>JBBPBO010000003.1:43908620-44394827 GCA_037974295.1 Cicer cuneatum | reverse complement strand
CAGCTTTGGGTGCGAGTCGTTTTCCCGGCTTGAACATGCGGGTCGTTTTCTCGGCTTTGGGTGTGAGTCGTTTTCTCGGCTTTAACATGCGAGTCGCTTTCTCAACTTTGGGTGCGAGTCGTTTTCCCGGCTTTAACATGCGGGTCGTTTTCTCGGCTTTGGGTGCGAGTCGTTTTCCCGGCTTCAACATGCGGGTCGTTTTCTCGGCTTTGAATTTATGAAATGTCATGAATGAATGAATGAATAACTGAATGAGTATGTTTGTTTTTATTATTATTTTTTTATTGGACACGATCATTCAAATCATGGATTAGAATGACACTTATATATTTTTCTTGAACTTGATATCTTTGATTTCTCTTTTGTCTTCTCTTTTTTTTTTTTGTTGAAGAATTGTTGTTTCGATCTTGAGTTAGATTTGATGTTGTCGTATGTCTTGTACCTTGGTTACTATTAATTCAAAGGTAGACTGTACTTACTTCTCGTGCCATAGTTCGATCCATATTGTTGACCTTGTATTCTTTGTTTTTGTTGTTGTTGTTTTTCTTCTTCTCCTAGATTGCCTTTTCAGATTTTCAAATCATCAGGTTTCTCTTCTATTTTTGTACCCTAATTTTTGCCTTGGTTGCCCTTTCAGATTTTCAACCTAGCGGGTATTTGTTTTTTTTTTGTACCCTAATTTTTGCCTAGGTTGCGCTTTCAGGTTTTCAACCTAGCGGGTATTTTATTATTATTATTTTTTTGTACCCTAATTTTTGCCTATGATTCTCTCTTTATGTTTTTTCTCTCAAATTGTGCTCCCCCTTTTCTACTCATGGTGTAGACTATTTATAGACTTTCAGGTTGAAGGTTACAAAAGACAAAGAAATAATTGTGGATTAATTACCAATTACTAATCATCAATTTGTTTTCGGTTTCTTTCCATTCAAATGGTCACCATTATGTTGATTTTTATTACTATTCATCAATTTGTTTTCGGTTTCTTTTCATTCAAATGGTCACCATTATGCTGATTTTTATTACTAATCATTATTTTGTTTTCGGTTTCCTTTCATTCAAATGGTCAACATTATGTTGATTTTTATTGTCTTCAATCTATTTCCTTTCAATTTCTTTTTATTCGATTATGTACCTTTTTTGTTTTTTTTAGAAAAGAGTGAACGCTTGAACAGCAATCAGAGACAAATAAGAACCAAAAACATTCATGATTGTATAAAGTTTATAGTCTAATTATTTATTTTTATTTGTATTTATTATATTTTTCTCATTTTTTTTATATATAATATTATATTTTTTATATAAAAATGTCTAAATAAAGCGGACAAAATTAGGTGTCAACAGCTGCCTCTATTTGTGACTTAGCAATCATGTCATCTACATAAACTTCTACCGATTTATGTATTATGTCATGGAACAAGGTTACTATAGAACTTTGGTAGGTCGCCCCGGCATTCTTCAGACCAAAAATAAAAGTCGTTTTTTTCATATCTTTGGTTGCCATCTTAATTTGATTATACCCAGAGAAATCATCCATAAAAGAGAAGACCGAATGGTCGACCGCATTGTCAACCAGAATATCAATTTGAGATAATGGGAAATCATCTTGGCTTTTAAATTAGAGGGTGCGTGTCAATCATCCCGACTTTAAATTAGAGTGTACGGGTCAATCATCCCGTCTTTTAAATTAGAGGGTGTGGGTTAATAGTCCCGATTTTAAATTTATACACTATTGAAAATATGAAATGTCATGAATGCATTTGATGAATGAACATTTTCCTTCATTTTCATATTTTTTTGATCAATTTTTTTTTACAATTTTTTTTATTTTTATATTTTTTTTCTTTCACCTCCTTACAAACATGGTCCTTGGATTCATGGTCGAAATATGTGCACCACTTTGAATACATAGTGGTTGATTGTCCTTTTGATCTTTAAAGAGATTTTTGTAACATCTTCGACTTGATCTCTAGTTGCCACTGCCTTATATGTAAAGATATCATACTAGTTTTGGCCTCTTGACACTCACATATTTTGTGCCCCAACATATGATTATCATAAAAAATGCATTTTGACAAAAGGATTTACAACATAAGAAATTAGTGAAGCAAAGTTTAGAATATGATATTTAGTGAGAAAATCTATGGTACAAAAAAAAAAGGGATTCATAGAAAGAAAAGAAGATAAAGTGATCTCGTATGGGTAAATGACCTAATTTGTTAGTAGTATTTCATAAAAGAACTGTGTTAATAACTCATGCCATAATTTTAATCAATTTTTGTAATCCACTTAGGAGGATATTATTTGCCCTAATTTATATTCACAACCTTTCAGAATATATTCTGCTTCGACTTTGATCTGATCTGCATAAACCATATTATTTGCTCATTTTCTTTTATTCTCAAGCTAGTGAACTTCTTCATTTTTTTTTGTGGCCCTAATTTTTTTCCTAGGTCGCCCTTTTGGGTTTATTACCCAACAGGTCTTCATTCATATCCGCCTAGGTCCCCCCTTCGAGTTTTTGATCTAGAAGGTCTTTATTTGACTTTGGATCCTAACTCTTTTTTTCTAGGTTGTCCTTTTGGATTTTCAACCTAGTGGGTCTTTACTCATTTTTGTACCCTAATTTTTGCCTAGGTTGCCCTTTCAGGTTTTCAACCTAGCAGGTATTTATTTTTATTTTTTTGTACCATAATTTTTACATAGGTTGTCCTTTTAGGTTTTCAACCTAGCGGGTATTTATTATTATTATTTTATTTTTGTATACTCTAATTTTTGCCTAGGTCGTCCTTTTGGATTTTCAACCTAGCGGGTCTTCATTTAGATGTAACACTTTTTGAAGCATCACTGTGTGCAAGTACTGATAAGTCTTATCGATCCATATTGGTGTGCATCAGAACCACACTTGAATGCATTTTTCTTTTATGGTATTGGGGCTCATATAGTTGGGATTCCACTTGTCATGCTAGTCCTTTTAGATATGTAAAATTTTCTTGAGCGCTAATTCTTTCTTTTGAAGCTCCGGAGTTCATATGTTCATCTTTTAAGATCTTTTGAAATAATTGTCCTTGACATAAGGCAGTCAACATTTTTGTTGAATTGAATCCAGTCGGTCAAAATAGATCATTATTGTTGATAAGGGGATTTGTGTTTGAGTGGGTTGCACTGCCTTTATTCTATACAATAAGGAACAAAGAGGTGCCCCAGTTATAGTATGATACTCAGGAAGGGTATTCCACATTTATGAGGTAGTATTTGGTACGAGAACTTTCCATCTAGCTTTTCTTATACATTTGATAATAAGCATGATAATCGTGACTTTCATTCTTGTGAGTGACTATTCTTCATCATGACTTACTTTGAACATTGAAGATTAAGTAGCTAGAACGTCAGCTGGTTGATTATATCATTGAGGTACATAATGGAAAATAACTTCAATTTTTTATAGACATTTGTCTAATATGTATATATAAATGATAATCTTCATATTCTTGTTTTTCCATTCTTGATTTAGCTGATTGAGGATTACATTCAATACTCATGTACTTTCAACATTTAAACTTTTCGATTCGTAGACGACTAGAATATCCTTGGTACAAACTTCAAATTCCCCCACGTGATTGGTATATTTGAAGCACAATTAGATAATGATAAAGGTAAAACAACTTTTTTAGGGGATTAACGCGGCGTTAATTCCATGCCGCAACATATCGAGGCCCATCCAGATAGTGGAGTTTATTTATATCGATCTCACATTCAGTGGAATTAATAGCATGATTAGAATTATGTATGAGATATTAACAAACTTATTTATGAATGGACTACTTCCAAATATGCTTGGTATATGGTTTAAAGAAGAGAAAGACAAATAATGTTTGGTAAGAAGTTGTGAAATATATGATGGGTGAGAAGGAAAAGGAAACAATACAAAATGCATTTATTGATATTCATAATATTAAGGAAACAAGAGTGCGTCAATATAATAAAGTATCTTAAGACTTTATCCTTAGCAATTTTATCAGTGCTTCATAATCAAATTAAAATTCACAAGAGAAGTTGATAATATCTTCATTGTTGACTTTGCCCTTTGGATAAACTCAAAAATTATATGCAACATTGTCAATGTCTTCAACATAATGTTTAGTCGAGGTTTTTTTCAATTGTCCTTAAAGGTAAGGATGAATTTTTCTTTTAGATTGATGAATTTTTTCATGGCATCAAAGTAATAAGCGGTAATGATGAAAGTTCAACATAGACGACCCAACTTCTAGAGGTTTACTTGTGGTGAAAAACCAAAAAAGTATTGTCATGACTTGGAAGGAGGGGGTGGATGATGAAGATGAATATCATCAATATCAGGTTCAAATCTTGTGGACAAGTGACTTGAGGTAGAGTATAACCAAAAAGTAGACTAAAAGGTGAAAATTGTCAGACTTATGAAATCAGGGGTAAACATGAGTTCTTCGTGATATATTTTTTCATGAAAGATTCCCATGATTTCAGGTATCAAGGGTTTGTAAGATTTCCAAGCTTTTAGCCATAAGGTCTTTCAGTTGGTTTAAATCATCTTTGTACACTTCAACTCATCCATGATTTTAGTTTGGGAACATGTCTGGTAAGGGTGTCATGATACTTTTTTTTTTACTCTTTTGTTTTTATTTTTTTTATGAAGGAAAATGTTATGGGAATGTAAAAAACGTAAATGAAATGATTATGTAAAAAAAAATTTACTACCTCCTAATATGCAATGATTTTTTTTAAAAAAATGTCGTAAAAATGAAATAAAAAGATGCAATATGCATGATTATGCGATGCAATATGATACAAAGGTAGTTTAGTTTTTTTTTTTAAATATGCATGTGACCTAAATGGTTACTTTCTTATTGTTCTATAGTCTTTAACATGAACTTTCACCATGGGTGGCTCTATAGTTCTAAATCGGTTCCTAGAGCACACAACTCAATTCTAAAATATTAAACCAATTAATAGGTAAACTATTAAAATGGAAATATTATAGAAAAGGTCAACTCTAGGTGAGACTTTCATGACAACCAAACAAGATGTACATCCAGAAGATTATCATTACACAGTCTCTAACTTATCTTAGGTTGCACTCAGCCCGGGTATAGAGCCCACTCATAAGTGTGTGAATCGGGTGTTAGTGTAGTGTTTAGAGAAATAAATAAAATAAAACAATTACCACAATTAGAACAAATTACCATAAATGCATGTAAATGACCAAAAATAAATAAAATCACAAAATTATTTTCAAAATAAATATATGATAAAATAATTAAAACAAATAAAAACAAGTGGGGTAATATAAATATAAATAAATAAATAATTATATAGAATTAATTAGGTTGGACTTGACTCTCAAAAATTCCCCAGCAGAGTCGCCAGCTGTCGCGTCCGGTTTGTCCGCGAAAAATGAGTCGCCACCAATTTTATTTTATATTTTTTTTAAAAAGGAAAAATTAGATAAAACCTAAAATAAAGTTTTTGAACCAAAAAATGGATTCGGGAGTCCATTACGAGTAGAGAAAGTAATATTACCCTACATCGTCCGTTAAAACGGTTACCCTATAATTAATTGTATATAAATTATTTATTTACTTAATTATTTATTTTACCTCCTAAAAGAATAATAAAAAGGAAAATAAATTATTTACGTTAATAAAAGAAAGAAAAATATTTTTTTTTATAATTTGGTTTGACAAGGAAAAAAACCTTGCTCCTACGTATCCCCAGGTGCAATAGGGAAATCAAAACACACGTAGTTCTTTGTAGAAAATATTTATGTGTTATCTGATTTTATTATTACTCTATTTGACTATTGTTTTATTATAGTTATTATTATATATGTATCAAGAAGTAAAAATGTAATAATGATAATAGTGATAATAATAATAATAACAATAATAATAATAATAACAAAAAAATGTGAGATGTCTGTTCATAACTTGTATATTTTAATTTTTGTATTTTTTTGGTTTTTTAAATAAAGAACAATTGATTTTTTTATAGAAAACAATGGTAATGCGGTGCTTTATGCACGAAACAGATGGACACGACAGTGAAGCAGCCTATTAAAGGATTTGCTTATGCGTTGTCGGATCTATCACGGCATAAAGGCCACTAAGTGATGTGGCGCGGCGAGCGAGGATGAATTTCATCCGGCGGCGGCGACTGTTAATTCTAAAAATAAAATAAAAAATAAACTATTTATTCGTTGTTATGATTGTTTTATTTTATTTTGATAAACCATTTTGTGAATTTTGTGTTATGTTACAGTGGGTTGAAGTTTGTTTTACTTGGTGATTGGTTTATAAACATAAATTATTTATATTGCTTTTAGTATATATAAAAAAAAAAATTTTTTAGAACAAAACACTTAAGGAAAATAAAAGCTTAAAGTATGAGTTTATTTTTTAACAAAAATGACAACAACAAAAAAACAAAAAAAAACTAAATTACATTTTTAAAGAATGCAATACAAATAAACTAAAAGAAAAATTAAGGAATGCAATACAAATAAACGGGAAAAAAAAAAAGAAAACATTAGATAAGGATGAGAAAATTGATACCTTACTGCTGAATATGGTTTGCTGGACTGATTTTACCAAATTCAGATTCTTCGCTCCTATTTTGCCTATGATTCTCTCTTTATGTTTTTTCTCTCAAATTGTGCTCCCCCTTTTCTACTCATGGTGTAGACTATTTATAGACTTTCAGGTTGAAGGTTACAAAAGACAAAGAAATAATTGTGGATTAATTACCAATTACTAATCATCAATTTGTTTTCGGTTTCTTTTCATTCAAATGGTCACCATTATGCTGATTTTTATTACTATTTATCAATTTGTTTTCGGTTTCTTTTCATTCAAATGGTCACAATTATGCTGATTTTTATTACTATTCATTATTTTGTTTTCGGTTTCCTTTCATTCAAATGGTCACCATTATGTTGATTTTTATTGTCATCAATCTATTTCCTTTCAATTTCTTTTTATTCGATTATGTTCATTTTTTTGTTTTTTTTTAGAAAAGAGTGAACGCCTGAATAGGAATCAGAGACAAATAAGAACCAAAAACATTCATGATTGTATAAAGTTTATAGTCTAATTATTTATTTTTATTTGTATTTATTATATTTTTCTCATTTTTTTATATATAATATTATATTTTTTATATAAAAATGTCTAAATAAAGCGGAAAAAATTAGGTGTCAATAGTAACCACAGTAGTAGGCTACGGAATGGCCACGTGTTCGTGGTGGTCCATTCTATCCGTGCGAGGATTTAACTTCTGTGTATTTGGCCTGTGAGAGGCTAATACATGTGAAAGTAGTAACCGATATGGGTTGTAGAGTGGCCGCGTGTTCGTGGTGGTCCATTCTATCCGGGTTCAGAGTGGCCGCGTGTTCGTGGTGGTCCATTCTATCCGGGCTATAGAATGGTCGCGTGTTCATGGTGGTCCATTCAAATACGTAAAACGTGCTAGTCTGTTGAGCGACTGCACTGGTGCTGATCTGTTGAGCGATTGCACCCTGGTCTTGAGGGTCGTGGAAATCAATCATATTTAAATTGTGTTGGTCTGTTGAGCGACTGCACCTTGGTAATTTCCAAGAAATTGTATACATGATCATATACATATTGCATTGGGGGATTGACCGGTGGGTCACGATTTGGTTATATGATGATGGTTGGAAATTGATGTGTATGAGTACTTTATGAAAATCTGATTTCTGATAAATGATTGTGATTGCTGAAGTGTTGGTTGTACTTACCACATATTTTTTCATAATAATAGGTTGTTGTTTTGAAAAGGCATATATGTCATGAAATTTCAAAATGAACATCATTATTTTTCATCATTGTTATATGATATGCCATGGATATATGTGTTGCTGTGAGATATATGCTATGTGATTATTTGTTAATTTCGGTCGGTGACCCTTTACTATTTTTGTGGAAATTTGGCTTTGCCCTCAGATGATATCCGAACCCTTCCTACCGACAGTTACACTAACGACGGAGACGTCGTTAGTTTTCCTTGATCTTTACGCACGACGTATTTGTAGACGACGCAGAGGGACGGACAGCTGGCTGGAGACGAGACTTGTAGAGGATACGGCGGAGACCGTGCTACTGTAGCTTAGTGCATGATCAGTTAGAGTTGATGTATAGGATTTTCGAACTAGAAAATGTAATTGGTTATTTTGGGAATTATTGTATAACTTTTCTGCTAATATTTTTCCGCACTCTGATAATATTTTGGTGGGTTCGGGATACAGCTTTTGGGATGTATCTTTACTTTGATATATTTTGAAGATTTAATTCCCAAAAATATTTTACTTGAGTAATTATGATGTAATTATTTAAATACTTTTGGTCGTTTGGTTTACGGCAAATTATTCCTAGAAAATGAATTAATTTTATTTTAATTAATTCTGAAAATTCTTTTACTTATTTATTTAAAAAAAAAAAAACACTCGCGCTGTCTTTTAAACTCGGGGTGTTACAAGAACTCCATCAGAAGCAGGGCTGGCACTGCCAAAAGAAGGGAATGAGGAGCTGGTTGATCCCACAATGTTAAAGTAAATGGTAGGATCTTTGAGGTATTTGTGCAATACAAAGCCTGACATAGCTTATAGTGTTGGAATATTTAGTAGATACATGGAGAAACCTAGAACACCTCACTACTTGGCTGCAAAGAAGATAATGAGGTATATCAAAGAAACTAATGAACTTGGCCTGCTATATCCTAGAACTTCACATGAAAATGAAGCTGAATTGATTGGATTTACTGATGCTGATTGGTGCGGAGACAAGGATGATAGAAAGAGAACCACGGGTTATGTGTTCATGATGAATAAGTCACCAATCTCATGGTGTTCAAATAAGCAAAGTGTAGTAGCTCTATTCACTTGTGAAGCTGAATATGTGGCTGCATCAATGGGAGCGTGTCAAGCTCTATGGTTGGCATAATTGATGGCTGAGTTGGGGCTGAGAAATGAAGAACCAGTGAAGATAATGATTGACAATAAATTTGCAATAGATCTAGCTAAACATCCAATTGCAGCACCAATGATAAGAAAGCAAACATTCTCACCAAGGGATTGAAAAGGGTGAAGTTTCAAGAGATGAGGAACAAGCTTGGAGTAACATCCTTAAAAATATTTTTGAATAAGGGAGAGTGTTAAAAGATGTAATTCATAAATTTGTTAGAGGAGGTTAGGAAGTAGTTAGAACCTGTTATGATCAATAGATAAAGGTTATAAGTTAGTTACTAATGTACTGTAGCAAGTGTTTGTTTAAATAGCTAGTGCAAGGGTTGTTTCTTGTGCAGCAAATAATGACAGAAGTTGATACTTTCAATTCATTTTCATATTCAATTCTTTAACTCAATAATTTCAAATTAAAGTGTCCTAACAATAATCAACAACTTTAATATCTTTGTCGGGCGCTAACGAAAATAAACGGGGGAACATTAGACTTAAAGACTCCGAGCCAAGCTAAGAGCCTTTCTTAAAGAGAATGTTATCACTAGTTCCTACTTTTAAACTTACATTTTCTACAAACCAATCAGTGTTTGAGCTCATTACTGAACCACGTGACAATAAGTCTCACCATCATAAATTTTGATTCCAATTAATGCTTTTGTAACACTTTTAGTAAATTACTGTATCTAAATTGCAGCAATTCAAACCATATAGTTTTAGTATCAATAAGTAGCCGCCATCGCGATGTGAATAAGAGAACAATATTAAACGCCTAAACATTCTTAATTCCTAATGCGCTATAATTCTTTGGTAAGCATACTTTATCCCACCCCATCCAACAAATCTTTCGTGACTCCCCCCCCCAATGCATAAAATCTCCTCTTGATTGAGGTCAATTCTTTAAAGATTGATTTTGGCACTTTAAAAAAAGATAGGAAATACAATGGTATGCTTGCTAAAGCAGAGTTTATTAGGATTACCCTTCCACCAAAAGCCAAATGTTTTCCTTTCCATATCTGCGATAGGTTCCCAAGTTGCAGCCTTTTTGTGATTCGCACCAGCAGTAGGTAAGCTTGGAAATTTGAAGGGTACACAACTAATATTACAGCACAAAAATTCAGCTGCTGTAGACACAAGTGCGGTAGTCAAACTAATTCCGACGATGCTGCTTTTTGCATAATTTACTCTAAGGCTCGACACAAGCTCAAAGATGCGAATACTGCTTTTTAATCCCCAGAAGTTACTGCATGAATCGACACATATTATTATAGTGTCATCCGCGAACCGCAGTAGAGAAAATGAAATATTATTATGAACCTGAAAGCAGGACAACAAGCCAACGTCAACAACTTTGGATACAAGCCTAATTAAGCCTTCTACGACAATTTAAAATAGAAAAGCCGAAGGAGTTTTTTTGTCGCAGTCCTTTTGTGCAGTGACATCAGATGTAGGACTAGAGCTGTCAAAAAAATTCTTAATCTCAAAGCCCCTTTAATAAACTTTTTATTATGTCCCAAATTTTAAGTCTCTCTTAATAAATTTTTTTTTTGCCCCAACTCACTATTTTTTAGTTTTTGTGGACTTGGGCTGGGGCCTATGGCCAATATCATGTTTTTAATTTTTCACGATCAGAATTCAGAACATCATTTTAGTTTGAATAAATAAAATTAAAATCGAAAAAAAAATTATTGAATTTGTTAATTTTATTCAGAACATAAAAAAATAAATCGACAATTTTTAAATCAAATGAAATTCAGAAAAAAAATCGAAATTGAAAAATTATTGAATTTGTTAATTTTATTCAGAACATAAAAAATAAATCGACAATTTCTAAATCAAATAAAATTCAGAAAAAAATCAAAATTGAAAAATTATTGAATTTGTTAATTTTATTTAAAACATAAAAAAAAAATCGACAATTTCTAAATCGAATAAAATTCAGAAAAAAAATCGAAATTAAAAAATTATTGAATTTTTAATTTTATTCAGCACATAAAAAAAATAAAAAAAAATTTAGAAAAAAAATCAAAAAAAAAATTGAAACATTTTTATTTCAAAAAATAATTGGTTTTTTAATGGGCTTATGAGCCCTCTAAACCCACATAATTTTGTAGACTTTTTTATATTGGAAGCTTTCTTTTAATGAGTCTTTTTATTATAAGGTTATATTGGAAGACTTTTTTTTGGCTTGATAAATTGACAGCTCTATGTAGGACTAACGTTAACAAGAACCGACAATGAACACTCTCACAGACAAGCATTAATATATTGAACCCACTTTGAGTCAAACTCCATTCTCTTGAACATATACTCCAAATAACTCCAACTAATTGACTCATAGACTTGTTCAAAATCGACCTTTAACTATAGACATCTCTTCTTCGTTCCCTTAGCAAAGTCTACCAATTGACATTTTGATATCAATCTGCCCAACACAGATTTTAATCGCCGAGAGAGCACTTCGGATAATATCTTATACAAGCTTCTATAAGAGAAATAGGACAGTAGTTTGTCAATGGGGATTAGTGCTATAAATGAAGCCGTCAGATCTTTTGGAAGTTTAGCATTTGAATGAAATTCTTGTAGGAAATGGATGACATTATCTTTCAATATGTCCCAACTTGCCTTGATGAAACTAACATTGTACCCTTCCGGTCCCAGACACTTACTACCATTACACGTCCAAACAACATCTTGTATTTCCTCCAAAGAAAAAGGAGCAGTCAGTATAAGGTTATTTTCTCTTGATAGCTCACGGAAAGTTAACCCGTCAAGAGTTGATCTAGCAAAATTCTCCTCCTCAAACTGATGCTTGAAATGGTTGATTTTATCCCCATCACATCTTCTACCCAATTATCACCGAGCAGTGCCGTAATATGATTTGTTCTCAAATTTGTCTTCAAGCAGTTACGGTAAAATCTAGTATTTAAGTCCCCTTCCACTATCCATTTGTTTCTAGATTTCTATAACAAAATGCTTTCCATTGTTCTTAAATATTTCCAAAACTGCCCACATATCTCATATCTGTATTGCGAATCAAGACAACAACCATTTGAAATGATCTCATCCAATTTGTTTAATTCCTCTATTGATTTGTTAATGGACAAATCAACATGAGAAAACACTTCCGTATTCCATCTCTAAATTTTTTCTTTCAACAAGCGCAATTTCTTTTGCCAGGCATAAAAGTTCCAACCTTCTACATTAATAGTTTGCCAATTCTCCTTCACAAAATTCATGATCTCAGGATGTTCAAGCCAACTGTTAAAAAATCTAAATGGCTTAGGCCCCCAATTCTTCTCTACACAGTTTATCCATATCGAGCAGTGGTTGAAAATGTCTCTTTCTCCAATCCACAGTGACTTAATTTGCCAAGACTCTATCAATTTTACAAGAGACTAAGAATCTATCCAACTTACTCATCGATGTCCTTGCTGAGTTGAACCACGTATTATTTTCCCCAAAGAAAGTAAATCCACAAGTGCCATTGTTGGAAATGATGATAGGTTGAGCTAGTATGTGAATTGAAAAACAAGGAAGTCCCACATAGGAGGGATTGCACATTCTAGTAGTATTTATAATGTGGAGGTATGAAACTTGGAGTGTGCCCTAAGTGGTACCCAATTTTGTGAAGGGGTTAGAATGCATACAAAATAAGTCATCAAACACGTGTTGCCGTCTGACAAAAAAAAAAGGAATGCTTGCATTTTTATTTATTTGACACAATTGGACACATGTCTTCCCTCCACGCACTCCAATTCTGAGGTTTTTCTCTTTTCTTACTATTCTCTCTCTATACTTCTTTTTTTTCTTTCGAGTGGTCGTAGTACCATATTACGAGTGGCAGCCATTCGATTGCCATATAGAGGCTATCATTCTAGAACGATTTTTCACAGTGCAGTGGAACTTCGATACAGAGTATCTGAGCTATTTCAAGTAAGAAGTTACTAAGTCTATCATACCATGCCCTAAATGCTTGTTTTAAACCATACAAAGAATTTTTAAGTTTTAAAAACATGGTTTGGAAATTCAGAACTTTCAAAACCTGGGGGTTGTTTAACATAGACTTCTTCACTTATATAACCATTAAAAATGCACTCCGATACAGAGTATCTGAGCTATTTTAAGTAAGAAGATACTAAGTCTATCATATCGTGCCCTAAATGCTTGTTTTAAACCATACAAATATTTTTTAAGTTTTAAAAACATGGTTTGGAAATTCAGAACTTTCAAAACCTAGGGGTTGTTTAACATAGACTTCTTCACTTATATAACCATTAAAAATGCACTTTTAACATCCATTTGAAATAATGAAATGTTATTATTAGCAGCAAAGGAAAGTATGATACGAATAGCTTTTAACCTGGCCACTGGAGCAAATGTTTCAGTGTAGTCAATACCTTCTTGCAGAATGTATCCTTGTGCAACACATCGTGCCTTGTTTCTGACAACTTCTCCTTTTTCATTCAGCTTGTTTCTGAAAACCCCCTTTGTTCCAATAATGTTCTTTTCTAGTCTTGGAACTAGAGCAAAAATATTATTCATTTAGCTCTTGTTGCATCGGTAGACTCCATCTATATTCTTCTTCTGAATCATCTTCAAATTTATCCTCTGAAGATTTGTCATATTCTTGCTTGTAGCTTTTGCCTTTTCAAGTTCTTTTGCCTGCATCAGCTTCTGGTTCTGGTAAATCAACTTATGGTTTTGGTAGATCTGTATCAGCTTCTGGTTCTAGTAAATCAGCTTCTGGTTCTGGTAAATCTGCATCAGCTTCTGGTTCTAGTAAACCTGCATTAGCTTATGGTTCTGGTAAATCAGCTTTTGGTTTTGGTAGATCTGCATTAGCTTCTAGTTCTAGTAAACTTGCATCAGCTTCATCTTGCTTTGACTTTTCGGGTCAAGCTATTTGTCATATAACATAATACAAATCAAATAATTTAAAAATAAACTCAATACAACCAAACCATTAATTCTGCTTCTAGTGGTTTCTGCTTGTTTTTGAAATCAGTGAAATACTGTTTCTGTTGAAGTGTTCACATCACGTGGATCACTTGGTTCCTTTGACAGTTTGAAAACCTGCAGAATACTTATCTAGCTTTGATTTTTAAGATCAAGCTTCTTGTTATCACAGTAAACATAAATATCAAACAATAATAGTATTTACAGCAAGATGTAACCTCAATGTAAACAGTTTCAGTTTTACTCTGAAAATCCTCTTGTTTCTGATTTTCAGATTCTGAATCTGTATGTTATGTGATTAGATGGTTTGGATGAAGGGCTTTGAATTCCCTTCCTGGTTTGTAGTCTTGATGAATTTTACTGGAGTATTTGAAGAAATCTTTTGGTTCTGATTTTTCTCTTTCTGCTGATATAACAGGTTCCTCTGATAATTCTGGAACTGATGGTAATTATGTTTCTTCTAATAGTTCCAGTTTTGTTGATATGTGTGATTCCTCTGCCTATTTTGATTTGGTTGATATGTGTGCAATCTTTGATTTCTGATTCTTCATATGTGTGCTTTCTTTGGTTGATTCTTTGATTTCTGGTTCTAGTTCTGATAGTTATTTTGTTGACCAGTTCTTCTTCCACCAAAGTCAGTTTGCTTCTGTTTGGCAAATGTTGGAACCTAGACCTTTTTCCCTTCATATATTGTCAGCATCCATTTACCAGACATTATGACTGGTGTTTCACTTTGGTTGCTCAGAACATCTACAACATAAACAATTTTATGTTTTGGTACCCAAATCTGGTTGGGTCCAGGTTTGTTAGTCTTGAAAGGTTTCTTGTCTTTCCTTGATTTTATCATGGGACAAGGCAATTTGGAGTGACCTTTCTTAGCACAAATAGTACATAAAACATCAGAGGGAATAGGTTTAGTTACAGTTACAGATTCATCAAATCCTATGCCTCTTTTACCATTATTGCTAACTCCATAAATCATAGAAGCATATCTGCTTCTTTCCATACCATTAGCAATAAAATCTTGTAACACTTGTTCATGCAAATCAGAATTACATATAATATTTTCACTTGATGTTGAACAAAAATTACTTTTTAGAGTTAGGTTTTCATATTTAAGCTCAGCAATTTCATTGTTAAAAGTTGTATTTTCTGTTTTACATTCTGCATTTTGATTCTTTAAAACATCAATTTCTTTGGTTAGAATTTTATTTTCTTTCCTAAGTGTTTTCAGTTTTAAAGTCAGTTTGTTATTGATATTTAAAATATCATTCACTGCAGTAATTAAATCAGATCAGGTAAGTTCAGAAAATACCTATTTTTCGTCTTCTGATGATTCACTTCCAGAATCAGACTCTGTATCGGATCCAGAGGCATAGCTTGTGTGAGCCATCAGAGCCAGTTCTGTTTCTGTGTCACTTCCAGAGTTGGATCCAGAGGCATAATGAATGCGAACTGTTTGAGCCAATTCTGCTTCTTCTGATTCACTTCTAGAGTCAGATTTTATGTTGGATCCAGAGGCAGAATTGATGTGAGCCATCATGGCTAATTCTGCTTCTTCATCTTTAGAAGATTCATCAGAATCATCCCATGTTGCCATCAGATTCTTCTTCTTGGGTCTGGAGTCTTTCTTCTGATTTTTCCCTTTCTCCAAATTTTTACATTTTGACTTGATGTGCCCAGGTTCATTGCATCCATAGCAGATGATACTCTTCTTGTCTTGTTCATCCTTTCCTCTGTTGGAATGCTTGGAATACCTCTGGGGAAACTTCTTCCTTTTGTTTTGCCATATCTTCAGAACTTTTTTGGTTATGAATGCAATGTCTTCTTCTTCTGGTTTCTTATTCTGGTCCTCAAAATCACTATATTCTGATTATGCTTCTGCTTCTGCTTCTACTTCTGCTTTTAGAAGTTTCTTCTGTTTGGATTTTAAGGATAGGGTTTTGTTCTTCTTCTTGGGCTCATCTTCTTCCAGCTCTATTTCATGTGACTTGAGGGAGCTGATTAATTCTTCCAGCTTCAGAGTGTTCAAGTCCTTTGCTTCCTGAATGGCAGTGACCTTTGGTCTCCAATTGGTTGGCAGACTTCTAAGAATTTTCTTCATGTGGTCAGCAGTGCTATAGCTCTTCTTGAGTACTCTTAATCCTGAAACCAGAGTTTGGAATCTGGAAAACATTGCCTCAATGTCTTCATCTTCTTCCATCTTGAACAACTCATACTTCTTGACTAGAATGTTGGCCTTTGCTTCTTGAACTTGCTTGCTGCCTTCGTAAGTCAGAGTCAGACTATCATAGATGCTCTTTGCTATTTCTTTGTTAGTGCACTTGTCGAACTCCTTGAATGTGATTGCATTGATCATGAACGTTCTGGATTTGTGATGCATCTTGAACATCTTCTTCTGGTCAGCATCCATATCTTTTATGGGAATTTCAACACCAATGAGCATCTTCTGGAGCAGTATAGCCATCTTCCACCAAGTCCCAAAGTTCAGGATCTTGTGAAATAAAAAAGCTCCTCAGCCTGTCCTTCCATTACTCGAACCGTTCCCCATCAAACAGAGGTGGTATGTTGATGTTTCGTCTAGTAGCTTCTTCATTGAATCTAGACATGTTGATCCCTTGGATCTTTTTCTCAAACACTGTAAAGTGTTTAGTCTTCAGACTGAGCTCTGATGCCAATTGAAGGTGCAAACACGAAAAGAGGGGTTGAATTGTGTTTGTCAAACTTGAATTCTTTTTCTGTTTTGTTGAATGTTGATGCGAATTATTTGCTGAATAAATAATCAGACTTAGCAGTGGATAATAACAACATAAGAACACAACGATTTATCCTGGTTCACCATTAACTTGGCTACATCCAGTCCCTTAGCTCCAAAGGCTTTAATCCACTAATGCAAAACACTTTGAATTACAACACCTTGACCCTACAAGTCAAGTCTTCTCCTACCAACCTGACAACCCCAGATTGAAGAAGGAATCTACACCTCTAACGGGTTTGATTACAAGGGTTTGGAACTCTGCAAAGTTGCTTCTGGAAAGCTGATTGCTACACTGTTTTTCTCTCTCGAAACTCTTAGAAAATATTGCTTTTGCACTCAAGTGATTCTCTCTTTTGAACTCTCGGATTATGTTGAATATGAAGCTTGAGTTCTTGTATTTTCGATGCCTAATGCTGCTGCCTGAAGCCTCCTTTTATAGCTGCAATTAGGGCTTTGTCCAAGCTTAAATTCGAGATAAATCTTGCTCATATTTCCTTTGAAAATTCTGTTGGCTATTCCTGTTTCTCTTAATTTCAAAACGTATCTTTTAGCTTCAGATTTCATTTGAAATTTCTGTTGACCAATCCTGTTTCTCTAAATTTCAGACCGTATCTTTTAGCTTCAGATTTCATTCAAATTTCCTTCAAGTCTTCAGTGATTTTTGAATCAAATCTCCTTAATAATTTGATCAAATTTCCATCAAAATTCAATCAAGTCTTCTTCGAATTTTAATCAAGTCTTCACTGATCAACATCATGATTTAAATTCTGGACCGTATGATCTGCTGATCTAGGCCAAGTCTGGACCATGTGATCTGATCTGATCTGTACTATTCTGTTTCATGATTTGGACTGTGTGATCTTCTGATCTGGACCATTGATCTTCTGATCTGGACCAAGTCTAGACCAAGTATTATGTTCTAGACCATGCTATCTTCTGGTCTGGACCAAGTCTGACTTATGTTTCCTTCTAGTATGGTCCAAGTTTCCTTCTGGTCTAGACCAAGTCTCCTTCTAGACATGCTTCCTTCTGGTCTTGACCAAGTCTCCTTCTGGACTCTGCTTCCTTCTGATATGGGCCAAGAATAATATCCTCTGATGATGTCATTGTTTCTTCCCTCTAACGATATCCTTTGATGTTTGCCTTTGATGACATCCTCTTATTCTTGCTTCTCATGGGATCCTCTGGTGATATCATCTAGAGGTATCTTCTAGTATACTCTGGATTCATCCTCTGATGACATCCTCTGGTATCCTCTGCATGTATCATCTGGTTTTATCTTCTAGCCGTATCTTCTGGTGACGTCATCCTCTGATGTCATCCTCTGGTGTATCCTTTGGTGACGTCATCATCTGATTTTTCATACTTCTTCTAAGTCAAAATATGATTTTCATAAAATACTTTTGTTAACATCAAAACATTAATTGAAAGAACCAACTTGGTTCCAACAGTTATTATTGACAAAATGCCCCCTGCTTGGAAATTTTTTAAAAATTCTCTCAGGCATAAAATAAAAGAATTCTCTCTTGAAAGTATGATAACTCGTCTCAAATAAAGTGTCCTAGTTCTTTGCAATCATATCAGATGATTCTTTTCTTGTTCGATTTTTGAACTTTTTCTCTATTGTTTTGGGGTCGTCTTAAATCTCTTTTGGGAAAATATTTATTTCTGTTGTTCCACAAGTGTTGGATTTTCCTTGAGATAAAAGACATTTCTTCATCATCTAAGTCTTTACTTTGATTGTCTGATTCACTTGCTTTTGAGTCTTCAATCTAGAGACAAGAATTTGGAATTTGGAAAATGTTTTTCTCAACGTCTTCATCTTCTTTCATCTAGCAAAGTTCATATTTCCTTATAAACAAGTTTTCTTAGCTTCCTGTACCTACTTGTTTCCTTCATATTTGAGAACTAGAGCATCAAAGATACTTTTTACTATTTCTTTGTTGCTGCATTTTCCAAACTCTTTGAAGGTGATAGCATTCATCATAAAAGTTCTTTTCTATGATGCATCTTGTACTGTTTCTTTTGATCAATGTTGAGATCATTTATGGATATTTCAACATTACAAGCGTCTTTTGTAGTGCCATAGCCATCTTCAGCTATGTCCTAAAGTTCAGGATCATGTGAGATGTAGAAACTTTTGAGCCTATCCTTCAAGTACTCGAGTCCTTCTTTATCAAAAATAGGAGGCATGTTAACGTTTCCACTTGTAACTTCATCACCATAGTTAGTCATAATAATACAGATCTTTACTCAAATACGACTAATTCTCACCTTTGAGACCGAGCTCTCATGCCTATTGTATGTAAATATGCAAGAATACTTATGTTTTTGATGAAGAAAAAGACCAAGCAAAGTGATGAAGTTGCAAATTAAAAATGAAGTCAACAATCAAGTCAACTATTGTCAATATGCTAGAAGACTTAGAGTTTAAGGAATATAAAGCAATCTAATACTGTTATATTTCAAATGCACATGAGAACCTTATACTTTTAGCATATGCATCAAAAGTATTTTCAAAATGTCAAAATGCATGAACAATGTTTGAAAATCAAGTTTTTGACAAAAGTTAAAGTTGTATTCGACTACATCTATGTGTAGCCGAATAAAGATGAAGTCTGTAGCAAAAACTGAACATTTGTATTCAAATACAACATGTCGTAGCCGAATATAAACTTAAGTTAGTAGCAAAAAATTCATATTTGTATTCGACTACAGGATGTCGTAACCGAATACAAACTCAAGTCAGTAGCAAAAACTTCATCTATGTATTCGACTACAGGATGTCGTACCCGAATACAAAATCAAGTTAGTGGAAAAATTCACTCATTTGTATTCGACTACACAAATTTGTATTCAAATACGAATACAAAGCACAAATTGTTTGAAATATCTAAACGTTACATAAGTGTATTCGACTACACATAAGCTGTAGCCGAATACAACTGCGAATCAATGTAATTTTTCAGTTCATAATGATTATGGATCATTGCATATATTCATCAAACTTCTTGGGAAGATTGCCACTGATCTGAAGTGATGTCATAGGAGTCTAAATACCTCTTAGGCACAAGTTTGACTTAACACTTTTTCATAACAACTTCATAACTTTCTTTGAAGATTTAAAGATCCATTAAGAGTCAAAGTTTCATATTTTAAGTGCATATTGTTACATTGTCATATCATTGCAAAGGTTATTTGTTGCACTTGAAGTACAATAGTATTAGATTATTATCATTGTATAAAGAAAACATATCAACTGTATATTCACTTAAGTTATTGAAAAATCATTCAAGTTATTATTGAAGAAAGTGGTGTACTTCTCTTTAAGTGTTGTAAACTAAGATAATGGTGTGCTATCTTAGGGAGACTGTTAGAAGATTGTAATAGAAGTCTTAGAGTTAGACTTGTTATTATTCTAACATAGTGGAAAATCTCTTGTGGTGTGCAAGAGGACTGGACGTACCCTTGGTTATAAGGGGAACCAGGATAATTCTTTGTGTTCTTTATTTTTCTGCCATTTACATTTTACTTCACTAATCATAGTTAGAAAAATAATCCACTAAGTCTCTAAAAAGTAGAAAATTTCTAAACACCTAATTCATCCCCCTCTCTTAGGTGCGCCTCTGAACTAAAATTGTAGAATGAGAAACTCAAGAAATAGGGAGTTTGAATTGTATTTAAAATTAAAAATAGTTTTCACAAGATTAAAAAAAAAGTGATGAAAACAGAACAGATAAATAGAAACACATAACAACACGACCAATTTATCATGATTCAACACCAAAACGGTAGCTACGTCAAGTCCATTCAAGGAGAAGGATTTAATCCACTAAGTCACCAACTGGATCACATTTCCACTAAACACCTGCTAGTCAAACTGATTATGTTTAAGTCTTCTATATCTTCTAGCTTTGTACAATCAAGCTGTTGGGGAATGTAGCCACTATTCGGCTAGGTTATATAAATGAAAGTTTTAAGGATTTTTTACTAACTCGCACAAGAGGGTGTTTACAAAGTTGTATTCTTAGAAGAAAAAAATAGTTTCTTTGTCCTTAGACAAACAAAACAGCAAGACGGTTGTATTGTGCTTATTGTCGTACGTTGTTATGTTGTTGTTGTATATGTTTTCAATGAGGGCTGCGCATCTTTTCATAGAGAGTATTAGGGTTTTTGGTTGTTGTCCTTATTTCAATAACTCAACATGAATCATGATCTTTTGTATGAAATCTTTGAGAGATTAATTCATCATTAAAGCTTGTCCAAAAATAGTCCATGTATTTGATTTAGAGTATCTTGATATAGACACAAAAATTGTAAAGGATATCATGATCAAAGTATGTCCCATAGTCCGTCAGACAAATAACAGATTCAAAGTGTTGAGTGGATGATACACAAATTTGTCTTCTTCAGAGCGTTGACTTTTTCAGTGCTTTTCATATTAGAGCGATTATTTCCATCAAAGCATTGATGGCCCCGACATTCGACCAACTCCTGTCGTCCATTATAATAGTATCGTCTACATATTGCAAATGAGAAATCTTCAAACCTGAATCAACATACACTATAACCAAAAAACAAACTATATTCCACTAAAGATCTCAAGAAAGAGCTTAAGCCTTCTGCTGGCAGCAAAAAGAGAAAAAGGGACAAATGATCTCTTTGCCTAAGGCCACGGCTAATTATGCTCTCATGTTATTAATATATCAAGTCCACAAGCTTCTAAAATATTTTGTAATTCCTTAAAAATATTATATAATTTTAATCATACAAAATTAAATTATAATATGTGTACATACTACTACGTAAAACTTTTATTTAATTTTTTTTATATAAGCAATACAATTATTTTAGAGCCCTTAAAAAATGGTTTTCTTGGTTGTCGTTTATCTCTATTGTGTTCTGAGCCACCACTAAATAAAAGTATAGATTACTACACAATGTTTAATAGATATATTTCAAATGTAATAATAATTTTTGATGAAATGAGAAAATTATAATGAAAATTCAAAAATAGAACCAGGGATAGAATACCCTCTATATATACAATCACAAGAAGTTGTATAGAAGATAGAGGAAGAGTTAGTTTGGACAAGTTGAACCGCCCATTATGTCTAAGGTTTAACACTCACTTTCTATTAAACTATATTTATTGATTAAAATTAATATAGGTTCCATCAAACATATAGATCTTATATAAATTAGAATTAGTTATCCAAATGGTTAGTTAGGATTTTGTTTCATTGGTTGTTTGTTAAAGTTGGTTAACATTTAATTTAGTTGTTAGTTGATCTATATTTTAAGAGTTCATTGTATTAATTTCATCATCATTTATCAAAATAGTTACTCGTGGGTTTTCTATACCTTCAAATTTCCAAAATTCTTTTGCAAATTTATGGTTTGTTTAAAACACTTTTGCAAAATTGTTTTTAAAGAATAAAATTAAAGAAACAACTTGTTTGAGATACTTGTTTTTAAGAACAGTTTTAGAAATGAGAAAAAGAGAAATCCCTATTTAATAATCTAATTTTTTAAAACAAATTTTGAATAGAGAATTAAAAAACTATGTGGTAATATAATTTTCAAAATCTGTTTTTCTTATATTAAATAATAAAAGTAAAAAAGATAGAAAAATTCAACTAATAACATTTAAATACAAGTAAAATATTTTAGTATAATTAATAAATATATTTTTATTAAAAGATTTTATAACCACTTGTCCATTATTGTTTACTTCTTTAATTTTTTTATAAAATAAGATTAATTGCAAGTGAATAGAGTTTCAAATCCAATTGTAATATAAAAATATATTATTTGATCACTATTTTTAAAATTCAATTGAAGAAAAAGGTATATAAAAATTTAACATAGATATTATCCACCAAGAACATAAAAATTAAGCCTAACCAACACTAGTATTTAGGAAATATCCACCAACATTGTATATAATAAAATCTAAAAGATAGTAATTTGTGCAACTAATTGTGATGGTGTACCTACATCCTATCTCTAATATGATTCCTACTCATTGTCGTTTCAATCGCACCTTCATCAAATAACCTAGTAATTAAGTTTTCGTTGGAGCTTGTTCCTTCTATGTCTGGACCTTCATTCACCCTCTCATGTTCCATAGGATCCATTACTTCCCATATGTTGAATAATTTATCTGGTAAATTCCACTTACGTATGTAGTTAGTTATGAATAGTACAACAAGCTATCACTATAAGTCTTTTTCTGGAGGGTTTATAAGGATGCATCAACTTCAAAATAGGAAATCTATTTTTCAACACCCCAAAACAAGGTCCCATTTGTTGTGATGTTGACTCTTTTTTGGATATTACTTGTACTTTTTGTTTTCCATTTCGTGAGACGCGCTCCATTGCTTGTATATCATCATCTGAATCATCTTTATCAACACGTACATGACTTGCACTTCCAATGTTAAGGTATTGATTATGAAGCTCATTTTGTTCATCAGTATTTGGTGGGTCTTGTGTAGATGAATGTTGAAGTACTCCAATAGCATTATTTTTGTTGAATATGATTTCCAACAACTTATAATAGTCACATCCTTTCTTTTGAAATTGAGAAGTTTGCTCATGTACCTAAAACAATACAAGCATGTCATCAATTATGAGAAAATTAAAATAGTGAGGTAAAAACATAAATAAAATTATGTTGACACTTCGTTAAATATGCAAGCTAGATAAAGCCTTCATGTGTTAATTTTGCATACTGAGAATAATGCCAGAAAATATATATTAGTAGTATTATAAAATCAAACCATCTACTTTATGAGTTAGTGCACTATATAGTTTAGGAAAGTTGCATAACCATTTGAATCTAATTACAAGTGATCAATACTTGTTCTGCTTTTTCAACAAGTTATGATCTCATAGTAGAACATATCCACATTTGTTTCTAATTTTTATATGCAGTATTACCAGTGGTTCTTTAATGTTCTATTCCTAGTTCATCTTCTGATTCGTATTTAATAATTGTTTGCACACCCATAATATTTTATGGTGCAGTCCTCAGTACACTTGTAAGTAGAAACAAACAAGTATCTTTATAATATAAGGAAGATAGTGTAGGTAAGAAATGGAATGAAAACAGTAATAATTATTAAACAAGCCTAATCAAATCAGTGAGCATTAATTATTAGATAGTACCTGAAGATAATTTCGCCAGACCTCTTCGCTTCTAGTAACAATGTTGGTGTCTGCATTCCACCCAAATCCAATGTTCTGCAAAAGTGAATAGTGTTGGAACCAAGTTGGTTCTAATTCTTAGGATTTTGATGTTTACAAAAGCACTCAATGTAATCTTATTTTGTACCTTGAATTATTAAATTAAATACAACCAGAATATGAAGAAATCAGAAGCAGAAGATCAAAGGATTCCAGAAAATGAATTTTGGAATTACCAGAAGATACTCCAGGATCACCAGAAGATATCTTTGCTGGCCCAAACCAGAAAGAGGAAATGTCAAAAGAAGACCTGGACCATACCAGAGGAAAGCCTGCCAGAGGGAGAGTTGTTCCAGACCAAGAGGAATCAAATATCAGATTTATTCCAGAAGTTATTCTAACTAGAAAATGGCCTGGCAGTGAGAAATAAAAACAGCCCATACTTGTTCCAGACTCAAACAGAAGATAAGTTTATGAGTCCAGAACAAGAAAATCAATCCAGATGTGACCCAGACAATAAGATAGCATGATTCAGGGCATGAAACTAAGTCCAGACCAGAAGAAATGAATTCCAGAATTGATCCAGACCTGATCTAAAAACAAAGGTAAAATGCTCAGATTGAAATATTCATTGTCCAGATTTAATTTAAATTTAATCCAAACCAAAGTCCAGAATTGGTTCAAATCAGAGGGAAGATTTCCAGATCAGTGGTTCAGAATTAATTATTTGGTCCAGTGATGGTCCAGATCAGAAGATCAGACCATGGCCCAGTGTTGGCCGAAAATAGAGGGACAGGATGTGTGGTCCAGCAATGGCCGAGTTCAGAAGATTATAGCATATCAGGTGCGAGTCCAGGATGGCCGAAATCAGCAGATCAGAAGGTTAGGAAGTGTGGTCCAGGGATGGCCGAAATCAGAGGATCACAACATATCAATTAAGTTTGTCCAGATGTGGACTACCGCATTAAGATCCAATGGTCCAGATTTAATCATGAGGATCAACGGTGGAGATTTCAATTTATTTTGATCAAAGTATTAAAAAGATTTGTTATAAAAATAAAGTGAAGTATTGTGGAATTCAGGAGCTATGGCGGGAAGCAATGAAAGGATTTGATTGGCCAGTTATTTTTTGAAAGAAATCTGAGGCTTAAAAAGATATGTTTTTTTATTTAAATGAAGCCCAATTGGTCAAGTTATTTTTACAGAGAATCCAGCAAGATTCAGCTCGAATTTAAGCTTGGAAGAGGCCCAAATCTGCATCTATAAAAGAAGGCTCAAGGCAGAATACTTAGCATCGAAAATTACAAAAGAGTCGTACACTTCCAAAGCAAACACTCAAATTTTCAGAGAGGCCAATTGTGAGTTCCAGCTTTCAAGAAGCAAGTACTCGTGTTATTTTCCTTCCACTGTGTCAAATCTAAGTTGTTGAAGTAGAGTCTACAATCTGAGGGAGTCAGTAGGGGTAGCAAGTTACTTGGCAATTAGATTCATAGTGTTGTGATTTCTTCTACAATCTGGGATTGTCAGATTGGCTGATGACAGGAGCTGCATTCCCCAAAGAAGTCTACGATTGTTAGACTGTTTGAGAAGACTGACTTGGAGGGTCAGTATAAAGGTTGTAATTCAAGGTTTGAATTAGTGAAATCCTTTCAAGGTGAAGGGACTGGACGTAGCCTCGTTAACGGTGAACCAGTATAAAAACTGTGAGTTTTATTTTTACTTTTATCCACTGCTAACTCTGTTTTTAATTATACATCAAGTTTTGTTTTAACAGTATAAAAACAGGAAAAGTATTCAAGTTAAGTCAAACACATTTCAACCTCCCCTTCTCGTGTTTGCACCTTCAATTGGCATCAGAGCTGAGTCTCAAGGCTGAGCACTTAACAGTGTTTGAGGAAAGGTCCAAGGGGTTCAACATGGCAGAAGAATTGGGAGGCAACATCAACAGACCACCACTGTTTGATGGAGAAAGGTTTGAATTTTGGAAGGACAAAATGAGAAGCTTTATCATATCTCAAGATCCTGAACTATGGAAGATGATAGTCAAAGGATACACTGCACCCACTGATCCAGAAGATCCAACAAAAAAGCTAGACATGGATGATATGAAACCAGATCATAGCAAATTACACAAACTTCATCACAAGTCCAGAAACATCATGATCAATGCCATCACATTCAAGGAATTTGACAGATGCACAGATAAAGAAACAACAAAGAGCATATTTGACACTCTGGTTCTAACCTATGAAGGAACCCAGCAGGTTCAAGAAGCAAGGGCTAACATATTGGTCAGACAGTATGAGCTGTTCAAGATGGAAGAGGATGAAGACATTGAAGCAATGTTCATCAGATTCCAGACTCTGGTATCAGGTTTAAAAGTATTAAAGAAAAGCTATACCACTGCAGATCATGTAAAGAAGATCCTCAGAAGCTTACCAGCCAAATGGAGACCAAAGGTTATTGCAGTACATGAAGCTAGGGATCTGAATACCTTAAGACTTGAAGATCTGATTAGCTCACTCAGGTCTCATGAAATAGAACTAGAAGCAGATGAACCGAAGAAGAAGAAGAATCTGGCTCTAAAGTCGAAACAGAAGAAAGCTGCAAGGGCAGCATCAGAATCAGAGGATAGTAACAGTGATGATATGGCTTACTTAACCAAAAAGATGGTTCAGATCTGGGAAAACAGGAAGAGGAGAGGTTCCAAGAAGAAACATGACAACAAAGATAAGGAAGAATCTGACAAAAAGAACATCATCTGTTATGGATGCAATGAACCTGGACATATCAGGTCAGAATGTCCAAATCTAGAAAAAGGAAAACAGCACAAGAAGAGTTCCAGATACAGAAAGAAGGGTCTGATGGCTGCCTGGGATGTATCAGAATCAGAAGAAGAATCGTCTGATGAAGAAGAGGCATAAACAGCAATGATGGCACACATCAGGTCTGCTTCTGGACCTCATAAAGGCATGATTTCAGGAAGGAAAGCAGGCAGAAGGAAGAATGAATGAAGTAGTCATTCAAGCAAGTCTGGAAGCACATCAGAGGAAGCAATTCTGTCTCTGATGGCTCATACAAACTCAAGTTCTAGATACAGCTCAGACTCTAGAACAGAATCAGAAGATGAAGACAGTGAGGTATTTTCTGATCTCTCTAAATTTGAATTAATTGAGACTTTAAAAGACTTGTTAAATGCAAACAATAAGAGATCTCTAAAACTGAAAACTCTTAGAGAAGATAAGAAAAATCTAACCAAAGAAGTCCAAGTTTTAAAGAATCGAAATTCTGAGTATGCAACTGAAAACAAAGATTTTAAAACTGAAGTTGCAAGACTTAAATCTAAAAACCAAACTCTCAAAAGTAATATTTGTTCCACTTCTGAAACTGTTTGTAAATCTGATATGCATGAGCAATTTTTTCAAAACTTTATTTCAAATGGAATGGAAAGAAGTAAATATGCATCTATGATTTATGGAAACAGTAACTCTGGAAAGAGAGGTCTTAGTTTTACAGAAACAATTACTGAAAATAAGGTTGTTCATTCTGATGTTTTATGTATTGTTTGTGCTAAGAAAGGTCACTCTGAATTATCTTGTCCAATGGTAAAATCTGAACAAGATCAGAGAGCTGTTACAACTAACAAACCTGGACCCAATCAATTCTGGGTACCAAAAGATCAAATCGTCTATGTTGCAGATGTTCTGAGTAACCAGAAGGAGACACCAACAATAGTGCCTGGACAATGGATGTTGGCAATGCACAAGTAGAAGAAGGTTTATGTTCCTGCTACAACAAGACAAAGGCAATCTGAGTATGATGGAAGAAGGTCTGGTCAACTCAACCAGAATCAGAATCAGAACCAAAACTGGAACCAGACTCAAAACTGGAACTAGAATCAAAACAAGAACTGGAACCAGAACTGGAACAACTATCAGAAGCATAGAAACTGGAACCAGCACCAGAACTGGAATCAGTATCAGAAGCACAAAAACTGGAACCAGAACCAACACTGGAACCAGAACCAGAATCAGCACTGGAACCAGAACCAGAATCAGTATTGGAACCAGAACCAGAACAGGTATCACAGGTTCAGGTATGATCATCAGAATTACTCTAATTATCAAAATCAGTATAACTACAGGAATTATCAGAATCACCAAAACCATCAAGGTTATCAGAATCACCAGATTCACCAAAGTTACCAGAACCAAAACATGTTCCAGAATCACCAGAGGAACATGGTGTATCAGCCAAAGCAGAAAGAGAGGAATCAGAATCAGGAGAGTTCTTCAAACACTCTAGTGCGATTCATCAAGACGACAAACCTGGAAGGGAATTCAAATTCCCTCATCCAAACCATGTAATCTCAGAACATATAGATTAGGAATTTGAAAATCAAAAGCAAGAGGATTTTCAGAGTAAAACTGAGGCTACATCTTGTTGTAAATACTATTATTATTTGATATTTATACTGTGATAACAAGAAGCTTGATCTTAACAAATCAAAGCTAGACAACTATTCTGCAGGTTTTCAAACTGTCAGAGGAACCAGGAGATTCACACGAATTGAACACCTCAGCAGAAACAGCATTTTAGTGGTTTCAAAAACAAACAGAAACCACCAGAAGCAGAATTAATGGTTCACCAGAACCAAAGGGAGCAGAAGCAGAAGCAGAAGAAACAGAAGTACCTGGAAAAGTAGAGAATACAAGCAAGTCAGCAACGCATGACAAATCTTCAAAAGATAAATCTGATCAAGTCAGAAACA
Source organism: Cicer cuneatum (assembly GCA_037974295.1). NCBI lineage: Eukaryota > Viridiplantae > Streptophyta > Magnoliopsida > Fabales > Fabaceae > Cicer > Cicer cuneatum. The sequence continues at coordinate 44,366,147 of JBBPBO010000003.1, read as the reverse complement.
GCCAAGATAAGCCAAAAGGGAAATCTGGATATTTACCAAAATCTGAAGCTGTTACAGATTCACCAGAAGCTGATCTATCAGAATCAGAAGCTGTTACAGATCTTCCAGAACTAGAAGCTGATGTTGATGAAGCTTTGGCAGAGGAAGGTTGGATACTTGCAATGCAAGAAGAGCTAAATGAATTCCAAAGGAATGATGTTTGGGATCTGGTATCCAGACCAAACAAAAACATTATTGGAACCAAGTGGGTTTTCAGGAATAAACTCAACAAAAAAGGTGAAGTGGTAAGGAACAAAGCCAGACTTGTAGCTCAAGGATACAGTCAACAGAAAGGTATAGATTACACTGAGACTTTTGTTCTAGTGGCCAGGTTAGAAGCAATTAGAATTCTCTTATCATTTGCTGCTAATCATGATATAATGCTGTATCAAATGGATGTTAAAAGTGCATTCTTAAATGGCTACATAAGTAAGGAAGTCTATGTAGAACAGCCCCCTGGATTTGAAAACTCTGATTTTCCAGACCATGTATGACAGCCTTAGTAACTTTCTGCTTAAGAATGAATTTAATAGAGGCCATATTGATAATACACTATGATATTCTGATTATCCAAGTTTATGTTGATGATATCATATTTGGATCAATTAATGGCACTTTGTGCAAAGAGTTTTCTGACCTAATGCAGAAAGAGTTCCAAATGAGCATGATGGGAGAACTTAAGTTCTTCCTGGGAATTCAGATTCATCCAGGTAAATCAGATGAAACCAGCCAAAAGGTAGACCAGAAAACATACAGAGAAAACCCCCACCTACAAACTCAGAGGTTTCTGTGATTCCGACTATGCTGGAGACAAGTTGGAAAGGAAAAGTACAAAGTGGCAACTGCACTTTCTTAGATCTCTTGGTCAAGCAAAAGACAAAGCACCATTGCCATGTCAACAGCTGAAGCTGAGTATATATCAGCAGCATAATGCAGTTCACAGTTTGTGGACACTGATCATCAATGGGCTGATATCTTCACCAAGGCATTACCAGAAGATAGGTTCGAGTTCATTAAGAAGCATCTCAGCATGACCTCTATATCTGACTAGCTCAAGTAGTCATCTTAGAAGTTTTTAAATTTCATGTTAATTTATTTTCTATCTTTTATTTTCTGTTTTTACTTTCTGTACTTTGTAAAGAGAAAAACAAAAAATACAAAAATAGCAGGACCACTTTTTGGCTGATGACAAAAAGGGGGGAGAGAGAGAGAGAAAGGAGAAATAAGTAGAAAAGGAGAGATAAAAAGAAAGGAACGAGATAAAAAGAAAGGAATGAGAGAAAAAGAAAGAGATGAAAAGAGGAGAAATAAGTAGAAAAGGAAAGGAATCAGGGAGAGAGAAAAAGAAAGAGTGAAAAAGAAAAGGAGTTGAAAAGGAGAGGAAACAGGGAGAGAGAAAAAGAAAGAGTGAAAAGAGAAGGAGTTGAAAAGGAAAGGAAATGTGAACAGAGAAAAAGAAAGAGAGAATAAAGAAGGAGTTGAAAAGGAGAGGAGAAGAGAAGAAAAGAAAGAGAGAACAAAGAAGGAGTTGAAAAGAAGAGTATTAGACTTAGGGGGAGAGATTGGTCTGACGGGGAGTAATTCAAGTCTTCGAGTTATAAGCTAGCAAAATAAGTTAAGGTTTTGTCATCATCAAAAAGGGGGAGATTGTTGGAACCAAGTTGGTTCTAAGTCTTAGGATTTTGATGTTTACAAAAGCACTCAATGTAATCTTATTTTGTACCTTGAATTATTAAATTAAATACAACCAGAATATGAAGAAATCAGAAGCAGAAGATCAAAGGATTCCAGAAAATGAATTCTGGAATTACCAGAAGATACTCCAGGATCACCAGAAGATATCTTTGTTGGCCCAGACCAGAAGGAGGAAATGTCAGAAGAATACCTGGACCATACCAGAGGAAAGCCTGCCAGAGGGAGAGTTGTTCTAGACCAAGAGGAATCAAATATCAGATTTATTCCAGAAGTTATTCTGACCAGAAAATGGCCTGGCAATGAGAAATTAAAACAGCCCAGACTTGTTCCAGACTCAACCAGAAGATAAGTTTATGAGTCCAGAACAAGAGAATCAATCCAGATGTGACCCAGACAATAAGATAGCATGATTCAGGCCATGAAACTAAGTCCAGACCAAAAGAAATGAATTCCAGAATTGATCCAGACCTGATCTAAAAACAAAGGTAAAATGCCCAGACTGAAATATTCATTATCCAGATTTAATTTCAATTTAATCCAAACCAAAGTCCAGAATTGGTTCAAATCAGAGGGAAGATTTCCATATCAGTGGTTCAGAATTAATTATTTGGTCCAGTGATGGTCCAGATCAGAAGATCAGACCATGGCCCACTGTTGGCCGAAAAAAGAGGGACATGATGTGTGGTCCAGCAATGGCCGAGTTCAGAAGATTATAGCATATCAGGTGCGAGTCCAGGATAGCCGAAATCAGAAGATCAGAAGGTTAGGAAGTGTGGTCCAGGGATGGCCAAAATCAGAGGATCACAGCATATCAATTAGGTTGGTCCAGATGTGGACTAGCGCATTAAGATCCAATGGTCCAGATTTAATCATGAGGATCAACGGTGGAGATTTCAATTTATTTTGATCAAAGTATTAAAAGGATTTGTTATAAAAATAAAGTGAAGTATTGTGGAATCGGGAGCTATGGCGGGAAGCAATGAAAGGATTTGATTGGCCAGTTATTTTTTGAAAGAAATCTGAGGCTTAAAAAGATATGTTTTTTATTTAAATGAAGCCCAATTGGTCAAGTTATTTTTACAGAGAATCCAGCAAGATTCAGCTCGAATTTAAGCTTGGAAGAGGCCCAAATCTGCATCTATAAAAGGAGGCTCAAGGCAGAATACTTAGCATCGAAAATTACAAAAGAGTCATACACTTCCAAAGCAAACACTCAAATTTTCAAAGAGGTCAATTGTGAGTTCCAGCTTTCAAGAAGCAAGTACTCGTGTTATTTTCCTTCCACTGTGTCAAATCTAAGTTGTTGAAGTAGAGTCTACAATCTGAGGGAGTCAGTAGGGGTAGCATGTTACTTGGCAATTAGATTCATAGTGTTGTGATTTCTTCTACAATCTGGGATTGTCAGATTGGCTGAAGACAGGAGCTGCATTCCTCAAAGAAGTCTACGATTGTTAGACTGTTTGAGAAGACTGACTTGGAGGGTCAGTATAAAGGTTGTAATTCAAGGTTTGAATTACTGAAATCCTTCAAGGTGAAGGGATTGGACGTAGCCTCGTTAACGGTGAACCAATATAAAAACTATGAGTTTTATTTTTACTTTTATCCGCTGCTAACTCTATTTTTAATTATACTTCATGTTTTGTTTTAAAAGTATAAAAACAGGAAAAGTATTCAAGTTAAGTCAAACACAATTCAACCCCCTTCTCGTGTTTGCACCTTCAAATAGAACTCACAATACATGACTCGTAGCCGGTGCATTTTTGCCTTTAGTTTATCCATTTTAAAGGAAAAATTAGTTATAGAATTCGGCATAGTAGTCATTGAGTTCCATGTTCTAGCATGAAATACACCATTTGGCATATTTCCTTTTGTAACTTCATCAACCATAATATCAATAAAAGCTTTAGTTAAAAATGTCATGCCAAAGCTTTGATTCAAGACTGTCAACATTAGTTTCCATCTATAAAAAAATAAGTAAACTCATGATCATAAAAAAGAAATGTTCAACTATAAAACAAAAAGGTTAAAGAATTAAACAAAAAATTACAATTGATTCATAAAGAGAAATGTGACAGAATAAACACTAGTAATATTCCCCATTAGTATTTCAAGAGCACTATATGAAGAATGAAGAACCTAATAAGAAAAACCAAAGAACAATTGAGAAACACACAATCCATACATGCATAGCATACACAATTCAGGCACTCAATCAATGAGTTGATAAAAAAATTTCATAATCTACAACTTTCTATATTAAGATAATGGATAAGAACCAACCAAACTCATGATCCCAACTTTTCTTGACCAATTTTTCACTTGGTAAGTAGCTAGGTCACTGTGCAGTAGAGGCAAGCGCGACAACGGGTGCAGGCGCAGCAGCAGGCACATCATGTGTAGCGGAAGAGGAGGAAGTCGTAAGGAATTGCGACCGAAAACTTGAATTCTTCATACTTTTTCAAATTCTCCAACCTATTTAGTAAACTATATGTATCCAAGTTATTTAAGATTCTTTTATTGTACAACTTATTTATTTTTTTATGATCCTATAAGATAAACAAGAAACTTCAGGACACTATGTTCCACAACCTGCTTAGTTTGTACACTCTCATGTGTTTCAGCAATAACAACACCACTAATATGTAAATGATTCAATCTTATATTTTGTTCTTTAGAAATTAAAGATAGTATTTTTAATTTTGAATATATTGTGCAAAAGTCCAATATATCATCTTTTAGTTCAATTCATAGCATCATGCTAATTTCCATGAATAATCATTGTTTCAATTGTTTCTACTTGAATTAAAATATGACAAAGGCAACTGAGTCTCGTGTAACTACAATACTAAAATTAAATTGAAAATGGGAAAGAAAGCGGCGACGGATATTTGCTACTGCTGTTATCGCCGCCTTATTTCGTGGTCACAAATTTGCAGCAAAAATTATGTAACAAGAATTCATACTCTTCATTCAAACAAGAATTAAAGAGAAAAATGAAACAAAAAAAAATACATAAATAAAAGATGATTTTGTAAACACCAAATAAGTAAGGAAATCAACCAACGATACGAACTTAATTTGAAAAAAAAAATTCAATTTAAAACCCAAATTCAAAAAAACTATATGCAAAGGAAAGGAAAAGAAAAACTAACCAAATAAATTATTAGAGAGAGAATGGAGAACACAACAATGGTCAAGAAGAGGGAATGAAGTGGATGAACTTGATCGAATCGCGAGCTAGAGTTGGAATCGCAATCTAGGGTTCATCGTTTAGCACAAAGGCTCCATCGCATTTCTGCGTTTATGTGTTTAGGGGTTTCCATCGTGTTTCTGTTTCCACGGCTCTAGAGTGAGAGAATGAGCAATTTTTTAATTTTATAAGTTCAACGTGATTACAATTATGTAATTAATGAAAAAGTAAGTTCTCCGTGTTTTTTCTTTTTTAAAATTTAAAATTGAAAAATGAGAAATAAAACACTGTTTACATGTTGTTTTTTTAATTTTAAAAAGTATAATATTAAAAATAATTTTACAAAATAGTTTTTAAAAGTAATTAATCCAAACAAATTTTTTTAAAATTAAAATAGAATTTTTAAAATTAAAATCAAACAGGCCCTTAATATTTCTTTTTTATTTTATAATTAATTATTCGTATTACCTTACCTTGAATAATATGAATTTAATATTATGTTGATCAATAATTTCAATATAAAATATATAATTATGTAATTTCATCATGTTGTTTAAATGAGATATTTATGGTGACACTAATTGATCTTTAATTTTACTTAAAATATTTTATTATTTATCAAATATTTGTAATTGAATTTTTCCCTGTGCAGTATACAGGCTTCTGCACTAGTTATATATTATATTGCTAATAAATTTTCTAATTATTTTTGTACTTTTTCTTAAAATTGTTAATAAATAATTATTATATAACATAATAAATTACTGAAATAAGAGTATATGCACGTATATGATTGTGATATAACTATTTTCAACCATGAATTACTGATTAAGTGATAAGTTTGAGGCAGTTATGTTGATAATAATGGCTGGTTTGATTGACTAAGAAAACGAGAGTTGGAGAAAAGAGTTTATTTGAAGCATTTTTCGTCAACTCTATGTGGATCAAATTACTAGCCTATATATTCCCACCATTAATTGATAGTCAAAGACGACCTAAACAAAAAGAGGAATGCATCTACTACGCTTTTCTCTAGACGTCAAGTCAATTTCTGTTTTTAACATCAAGTCAAAATTGCAACTATATATATATATATATATATATATATATATATATATATATATTACTAAAAACTATATATACATCATACTCTCAAAGAATGTTTATTGCCCCATTTGTTTAACCAAACATGCATATATCATTTTTTATTTTTATCTATTTTAAAATTGGTTCTTCTATTTTAAAATTTGATAGTTTTGATTATTTCATTAAATATAAATAAAAATGATGATTTAACATATTTTAAATGATGTAACATATAATTTCATTATATATAACCATATGAATGAATTAATTATTTACATGTTATTAATCTAATTACACAAGTGAATCATTTTTGAAATTGAAACTAAAGTTTTAGACTTTGGAGTATTTTAATGCATTTTTATGGGTATTAATTGGTCAACGTAATTGTATTATATATTATGTTATTTAAAATATGTCAAAACACTACTTTTTAGTAGAAAAATTTAAAGTTGAGAACAAAACTTTTAAAACAGAGAGATTAATTAAAAGAATTGGAGAAGATAAGAAGATCAAAACTACTGGTAAGTCTAATAATAATTATATAGGGGTGTTGATAAAAGAATTACTCACCTTTTTGGGCCCCTCTTTTACTGCTGACGTAGCCCATATTGTTAGGCCTTGATTTTTCAATATATAAGGTATTTTAAATTAAATATATATAAAAAATACATTAATGGTTGTTACATATTTATTGTAAAAGTATTCAAAAGCTGAGATAAGATACATAATCAAAGTCTTTGATTCCAACCCAAACTTAGACATACAATATTGTTAAAACTTTTACAGAAAATTACATGTTGTTCATTTGATTTTACAAGACTAAAAAAATTAGTGTTTGTATATGATACCCTCAATATAAATCTTAATTAAAAAATGAAATATTTTGATATTGTAAGGAGAAATACACAAAAGTATCTGTCTATTATCAAAATAAAATATAATAATACACAAATGAAATTAAATGTAATTGTAATAAAAACCTACCATAGCTTCCAAGTATAAAAAATAATGTGAAAAGAACATCAACTTCTGTCTCTTAGTTGCTTCTATTATCTCTTCTCATTGCTTCTATTCTTCCAAGAACTCCCTTAACAGCTACATCAAAAGCATCTTCATATTTATCTAATCTAGAATTTGGATCACGATACAAAATCTTTGGAATAAGTCCAATAATCTCTTCTCTCATTGCCAACACATCACTTTTTGAAACATTAAACAATGTCTCATTAATCATTACTCGTTTCTTTTTGACATCAATTTCAGGTATATAAACAGAGTAACTAGAATAATTCTTAGGAAAATGCCACAAATATTGTTTGTATGCTGATTGTGGATGAAAGAAAACAGGAATGCAACCACCCAAAATTGAATCAAAAGTTGATCTTCTTGTGTATGAATCACCTGGTGGCTGCAAACAAAAAACTGAATTCTGAAAAACTTCCATAACATCAACAGGATCACCACAATGTTTTTTGCTACTTTGACCATTGTAACAACTAACAAGTTTGCAACTTTTTGAAGTTTCACATTGTTTCATAAGTTCATTTCTTATGGAAGATGTTGAATTAGGCCTTGGAGCACCAGCAAATGAGAAAAGGTAAGGCCTTTCCATTTTCCTCATTTTGTTTTGCCACATTAAAATTTCATCATCACTTGAAGGATGAAAATATGTTGGATAAGGAATTGGAAATTCATTATCATATAGACCACATCCTTCTATTGGTAAAAATGACATGTTACTTGCTTGTGGTAAAAACATTAACTTTGTTCCCCACTCTTTATTTTCATCACTTTTTCTTCTAAAATCCCAACCAATTCTTCCACCAACCATGAAATGATCCTTACCCAACATTCTTTTCCATTGAGGTTGTTGTCCCAAATATTTCACTAATGCTTTTGGTGATTCATCTCTAATTGAAATATTAAATCCACCCCATAGATATTGACCTACATCAAGACCAGCATAGTAGGGCACATATATTGCACTAGCCAATGATGAATCATTGGTTAAACACTTGTAATTCTTCATTATGTTGTGGAAAATTACTTCAAGTGAAAATTGATTTGTTGCATACCAATTTTTCTTTGAAAGAACTTTTCCATTTGGTTCCTCAATAATCTTAGGTCCTAAACCTAAGTTTGTTAAATGAGGGCACATATCTTCCCACTTCATTAGAGAGTGACACCTCTTTAACAAATCCTCATTGAATCTACTAGGAAGATCATAAGCATAGATATATTGACCTAAACATGGATCCAATTTTTTTGTAGGCACTTTTGTGAATACTTCAACTTTTTCTTTACTCAAAGGAGGGGGATTAATAATATGTTTTCTACTATTCCCTTCATCATGGAGTGTAGCAACTATTGTCTTTGTGTGATTTTCTTTGATGAACATTGGTGCATATGTAGTTTCATTAAGATTGGTAGAAAAATTTGAAGGTGTAATTATCTCTACTTGATGCTTTGCATTATCCATATTGAGAAGTAAGAATTTGATTCCACTATAACTTGTAGCTAAATAATAATAATCTAGAAGTAGTAGTGACACACAAAAAATAAAAGATGTGATTAGAAAAACAAACCGGAATTGAACCAAGCACTTTTTCAATAGATGCATGTTCATCTTCTCTTTTTTACCCTTTCTCAGATTGAAAACAATTTGAGTGTGAATTTTTTTTTTCTCTCTATGATGAAAAGTGATTCGAGAGAGCGAGAATTGTATAAGAAAAACGAAAATTTAGTTTTAATTAAGGATTCCATTAAAGGAATGATATAAATTAAAACAGAATAGGCAAGATATTGTTTTGTCCTTAAAATATATTTAAGAAACATTTTATTTTGTTTAGAATCAAAATTGATGAATGATTTCAAAAGAAAAAGAATACATTGAGTAATATTATTAAAGGGTTGGATTTAGAAGCATAGAAGGAAAGTAATAACCGTATGTTACCATTAATGTATTAATGTGATTTGGTTCAGATTTCATGCAATGTTTTTTTATTACTAGGAATTATCATTGAACCAGGCTAAATTTTTGACTAAATGAGACAAGCTACTTAGCATGTTAAAAATTCTACCACCAGTTATTAGAATAAATACAGGTAGTATTTATATAAAATAGATTTAGAAAAAAATGTGTATTAGGAAAAAGTCGTAAAACAATGTATAATATAATTAACAAGAAAAATACCATCATCAACAAAGGACTGATAATTATTAAAAAATGGAATAGGCTAGTTTTATTTATTTTTACTATATAATTATTTTTACTTATGGTATCACGTATTCAAAAAGTAATTATATGAGTTTGTTGAATTTTTTAATATTAAAAAAAATAAACAATAAATATAATATTTTATTAAAATCTAATAAAAGTAGCGAGATTTACAATTGAACCAGAAGCATATATACAACCTGTAATTATATATAAACTAAAAATAAAGTATCCAATTTATGGAAAATAAGTACGGTGGTATAAAATAGTGCTGCTGATAGGTGGTATTAATAGGAATGACATTGAAAATTTTCGTTTGGTCAACTTTGAAGAGAGAGTTGATACTATCTTGATGGAAAGTCATTTTGTCGATTGAAAAAAAGCTTTTCTTATATATGACCAAGTCAACACAATTTATTTAATTAGTTTATATCATTGTGTTTATTAGTCCTAAGTCTCTTAATTAGTTAGGTTTTAAATAACTAACTAACTTCCTTTTATCAAGTGTTGATCAACACTATATAATACGGATCCTTTCATTCGTAAACTAAAGTATTCATCAATATTATGAGGTATTATTTAGAAAACTGTTTTTATAAATGACTCAACCAGACAAAGAGTATTATATGTTACGGACAATTCATCTACTATTTCAGTATGAAATTATTTTTCAATATCTATTAATATACAATTTCATATTGTATAATACACAGTTAAATAATAATATTTAATTTAATATTTTAAAATTATTGTTATAAAATCTAAACAAAAACATAATTTTATATAAATTATAAATCTGACTCAATTTTTGAGTTTATTTTAGATAAATGTTCAATTTACATTTGACCCAAAAATAATGAAACAAAAATATAAGAAATAAAGTAATAAAAAATAACAAAAAATCTGGTTTGGAACAACATAACACAAGTGTGTGCCCCATCTTCCATGTTTTTGTCTACGTTTGCTAACAATCTTCCATGTTTTTATCTACTTTTGTTAACAGCCCTTGGTCTTCAAGAATGCAAACAAACAGTCTTCTTTTCCTTATATATTTCAACACAATTCTATAATTCCTGCGAAACAATAAAAAAATTAGTATTTAATTTATATTGTTACGCAAAACTTCATCTTATCCTATAAATTGAACACAAAAAAAATCAAATAAAGGGTGATATTTTGTGTATAAAAATGGAAAAAAGATGAAACAGAGAAAAATGTAGAAGGAAAATAGCAAGCTTATCTTCTTCCTCTCCACACCCATTCGTACACCATAACAACCATATCAACCCCAAATAGCTTTCTACTACCACATCAAAACAAAAACACGTAAACAGAAACAGTGTATTTGTGAGAGGGAGGAAAAGAACAGCAGAGGAAGAATAGGAAAGGAAAATGAAATAAATCTTAACCTCCATCAAATGCAGTCATCACCGACAGCCGCGATCGCCGTCATTCCTCTGTCGCCTTCACCGCTCAAAGCATCCACAGCCACCGTCTATGAGCGGTCATATACCCTCTCTCTCTTTCCTTCATTTTCTTTGTATTTCTTTTTATGGTTAAATAGTATCTTTCGTCCTTATCTTAATTTCAGATAACATTTTAGTCTTTTATCTTTTTTTTCGATTTGGTCCTTTATTTTAATTTTAAGTGACAATTTAATCCTGTATGTTTTAAAATGTTAACAATATTATTTTTTTTTTTTTTACAAAAATTCAAAAAATTCATCAAAATTTTTAATCAAAACCCATAAAATTAATTACATTCTTTAATATAATACAAATTTTATCAAATTCGTAACTCAAATATTCAAATAAACTCATATTTTTATTTTTTATTTAATTTTTAAAATTTCATCTAATAAAGAATAAAAATATGAATTTATTTGAATATTTGAGTTACGAATTTGATAAAATTTGTATTATATTAAAGAATATAATTAATTTTATGGTTTTGGTTGAAAATTTTGATGAATTTTTTGAATTTTTGTAAGAAAAAAAAAGGATAATATTGTTAACATTTTAAAACATAAAGGATTAAATTGTCACATAAAATTAAAATAAAGGACCAAATCGGGAGAAAAAAAAAGATAATGGACTAAAACGTTACCTGAAATTAAATTAAGAGACCACAAGTGCTATTTAGCCTCTTTTGATTTTTCCGAAACCCATTTCATGAGCAGCTAGAGTCTTCTTTAAATTAGTATTTTTTTTTGTTTTATCAAATTAAAATGTTTTGTTCTAATTTTAATTTATTTATTTAGCAAATCGGACTCCGGGCCCATATAGTTTTTAATCACTCGTTGTCATCTTTTTGCTTGTTTTATTTCAGTCATATCTAGAAATTTTTTAATATTTAGCTTCAAACTTTAATACTTAAAAAATATCAAATTAATTTTCTTGTAAAAAAAAAGTTTAATTGGAAGTGACATTAATCTTGATTTGAAACATTTGATGTGTGACAACTTGATTATCTTAATTAATAATTTTTATAAATAAAATAGGATTGATCGATATTTGATATCTTATTAATCTTAGTTAAAAATACTTTAGTTGTGACCACTTAATGATCTAAAATCTACTCAATCAAATTCAAATAAATAACTAAACATACTCATCAAAATCAATTTCTCAAACTCAAGGTATTTTTCTTTCATCAAATCAACAATTTTTTTAACACATCAAATTTTCACAACAAAATACATTTCTTTAAAAGCAACTAACATATTTCTACTTAAGAACTATGTAGTTTTGATTTTTCCATTGCACCGAAAGATACGTATGAACAAGGTCACATTCTTATCAAACACAATAATAAATTTTCTTTTTTCCCTATTTGTTTAAATACACTTTTATTTCAAAATTCATTTCATAAAAATGATTTATTTGCATGGAGAAATAAATATTTTAAAGTTAACATAAAATTTTGTACAACTAATTATAGGTAACAGTTTTTTAACAGATGTCGTAGGATATTAATACATTCTCTATGCATAATCGATTCACGAACTGAAACTTGGTTTTAATGACTTTTTTTAAGGGTTTTTCAATGTTTTTCCTATTTTAAATAAACATTGGTGGTGACTCATTTGAATTCTATAAATCTTCGAAATTTTAGGCCGCAACACATATCTACAAATAGTAAACTCATAATAATAAACATGTGTTCGAATTCTGTTTAGAACAATTTTTGGTTAGACTTTACTTAACTCTCAATAGAACTTTGAATTTCCATACCTCATTTCCTTTAGATTGTGTTTGGATTGATGGTCTAAGATAGAATGTGATGAAATAAGTTTATGTTCCATCACTTATCCTATCTTTTGTTCTCCTCCAATTTGGGAGGAATGAGATGAATTTCCTTTAAAATATCAATTCCATCCTAAAATATCAAAATAATGTTGTTGTTGTTTTATTCCATTCTCCTCAACTTCGTTTCACGTTGTTCTACTCCACTCTATTCCGCTCATTTTAAAATATCCAAACATAGTCTTAGGCTCTGTGTGGGTGTTTTGAGGGAAATGTCAGAATTTTAGGAAAAAGGAATGGGAAGGAAAGAGATAGAGTATTTACACCTTATTTAAGAGAATATTTTTATAAAAAATGAGAAGATAATGCATATATAGTTTTAATTTCGAGACTATTATAGAGAGATGATTTTTTTTTTGAATAATTCATCTAATGCTAAAAAATTTCAACTAATAGATTTTTTGAGTTCCCGTAATATAAAAAATTAAAAAAAAATTAAATACTACATTAAAGTTGGAGGACTATTCCTCCTTCACTTTCTCTTTCCTCCTTTCTATTTTGCATAATGATTTACTCCCCCTTTTAAACTCCTAAACAGAGCATTAAAAACTAGTCTTATAAAATATATAAAATAATTATTTACAAAAAGAAAAAGAATCTCCATACCAATTTGTAATAAACTCTCAATCTAACAGTGTGTTTTGTAAAATATGTGTCAAATAAAAACAAATATTCAACGGGATAACACTATCGAAGTGTTACACATGTGTATTCTATAACTCTATGTGAGTTAAGATTAGTTGGCACCAAATGTCAAATTTAGTATACTTTCACCTTCAATAATTCTTTATAAAAGAAAAATTAAACCAATCCAACTATTGAATTGAAACTACTCATTAAGTAAAGTCTTATTTGACTTTACTTAATCACTTCATCTTAAAACTATATGATATTTCATCACTTCATCTTATTTGAACATATAACTCTCGATTAAAATATATTTGTGATAAACAAATATTTATAGTTGGATGTCAATATATTTTTACTAACCTACGATATTTTTTTGTATGGAATTTGCCTCATCTAAAGTGAGAAATTGGTAAAATGAATCAATCAATGATTTATATTATAATCACTTATGATTTGTCATGTGTGTACATATAATATCAATAATTTATTTGATCATCAATGGTTCATATTACTCACTTTATTCTCTAAAGTGAGTTGTCCACTTAAGACGAGCCAAATCCATGGTATGGTGCAGAATCCCCATAGTAGGTGGCTTTACTAATTACTAATGACCTTTACTTTTAGTACTAATGTGATGATTCGCATACTGGTAACCTACAAATTTAGTGTCCTATAAATAAAACTCATATTACATTGTAAATGATATCTTAAAGAGTATAATACAATACAAAGGAAGGTCGGTAGAAAATAATTATTAGGTTGTATGTGTTGAATGGGTTTGGAATATTAGTGATGTGACCTAGAATATCCATTTCCCTCGACTTTATAATTCTGGTTAAGTTTTGTGTACTCGAAGATAAAATATGGTAGACTTATGCAACATTTGTATCGTAAGCATACATACATGAGTAGAAATATGTGTTCATAACTAATAGATGAGTTTCTAAAGGATTGTTCATCAACACTTTGAATTTGTCTGAAATATTCAAAGAATTGTTCTCTTTTCTATTGATTAGAGCTTCTGAGACTCCCCATTCTTCAAATTCAGTAGATGCATTATGAAAAATATCAAAATGCTTTATCTAGTCACTTATGAAAAATATCCCATAATCCACACTAGAAGTACCACTGGCGATAATTGATATATCCACACTCATCTCTATATTAAAGATCTTTCCAATTAACAAATCATCTTCTATTAAAGCAGTTCTTCAAAACTCACAAAATAGTTTTGGAAACAGTTTGGAGGTTGACCTTATACTCAATAAAATGTATATCATTTTGTTGTGAATAGCCATGAGAAACTAATCTTACTTTGTTTTTTACTACCTTACCTTTTTCATCTAAATTATCAATGAAGACCCATTAATATTATTATTTGGTCGAGGTCTATAGATAAGGATTATCAAAGTATACAAATGATATTTAAGAAAACTCATTATCCACTAATCATTTCATCTCAAGTAGAAGCAACACACATTAAATGTTGTGGTCATGTCAAAGTATACAAATGATATTCAAGTGAAACCATGATCCTTTAACCACAATCTTTGTGTAACACCCCGAGTTTAAAACACAGCGCGAGTGTATTTTTTTTTCTCAAGACAAATAATTAAAATGATTTTCCAATTTATTGCTTCAAAAGAATTGAAATAAAATTTCCTTTAATTCGTCTCATAAAATGGTACGTCGTAATTTAATCGATGAACGCAATTAAATAGTTTCATCATAAATATCTCTAAGTACTTATCTTTGGAAATTAATAATAAACATTAATACTTTTCAAAAGATCAGTGTCATATCATCCCAAAAGAAAATATCAGAGTGCGGAATAGGTTAGTGGAAAAGTAATACATTCCAAAATAAAACAAATTACATTTTCCAGCTCAAAATCCTATACATCAAATCTAACCGATCATGCACTAAAGCTACAGTAGCACGGATTTCCTCCGCATCCCATACAAGTCTCATCCGACTCCGCCGCTCGCATCGATGTAACCTCCTCCTCATCATACAGAGAGGGATCAGTCTCCTCCGAAGTCAGATCAATGCACAATCTAGGTCGCTTCGGCGGTGCCGGAATCTCATAACAATCATCGGATATCCTAGATGGACTCGGAATATCAGCTGCTACTGGCGTCGGTCCTTCGTTCTTTTCTTTCGCCTCGGAATCACGTACAGCCCCTCCAACTAGCTCCTCCGCATCATCAAAAATTCCGTGCGCCTCCAATACCAAACGGGAAGGCACAGGAAAGTCAATCCTCGCATAGGTGTGCTCCACATAGTGCACCACTCCGTCAGTCCTACAGGTCCTCTTCAATCTCCCCGTGTACGTGGCCCTGCTTGAGATGGGGTCGTATACCTAAGCAGTAGGCACAGAACGATCAATGAAATCGAGCGACGTTTCCGTCGTCTGGGGACCCACGGGTGACATGGGTTTGGGGGGCATATGAGGGCAAAGCCCAATTTCCACATATAATAGTAAAGGGTCACCGACCGAAATTAACACATAACACATAGCATTTATATCACAGAAGCAAATACATCCATGGCATATCATATAACAATGAGGAAAATTAAGGATACTTATTTAAAATCTCACGACATATATGCTTTTTCAAACAGCAACCTACTAATATGGAAAACATGTTGTAAGTACAACCAACACTTCAGCAATCACAATCATTTATCAGAAATTCAGATTTTATAAAGTACTCGCACACATCAATTTCCAATCATCATTATATAACCAAATCGTGACCCACCTGTCAATCACCCCGATGCATTATATATATGCTCATGTACTCAACTTCTTGGAATTACCAAGGTGCAGTCGCTCAACAGACCAGCACAATTTAAATATGTTTAATTTTAACGGCCCTCAAGACTAGGGTGCAATCGCTCAACAGATCAACACCAGTGTAGTCGCTCAACAGACTAGCACTCGTGCAGTTGCTCAACAGACCAGCACGTTAAACATATACCAAGGTACAATCGCTAAACAAATCAGTACCAGTGCAGTCGCTCTACAGACCAGCACTCGTGCAATCGCTCAACAGATCAGCACATTTTTGCGCATTTCAGGGTACAGTCGCTCAACAGACCAGTACCAGTGTAGTCGCTCAACAGACCAGCACTCGTGCAATAGCTTAAGAGATCAGCACGTTACGCATTACTCTGTGGCCCATCGCGGGTACCACCTGACTATGCAATGCATGAATATGCAGTGTTTTCTCTTCACTGGAAACGGTATGCAACATCAGTAAAATTCATGCCTTTCCATCATTTCTCAAAACATCACAACACAACCAATTTCATTATCATCACATCATAAATCAAACATTCAAACATCTCATCATTTCCACTTCACATCATCTTAAAACTCCATTCTTATTCATCAAAATCTTCCCTCTGTTTTCCCCAACTCTTAAAATTCATAAAACAGTGTTTAAAACTGAGATTTTTGGAAAACACGAATCTGTATTCGAATACAGCTTCTTTGTATTCAAATACAGAAGCCAAAACAGTGCAGAATTAACACTCTGTATTCGAATACAGCTCCCTAGTATTCGAATACAGAGGCAGTCCCAGTGCACAAATCAACATTTTTCACTACATCAGTAAAGTCTCAGAAGCTTCATCACCACCACTTCAAACTATCTCAAAAATTTCATTTTAATTCATCACAAACCTTCCCAATATTCCCCAACACTTAGGGTTTATAAAACAATGTTTAAAATTCTGATTTTCTGAAAAACACGAATCTGTATTCGAATACAACTCGCTCATCTGAAAAACAGAAGCATAAAACTGCAATTTTAACACTCTGTATTCGAATACAGAAGACAAAACAGTGTAAATTCAACATTTTCCCAACATCATTTAAGGTTTTCAAGAACTTCCTCATCTCCTCCTCAAAACTATTTCAAAAACTCTGTTTTAAATCATTTCAACCCTTTCAAAAGTTTCTCAACACTTTAAGATTCACAAGACAGTGTTTAAAACTTGATTTTTTGGAAAACACGAATCTGTATTCGAATATAGCTTCCTTGTATTCGAATACAGAAGCAAAAATTGTGAAAGTCAGCATCCTGTATTCGAATACGAGACTGTCGTAGTCGAATACAGATGTGAATACAGTGTTAAAATTTCACTTCTGTATTCGAATACGACAGAGTCGTAGTTGAATACTAAGTCAGAAGCAAAAATCCTTCATCTGTATTCGAATACAAAGGCCTGTATTCGAATACAAGTTCGAAAGTTTGAGTAAAACAGAAGCTTGGCAGGCTGTATTCGAATACACTCATGCTGTATTCGAATACACCTTCGAATTCTGTGAAATTTTTCCTGAAAACTACAACACATTTTTAAACTTTTCCTTTGAAAGACCTGCACAACCCCAAAACAGTTTCTCCATTCTTTTGAACCACCAAACTCATGCATTTTTTTTTATCAATAACAACTTGTCCAGAAAAACACTTTCGTCATTTAAAATCCCTTTTCTTTTGAAAACATCAGCAACACCCGAACCACCCAAAACAGAATGTCAACCACAACAAAACAAACATTTTTCAACGTTTACATTGTTGATCATTTCTCAAAATAACATGCAAGGTATTTCCAGCATTCTTACACAAACAACCACAACATGCAAAGCAATTTCCAACTTTCTTACACAACAGAACAACACTGATGTATTCAGTCAAAACAGCAAGCATCACATAGCAGCAAAACACCAACATAATGCATTTTCGCATTTTATAACATCAAGCACAACAGTTTGGTAAATATGCATTTTGATCATCTTCAGAATAACATGCAGGACATTTTTAAACTTTCCCACACACAAACAAAACAACATTAATGCATTCAACCAAACAACATCCATCACAGAATCATTACACATCAACAGAATGCATTTTCTTCTTTTTTTATTTTAAAATGTCATGCAAAATAGTTTTTTTTCAAAAACAATAATGAAACATCAGTAATGCCATGACAATTATGCATTTACAGCCCTAATGCAACTAGAAAGTGGAAGGTGCCCTTACCCTTGTTGCGTTTCTGCTACTGTTCACGTTTATGCGTAAAAAATCGGCGAAACTCCCGCTCGCGTTCGCCGCTACGAAAATGGGTTCTCTAGCTCCGTAATGATGAGGGGAACAACTTTTGTTCTGGAGGTTTTTTGGTTTGGTGCTTGGATTTCCAAGTAATATCACTTTTTTTTTTGAACGAACTAGAAACAGAAATCAGAATGGGAGGGAAGGAGGAAGGTGAGTACTGTTACATGCAGTAAGGGAGGAGGAATGGGTTTCTGACTTTGCCCTTCCTTCTCACTCCTATATATAGGCTTGTGTGGGTGCCACCTCACCCGACACTTGTCTGATCCTCAACACTTAACTAGTCTTGTCGCAATTAGCAGATAATCCCTTAATTAACTGTCCGATAATTTAATTACTCATAATTAAATTAATTTACTCTTAATTCATCTTCTAAAATAAATATTTATATATATATATATATTCACTCAAAACATACATATATTAAATATTTTATAAATATCCCCAAAATACACTTAATATTAATTCCAAAATTAAATTTTAAATTTAAGGGTCTTACACTTTGTATCTTACCTAGTAGTGATGTGGTCCTAACAAGTTTAACCGTGCTAAGCTAGATCATTTAGAAGACTAAACTATACTAAGTTTGATTGAAAATATTAACTGTCCTTCAAAACTTGAAAATATTCGTTTCAATATTTGAAACATTTATTTCAATCTTTATGTAACACAAAATATCTAGATGTTTGGGATGTGTATGAAGGTGACAATTACAAAGAACCGGCCAAAGAAAAGGGAACACCCATTCCAAGAAAAGACTGGAATGATATCTAAAACAAAAAATTCATGTTGGAACACAAAACAATGAACTGGTTGTATTGTTTTCTCACATAAAGAGATATTCAACTCTGTGCACCAGCAAAAGAATTATGGGAATCCATATCCAAAATTTATGCAGATCGAATCCAACGTGAGAGAGGTAAATGAAAAGTATTTGAAAAAACATATACAATAAGCTATAAGAAAAGAAGTAAAGAAAACGATGAAAAATACAGAAAGAGATAACCATCGGTGACATCATCTATACTATTCTTGAAACTTCCATGATGATCACCAAAAGAAAGAAGCAACGTACTCAAATCAGAAACATACAAGAGCATGGTATTATTCACTCAACATTGTGATTTGAATTATGCATAGTAATTCATGTATGAACTCTGTTTAAGTACGACAAAATATATTGGCAAAATAATTGATTTATATTCTAATTTTAATATACGTCAGTCAAATCACAAGTATTATCTCTAATGTAAAGGAAAAGAATTAAGTATATTTGTTGTGCATGAGTTTCAATATTACAAATTTGTCAAATTCTTAAAACAATATGATTAATATTGAAAGACTAAATATTCTTGCTATTGATCTAGTTGGAACCAAGAAACCGTGCATACCAAAGAGCCAAAAGAATCTTCTAAGTATGATGATATTTCAGGAAAAAGAATAATGAAATCAGTCATGTCCAAACAAGTTAGAAGATGAAAAGATAGTTGACAAACCAGAAGATACATCATCTGATGAAACCGACAGTGGAGCGTCTTTTGATGCCTCTGATGACCAGAACCATCTAGTGAGTTCAACCAATGCATTAGGGCAACTATGTTTATCTAAAAGCCAAAAGAGAAGGCATCAAATGAACTAGAAAGCTAAGCATTATAAGATAATGACAGCCAAAGTTACACTAGGGGCACCAGGTGATGATAACAAGGTGTCAACACTAGGGAAAGTGCCAAAGGTTGGAACTGACAACAAAGAAAAACTGAAGAGTATGGTTGTTGATGATAAAAAAAAAAAAAAAAAAAAAGATCAGGCCTCCTCCTCCACCATTTCATTGGGATCAAACTATAAAGTTAGTCATAATTCCCTAACGGTTATGAAAGGGAAATGGTCCATGTATTTGTATAAAATGGAGGATTTAAAGATTTTCGAAGAAGATAAGTTTGTCAAGCAACTGGTCCAAGGAGGTGATGATGAATGACTGGATGTAAAGTTCAAACCTCATTGTTCTCTAACTAATTATGAGCTCATGTTTGATGAGGTCATTAAGGCACTAAATGACCCACTTGGGATACATGGCTATCACGATAATGTTAACCTATAAGTGATGATTTGGATGATATTATCATGGCTATGGTAAATGCATTAGATGGTTCAGGGATAAATTTCTTGGAATGCTACGAGAAGATGGAACATCCATTTGGAACAAACGCAGAGGAAAATGATCTTTTCTATGATGAAGTTATTATAAATGACGAAATGCATGTAAGCTTTTCACATTATTTGCCTGTAGAATTTGAGTCATATTATGAAGTTCTCTTCGAGGGATCAAATGCCGAGGACACATGATTTGTTGGATGATTGTTTTTATATTGATGAAGAAAATATAGTCACTATATTTGATGATTTTTCTCGATTTATGAAAATGGGCAAAGGACAACGCAAGCATGTTCAACCTTAGCATGTAAAATCATTAAAGGCAAACCTAGTGATATGGTGCTTATAGATGGTGGTGCATAAGTAAATCTATTTCCTCGGACAATGTTTAAAAAGCCAGGGAATGATGAGACTAACTTAATGCAAACAATGGTGACATATTTCAATGGAAAAGCAGCTATTTCAGACGGTATGGCCATGTTTAACATGCAAATAGGTTCAGTTAGCAAGGTAACCTTATTTGTAGTAATACCATCATAATCTTGTTTCAATGCGCTCTTGGGGAGAGATTGGATACATGCAGCAAGGCTCATTCCGTCGATGTTGCATAAAAAATTAATGTATGGGAATGATACTGACCAGTTAGAAGCTCTCGAGGAATATGATAGCCCTTGCACTACAAAAAAAAAGATCTTATGTGACACTCAACTTTTAGTAATATATGCTTATTTGTCATTATAATTACTTTTAGCTACAGAGAGAGTGTCACCTATTCTCATTTAATATCAATACATCATATTAACTTAAAAAAACTCAAATATTCACATAAAAAATATTCCCTGGTTGACCCACACTTCAGTTAACCCAACATTCATATTCCCTTTCTCCCGTTTCGATCTCAGAACTTTTTTTCCTTATTTCTTTTTAAATTTGCTCAAAATTCACCCAACAATCGTATTCCCTTTCTCCCATTTTGATCTCAGAAACTTTTTTTTCCTATTTCTTCTCAAATTTGCTCAAAAGGTTGAGGAATGATTAAAGCTCTTCTCAAATTTTTTCTCTATTTCATCTCATAAATTATAAAAGTTTTTCCTGATTTCTTCCTTGATTCTCGTTTTCCATTGAAGAAGTTTTTCTCGATTTCTTCATCATTCTTTAAACTTGAAGAAGCTTTTCCCATTTTGTTAAATTTTTTTCGATTCTCTCTTCAATCGATTTCTTCAATTTCCTCCTCAATAAGTATTCATCTTCAATCAGATTTCTCTTACAATTCAGCATTGACACGATTCAGACCCAGCGATTCAGATTCAACTATTCAAGGATTCTAAGTGAAAATTGTTTTTCCTATTAACAATTTGCATTGGTTGAATTATTTGATTAATTTTAGTTTTTTAAATTTTAAAATTGATTTGAAGTTCTTCTATTTTCATATTTAGAGAAAAGATAGTGATAGAGCAAAAAAACATATATGGGTTTCTCATCTTGAAGCTCAGATTAATTTTCAACTAGTTCATATCTGATATTGTTATTTTACTTCGTGTTTATACAGTTCATGTGAGCTTTCTGGTTGTATTAATATTTAATGTCTACCGGGATCGATAAATTAAATCATATATCATCGAATTATATCTGTTCAGCTAAGTTACTACGGTGGAATTTGGAAGAATATCGTCAATCAATTTCTAGATGCGGATATTGGGAAGAATATTATACATCAAATTGAACTTTAAAAAGGTATAATTGTATTTTAAAAAGCATATTAAAATACATGTGGCACTACTTGTGGCTAATTCAGGTCCAATTCGTACTCCACCTTTCCAGAATAAGGTTAAGGTAGAGAAGTCTGTGCCCACTACTCTATCCCAACAACAATTTGGGTTGCAGCAGTCTGGAATGGAAATTCCACCATCTGTGCCTCTGCAGGCTTGTGTTGATCCTCGACAAGAAGTTCTGAACCATGCAGATTATGTCCAACTGCCACCCGATATGGGATTCCCAAGTCCTCAATTTATAGGTAGGCCAGGGACTGTCTACTCCCAGAATCATTTTGATGATGATACTACCCGTTTTGCATCCCAACAGGTAATCCCTGCGGTGCAGATGACAATGAATCAGCCATCTTCTCATACCGGTATAAGACCAAGTGTTATTCAACCACCACCAGTCATGCAAGCACAACAAAACTACTTGGAGCAATATTATGGTGAAAATACTTCAGGGCTAAGGACGCACCAGCTTCTATCTGATCAAAGTTACAAGGCATATCCACTTCAAGTTCCATTCGGAGGTAATTATGGCTGGGTTCAGGTTTCTCCATCAGAGCATTTTATTTTTCATGATGCATTGTTACCTCAACAAACAGTAATGGGCCCTCATAGAGTGGAGGACAGTTTTTGGTGCCTCAATTCCTGATTCAGTGCCAAGTTACAATGGTCTCCCGGTGGAGGACAGTTTAAGAGCTCAAGCAACAAATAGGGTTTTGGTGACTGCACCATTGAAGGAAGGCAATGTTAATATTGAACAAACAGTTGGGACCAGACCCAGGGTCATTATACCGAGTAGTGACACAAGCGGACTTTCTCTGGAGGCTGAAGGTGGGAGAAAGGGTAGAGTGGACAGGTCTGATCATCCGTGAAATGTAGCGGTTATCCCGGAAACAGTTGGAATAACAGGTGAAAAACAGTTGCCAAGAGATGGGCTAACTGGAACAGCGCCACTGTCTTATCTAGATGACTTCGCTCGCCAGCATGTGGTACTAGTTGATAACAGGATCAAAGAGGATGTGATTGTGAATAAGCCTGCTAATGAAAAACCTTTAATTGGTGGCACATTTGTTGAAACTTCTGAGTGTATGGTTCAAGAATTATCAACAGAGTATACTAATAAACATTCTAGTACAATTGCAAAAGCAGATGCTGTGGAGAATTGGATTACGCAGGACCTGCTCAAACCTATTGATGGAAGGATGGACAACCTCAAGATAAGCAATCCTGAAGTCTTTGTAACTAATGATAATTTTGATTACAATACTCAGCATGCTATAGAGAAGAAAGGGGTGGTCTCAGATAACAACCTTGGCAGGTCAAAATTGATTGCTGATGGAAATCAAATTAGATGATGGATATTCTTCCTAATTCCACTATAGAAATTTCATATGGTAATAATTCTAGGCAAGTGTATAATTCTAGAATGCGGATATTAGTTTATGCATCTTCCTAAGTTTAAGGGGAAGAAACTTGTTACATATGTTAATCTGTTTTAGAAACTTGATATTATTTGTGTATGTTTTCTTCTTAGGAATGTTTATGTTCACTGTTTATGATTTATCTATCTAGGCACTGAGTTGTTTTGTTTTTATATACTCTTGCGGTCTTTCCTTGAAAATGAAATTGGGGGTGGTATTAATTTTCTTTTGATGTATATTTTTATACAGATTATTCTTTTAACAGATGTTTATATTATTGTTTTCCTGGATAACAAAGAACAGTTAGTGCAACTAATGTTTGAAACATTCAACATATCAGGGTTTTATGCATCGGAACAGGCAGTGTTGTCTCTCTATGCTGTGGGAAGGATATCTGGATGCACAGTTGATATTGGTCATGGAAAAATAGGTATCCAAATTTGAATGAGTGGGGATTTCAAGATTGTTAGAATTTATGTAAGGATGGATCCAAATCCTTCTCTATTGACCGTCTTAACGACAATTTCTGTGATTGCCCTGATGGCACTAATGAACCTAGTATGTATGCTATCATCCTGTATGATCAATTTTAACTATAATTTGATGATAATCTTGTCCAAAATAATTTTATTTTCATATTATCTTGACCAAAATTATTTAGAAATTGGATATATGTGGCTATATAATCTTATAGTCAATATTTTAATTTTAATTGTATTTTAAAAAGTATATTATACGTCGAATTGAACTTTTTTTAATGAAGTATAAAATATTTTAAAAATTTTATAAAAATTTGCAGATTGAATCTACTCAATAATAAATAGTATTAATTAGATGATTGAATCAATGAAGTTCAATGTCTACAAAGAGTTATTGAATCAATGAATCTACTCAATGAAATCACCATATTTGATGTTTGATAGTTTGCTACTTTGGTTGTTTTTTTTATCTTGCAATGTCACGGTTTTCTTTTTCATGTAAACATACTTACACAGAGATATACATGCAGATGCATCTTTGTGTCAAAAACATGAGGTGGATTTTTGTAATAACTTGTTAGGAGGTTGTTTGTTGTTAATTAATGTACAAGAACTTCAACTTGTCCAGCAGGGAAGTTTTATTACAGAAATCTAGGAAGCAAGCCACAGTTCGTAGTTTCTTCCCATGTTAATGATCGTTATTGTGGTAAACATTTTCTCCTGTAGTCAAGAAAAATTGAAAGTTACGTGTTTGCATAGATTACAAAAATTTAAACAATGCTCCTCCAAAGAATGAGTATCCAATTCCCGTTGTAGAGATGTTAGTGGATGCTACTCTTGGTCATGAACTCTTGAGCTGCATAGAGGAACATGCTTGCTCTAATTTGCAGAAGAGGACGTGACAAAAGCAACATTCAAAAGTCCAGGTATTATTGGAAATTACGAGTGGGTTATGAAGCCATTTGGACTGAAAAGTGCATGAGATATATATCAAAGAAGACGTGATTGTAAAATATAAAAGTAAAGAAGAAGTGATTGTAAAATATAAAAGTAAAGAATGAAAGTGCAAACACGAGAAGGGAGGGTTAAATTGTGTTTGTAATACTTGAATTCTTTTTCTGTTTTTGATGATTATTTAAAATCTGATATATAAGCAAGTAGAATTAGCAGTGGATAAAGTAAAATAATCAACACAAAGATTTATCCTGGTTCACCATTAACTAGGCTACATCCAGTCTCTTCACCTTGAAGGATTTTTCCACTAATTCAAAACCTCTGAATTACAACAGCACTACTAACCCTCCAAGTCAGTCTTCCCAAACAGTGTAACAATCCTAGACTTTTGAGGAACACATCACCTTGACTTCACAAGTCAAGTCTTCTCATACCAATCTGACAACCCTAGATTGCAGAAGGGATTTCAACACCTTGAATCTAATTGCTAAGTCACCTGTTACTTCTTCTTACTCTTCAGATTGTAGACTCTACTTCAACAATATAGATCTGACACAAGGGAACGAAAAACAAGAGTACTTGCTTCTGGAAAGCTGATACTCACAATTAACCTCACTGAAAACTCGAGTGTTTGCCTCTGGAAGTTTATGACTCTTTTACTGATTTTCGATGACAAAGTCTTCTATCTTGAGCCTCCTTTTATAGATGCAAATTAGGGTTTCTTCCTCTTATTTTGTATGATTTTACATTAATCAATATAATATACTTTTAGAATATTTATCTTTTTCTTTTGTCATGTTTCTTAATAGTCCAGAACCACGTAAGCCATATACCCAAAAAATTAAATTGCCTACAATGGTGCTCATAACTAAATTAATCAATGCAAAGACAAATGCTAACAACTGTCTTTAGAGTATTTAATAAGGAAGTAAAAATAGAAAAAAATCAAATATAAATGTATTGAAACTTGTATTTTTTAACTCTTTAAAAGATTAAAAATTATTTTTTGATTTCTTAACAAGAGCCATGAAGACAATTGTTAAGTCCCATTAATTAATACAAGCCACGACACCACTTGTATGAACTTCTAAGGCACATGTAAAAGAAGAATCTCTTAATCCAACTATCATTTATTTGATAAGATTTTATCATAACTTGTGACTTCACAACCTAAAAGGAACATTAATCAGATCTAATATGAGTCACTGAGCTTTATTCACATAAAGCAAATAAACTACATTAGACATAGAGGTGGCCATTGGACTCATATCTATTGAATACATGCAGAAAATATCTATAATAGATAGAGTAAAAATCCATATTTTGAATATAAATGTGGACACACATAATTACCTGTAAAAATAAGCGGGTACAAGTATCGATACAAATACCTAATTAATACCGACCTCGCATCTGCATAATATATATATATATATATATTATTGATATTTATATTATTATTGTATAAAAATAAATGTCAATAAAGATTTAAATTTTATTATAACTAATAATATTTATGCTTTTAATTTAAATATACAAATGAATTTATAACAAAAGTTAGTCAAATTCTTTTGAATTCTTTGGATGAATAAAATATTCCATAACGTAGACATATATAAAGTTAACAATAATGGTTTAAAAAAAGACGGTAATTGGTTTTGAAATTTTGTTTTGTTTTTATGCAAATAAATTTGTATTTAGTCTAGTAATTAATTTTTTTTGTTTTATTTATATTAATATCACTAAATTAAATAAATATTTACATGATTCAAGATTGTTTTGGATAACTTAAATACTTTAGTTTATTATTTTCTTGATATAATATTATAAATTTATGAATGTTTTATTAATTATGTTAAAATGATATGATATTTTGTGATTTGACAATTTATTTTAATTCAAAAGATACCCACAGAAATACAAGTGCAGGAACGAGTATTTTTTTCTATGGAAATGTAATACCCCGATTTTTAACAACGCGAGTGTATTTTTTTTTTCAAAACAAATAAAATCATTCAATAAAGTAATACAAAACGAAAAAAGTAATTAGATAATTATATCATAAATATAACCAGTAAAAATAGTTTTGGGAATTAATATTCAAAATATAGACATAGAAAATACATCGGGGCTATGAGACCAGTCAGACAACGCTCATACCCCTGAGGTATTCTCGGCAGACACCTCCACAGAAGTGCTGCTCCAAGAATGCTATCTCCCCCCATGGTCACATCAAAAAATTGGATCATGGACCCACCAACAACAGTCACTGTCAAAGTATGTCATAGGTACAGTTATCCCAAAATGAAATAAGTACAACCACCAAAACACTAGAGCCCTATACAACAAAACTAATCTGATCATGCACTAATAGCTACAATAGCAAGGGTTACCACCACACTCTCCACAAGTCTCGTCTGACACAGTCACTCGCCTCGACGTGACATCCTCCTCCTCATCAGCCAGAGAAGGATCAGTCTCCTCCGAAGTCAGATCCACCCATGATATTGGTCGCTTCGGCGGCGCTGGAATCTCGAAACAGTCCTTTATTGGCCTAGACGGACCTAGAATGTCAACCCCCGCTGGCGTCAGCCCTATGTCCTTCTCACCCGCTCCTGGTCCAGGCACCGCATCTCCTGCTACCACGGTAGGAGTCACCACACCTACGGTGGCCTCCGTTTCACCTCTAACTACAGGACCCTCTGCATCCGTAAACACCCCATTCGCCTCGAGTACCAATCCTGAAGGTACCGGAAAGTCGATCCGCCCGTGAGTGTGCTCCACATACGACACTGCCCCGACAATCCTACTGGTTCCCACCACTTTCCCCGTATACGTAGCCCTGCTTGAGATGGGGTCGTATACCCATGTAGTCGGCATATGATG
This sequence comes from Cicer cuneatum, assembly GCA_037974295.1. Lineage (NCBI taxonomy): Eukaryota > Viridiplantae > Streptophyta > Magnoliopsida > Fabales > Fabaceae > Cicer > Cicer cuneatum. Next base: position 44,338,211 of record JBBPBO010000003.1, on the reverse strand, counting down.
ATCAGGGAAGTCTATCGACATCTCCGTCGTCAGGGTAACCGTCAGTGATACGAACCCGGGTATCATCTGAGGGCAAAGCCCAATTTTCCACAATAATGTAAAGGGTCACCAACCGAAAATAACAATTAACAATTACAAAATATGACCAAGTCAACAATACATACATAGCAGTTCCAGCAAGATAACAACATTGACAAGATAAGTATACCCACATATTGAAAATGTATAACATCTAAGTTTTCGATGAAACAAAAGATTTAAAATACAAATCATGTTGCAAGCCCAAGTACCATCAACAATCACAACATCTTATTAGGAACTTAGAATTTAAGGTACTTGCACATATAATTCCCACATATTAGAATGATAACAATCATGCCTCACATGTCAACCACCCTAATGCATTGCGTATATGCCAATGCACATGTTCCCAAAATTCTCAAAATAAAACCCTCCGCGAGGGGTGTAAATCATAATTGTACCGTCTATCACAGGCCTTAGTACTAATTACCATGGTGCAGTCTCTCACGAACTAGCACGATTTACTTATAGTGTAGCCTTTCACAGGCTTTACACATAAGTTAAATCTTCGTAAGGATAAGATGGACCAACTTATCACATGGAACCACCTCGTAGCACATCACGGTCACTACTCAACTTTATGGGTGCAGTCTCTCACAGACTAGCACGAATTACTTAGAGTGTAGCCTCTCACAAGCTTTACACAAAAGTTAAATCCTCGTAAGGATAAGATGGACTAACTTATCACATGGAACAACCCCGTAGCCCATCACGGTCACTACTTAATTTCGTGGCCCATCACGGTCACCACTTAATGACAAAACCCTCCTCGAAGGGGCGTAAATCATAATTGTACCGCCTATCATAGGCCTTAGTACTAATTACCGAGGTGCAGTCTCTCACGGACTAGCACAATTTACTTAAAGTGTAGCCTATCACAGGCACTACACACAAGTTAAATCCTCGTACGGATAGGATGGACCATCTAATCACGTGGAACCACCCCGTAGCCCATCACGGTCACTACTTAACTTTACGGCCCATCACGGTCACCGCTTAACTCTATGGCCCATCGCGGTCACCACTTAACTATGCAATGCATGAGCGTACTCTGTTTCTCTTCACTAAAATCAGTACGTACATGCAAATATGAAACCCGAACACTTCAACTCTATTACAGAAACAATCTCAAGAGAACCTCATATAATTTATCATATGCCTTAAAAATGTTTTCCAAATCATTAAGTGCATAAACAATTATTTAAAAATAGAATTTTTGACAAAAATCCAATTTGTATTCGAATACAGGTTCTTGTAGCCGAATACAGATGCTAAGTCAGTAGCAAAATTTGCAAATATGTATTCGAATACGAAGGAGTCATTGTCGAATACAGATGCTAAGTCAGAAGCAAAATCTGCAATTATGTATTCGAATATGAAGGGTAAGTTGACACTCTTCGAATGGAACATTAAATTTTGAAGTAATCTAGGATTTGATTTTGGTTTTCTTACTACCTACACAACCAGTACAGAAAAGAAGAAGAAAAAGGAATAGTTTCGCGAGGCAGGTGAGGGAGAAAACGTTTTTCTCTTTCTAATCTTTTATTTCTTGCTTTCCTTTCCTCTCACACATATACATATATATATATATATATGCATTTTACTTCACCAACTATATATATATTATATTTAAACTAACCCACAATTAACTAAATACTCCTGTCGCAACTCAATTGACTGATAAAATTTGATAACTTTCCGGTATTAAATTCCTTGTAATATAATTAAATTATTCTTCGATAAATAATTTTAGTCATCCTCATAATATATATATATATATATAAATATACACATATATTAAACATATTACAAATATCTCAAAATATATTTGATATTTAATCCATTATTTAATTTAAAATTAAGGGTCTTACATTATGACCCCCCTTAAATTAGTTTCGTCCTCGAAACTACGCGTCGATAAACAAATCAGGATATTGTTCCTTCATCTTACTCTCTAGTTCCCAAGTTGCGTCTCCAGTAGTTGGATTCCAAATCACTTTGACCTGTGGAACTTCCTTGTTCCTTAACTGTTTAATCTTTCTGTCCTCAATTCTTATAGGTAGCACTTCAAATGACAGGTTATCCTTTAGTTGAATTATGTCTGGTTTGATCACATGTGACGGATCCGAAATGTATTTCCATAACTGTGACCCGTGAAATACGTCTTGGATATTGGACACTATTGGAGGTAAAGCAATTCGATAAACCACTGGTCCAATTCGTGCTGTAATTTGGTATGGTCCAATAAATTTTGGAGTCAATTTTCTTGATTTAATAGCTCTGCCAACTCCAGTTGTAGGTATGACCCTTAGAAACACATGATCACCTTGCTTGAATTCCAAAGGTCTGCGACACTTGTCCTCATAACTCCTCTGACGGTCTTGTGAGATCTTCATTATCTCTGCTATCTTCTTGACCTTCTTTGTAGTCTGTTGCACCATCTCAGGTCCTACAATCAAACTCTCTCCGTCCTTATACTAGCATAAAGGCATCTGGCACTTGCGTCCATATAAAGCCTCATATGGTGCCATTCCAATACTTGCATGGAAACTATTGTTGTAGGTAAACTCAATCAATGGCAATACATCATCCCAACTCCCTCTATCATCCAATACACATGCTCTCAAAAAATCTTCCAAGGACTGATTCGTTCTCTCATTCTGTCTGTCTGTCTGCAGATGGTATGCTAAACTCAACCTTAGTTTCGTTCTCAATGCTTCATGCAGCGCTCCCCCAAAGTGAGACGTGAATTTCAGATCACAGTCCGATACGATACTCGACGGCACTCTGTGTAATCTGAAAATTTCCGCAATGTAGATCTCTATCAGCTTATCTACCTTATAGGTGGTCTTTACTGGTAAGAAATGCGCGGATTTAGTTAATCGATCCACTATCACCCAAATCGAATCATTCTTTCTCCTTGTCTTTGGTAATCCAGTTATAAAGTCCATGGAAATGTTGTCCCACTTCCATTCAGGTATATCCAAAGGTTGTAACATTCCAACAGGTCGCTGATGTTCCACTTTCGCTTTCTGGCAAGTTAAACAAGTTGATACATACTCCGCTACATGCCTCTTCATTCCTGGCCACCAATAATTCTGCCTCAAGTCCTGATACATCTTTGTTGCTCCGGGATGCATACTCAATTTGCTCTTATGAGCCTCTTCGAAAATTGTTCTCCTCATATCTGCGACTACCGGTACACAAATCCTCCCATTACATCTCAAACTATTATCTGGTCCAATCCTGAACTCAGTTGTCTTTCCTTGCACTATTAGGTTCCTCTTCTCTTGGATTAATGCGTAATCTTGAAAGTTTGCAATATCCTCAAGTAGACCACTGAAATTTTTATTATTCCACATTTTAAAATTCCTGGTGCAAACTCTACGTCCAAGTGTAGATCTCTAAATGCTTCCCACAACTCTTGTTGTCTAGCCATTATTGTTGAAGATACTAACACACTTCTTCTACTCAATGCATCAGCCACCACATTAGCTTTCCCAGGGTGGTATTGCAATGTGAAATCAAAATCCTTGAGAGTCTCCATCCATCTCCTCTGGCGCATGTTCAATTCTTTCTTATCAAACAAATATTTCAAACTCTTATGGTCACTGAACATTGTGAATGTGCATCCATATAAGTAGTGCCTCCAGATCTTTAATGCAAAAACTACCGCAGCAAGCTCTAAATCATGAGTAGGATAGTTTCGTTCATGAGTTTTCAATTTCCTTGAGGCGTAGGCTACAACTTTCTTGTGTTGCATCGAAAGACATCCCAAACCTTGATGGATGCATCACAGTAAACTTTGTATGGTTCTTCTGGTTATGGTAAGACCAATACTGGTGAGGTTGTCAGCTTTTCCTTAAGTAACTGAAAATTTTCCTCAGACTTCTCTGTCCATGCGAACAGCTGATTCTTTCTCGTGATTTGTGTCAATGGAGCCACAATCTTAGCAAATCCTTTAATAAATCTCTGGCAGTATCCTGCAAGTCCCACAAAACTTCGTATGTTTGTGATAGTATGAGGCTGTTTCTAAGCAAAGACTGTCTCAATCTTTGTCGGATCCACAGCGATTCCTTCTTTGGTTATCACATGTCCTAAGAAGTTCACTTTTTCTAGCCAAAACTCGCACTTCGACAGATTGGCATACAATTGCTTCTCGCGTAAAACTTCAAGAACTTATCGTAAATGTTCTCCATGTTCTTCCTCATCCCTTGAATAAATCAATATGTCATCGATGAATACCACAACGAATTTATCCAAAAGTGGGCTAAGATTCTATTCATGTAATCCATAAAAATTGTAGGTGCATTTGTAACTCCAAATGGGCTAAGATTCTATTCATGAAAGCAGTCTTTTGAATATCTCGTTCTCTTAACCGAATCTGATGGTAATCTAACTTCAAATCAATCTTTGAAAACACCGCGGCTCCTTGTAATTGATCCATCAAATCGTTGATACGTGGTAAAGGATAACGATTCTTAACAGTTGCCTTCTTAAGTTGCCTATAATCCACACATAAGTGCGAGCTTCCGTCCTTTTTCTTAACCAACAATATCGGAGCTCCCCATGGTGACACACTTGATCTGATAAATCCTTTTTCTAACAAACCTTCAATTTGGTCCTTGAGCTCGTTCAATTCCAATGGTGACATTTGATACGGCACAATCAAAATAGGTCTGATTCCTAGGTGTAGATCAATGAAGAACTCCACCTCTCTTACTGGGGGTAATCCTGAAATTTCTGTTCGAAATACGTCTGGGTACTCCTTGACAAGCACCACGTCTTCTATGCTCACATCTATCTTTGCCTCCATGTTAGCCAACGATAGAAACTCTTGAGTTCCTTCTCTCAGCGACACTCCGAGTTTGTTACCAGCCAAATATTGAACGACTGCAGGTTCGGGGAAAAGAACTAACTTGCGAGCACAATCCAAGACTACATAATAATACGACATCCAATCCATGCCGAGAATGATCTCGAGTGATTGTAGGGGTAAACAAATCAAATTAATCAAGAAATCTCTATTTTGAATAGTCACTTGACAATGTAAACATCCAGTATTTACGGTCAAGGTCTTAGCAAGTGTGGAAACAACCAAATTAAAAGGTAGAGGAGAAATAGATAGCTTCAAAAGATTCACACAGTCCATAGCAATGAAGGAATGGGTTGCCCCCGAATCAAAAAGTGAAGTTAGTGTGTTACCTGCAATCTCGCAATCTCGTTGGATCAAATTGTGAGATTGATTTCCAGCTTCAGCACCCATGCAATAAACGTGTCCCCTGGCAGTAGGACGAGTAGCCCTAGTTGCATTCACTATTGGTTCCACCATCGGAGCCTCACAATCCCTTACAGAGTGCTTTGGCTTCTGGCAATTGTAGCATGAGGGACCCTTCGCGGTACAAGCATTAGCATAATGTCCCTCTTCCCCACATCGGAAACATTGAATCACTTGTCCCAATTGTCTTCCAAAGTTTTGGTTCCCCGGATGATTCTGACCCATGTTATTGTTATGTGGTCGTTTATATGGCTTAACAACTTGCTTTCCTTTGTTGTTCTGATGGTTCATCCGACTAGGCCCCCTGAATTAAAGTTCCCTCCTCGGTTGGCCCTCTTGTTCTTCATGTCCTCCACCTCTCTACATTTCTCCACTAAGGCTTGGAAACGTTGAATTCCCAATGGCAAGACAGAGTCTTGAATCTCGTACTTCAGTCCATTTTGGAAATGATGACAGAGAAATTGTTCATCAACTTCTTCACGGAAAAACCTAAAATGTCTTGACAACTTGACAAAGACTCAAACTTAGCAGCATATTCGCCCACTGTCATATTTCCCTAGTGTAATTTAAGAAAATCATCACCCAACTTAGTTCGAGTACTCATCGGGAAGTATTTGTCTAAAAACATCCTTTTGAACGACTCCCAGTTCACTTCCTCATGAGCTGATCCCCTAAGAAGCCTTGTACTTCTCACCAATATTCAGCATCCCCTAATAGCAGATATGTAGCATAGTTGACCTTCACCATTGTCTGGCAATTAATCATTTCGAAAATCTTTTCCATTTCCTGAATCCATTGGTTGGCTCTTTCTAAACCCTCATCACCTTTGTACTTTGGAGGATTATGACGACGGAAATCCTCTAGTCCTCTTGATTCAGCAGCACGAATCTCTCTTTCCCTATTTTCTAGATCTCGTAGAGTCTTTGCAGCCGTCTATGCAGCAACAGAAACAGCCATGTTATTCATTGCTTCTGCCATCCAATCATTTTGGTTGTCGTCGGCTCTTGTAGTGTCGTCTCTTCTTGAAGGCATTGTTCCCTACAAAACCATCATCAAGTAGAAATCTCACACCACTTAGAATAATTCCAAAATATAACATTAACAGCATCATCACTTTAGCACACCACAACTACACAAGACATGACACTGTAACAACTTACCCTGACGCATGATCAGATAACGACTCCCAGCCTACAAGTCGACCTACAACCTAACCAAAGATCTGATACAACAATTGTAACATCCCTTTTTTTAACAACGCGAGTGTATTTTTTTTTCAAAACAAATAAAAGAAATTAAAATTAAAATAAAACTATTCGATAAAGTAATACAAAACGACATAAATAATTAGATAATTATATCATAAATATAACCAGTTAAAATAGTTTTGGGAATTAATATTCAAAATATACAAATAGAAAATACATCGGGGCTATGAGACCAATCAGATAACGCTCACACCCCTGAAGTATTCTCGGCAGACACCTCCGTAGAAGTGCTGCTCCAAGAATGCTCTCTCCCCTCATGGTCACGTCAAAAAATTGGATCACGGACCCACCAACAATAGTCACTGTCAAAGTACGTCATAGGTACAGTCATCCCAAAATGAAATAAGTACAACCACCAAAACACTAGGGCCCTATTCAACAAAACTAATCTGATCATGCACTAATAGCTACAATTGCATGGGTTACCACCACACTCTCCACAAGTCTCGTCCGACACAGTCGCTCGCCTCGACGTGACATCCTCCTCGTCATCAGCCAGAGAAGGATCAGTCTCCTCTGAAGTCAGATCCACCCACGATATAATTCGCTTCGGCGGCGCTGGAATCTCGAAACAGACCTCTACTGGCCTAGTAGGACCTGGAATGTCAACCCCCGCTGGCGTCAGCCCTTGTCCAAGCACCGCATCTCCTGCTACCACGGTAGGAGTCACCACATCTACGGTGGCCTCCATCTCACCTCTAACTACAGAACCCTCTGCATCCGTAGACACCTCATTCGCCTCGAGTACCAATCCTGAAGGTACCAAAAAGTCGATATGCCTTTGAGTGTGCTCCACATACGACACTGCCCCGACAATCCTGCTAGTTCTCACCACCCTCCCCATATAAGTAGTCCTGCGTGAGATCGGTCGTATACCCAAGCTGTCGGCATATAACGATCAGGGAAGTCTAACGATGTCTCCGTCGTCAGGGTAACTGTCGGTGGTACGAACATGAGTATCATCTGAGGGCAAAGCCCAATTTTCCCCAATAATGTAAAGGGTCACCAACCAAAAATAACAATTAACAATTACCAAATATGACAAAGTCTACAATAAATACATAGCAGTTCCAGCAAGATAACAACATTGACAAGATAAGTATACCCACTTATTGAAAACGTATAACATCTAGTTTTCGATGAAACAAAAGATTTAAAATACAGATCATGTTGCAAGCCCAAGTAACATCAACAATCACAACATCTTATTAGAAACTTCGAATTTAGGGTACATGCACATATCATTCCCACATATCAGAATGATAACAATCATGCCTCGTAAGTCAACCACCCTAATGCAATGTGTATATGCCAATGCACATGATCCCGAAATTCTCAAAATAAAACCCTCAGCGAGAGGTGTAAATCATAATTGTACCGCCAATCACAAGCCTTAGTACTAATTACCATGGTGCAGTCTCTCACGAACTAGCACGATTTACTTAGAGTGTTGCCTCTCACAGGCTTTACACATAAGTTAAATCCCCGTAAGGATAAGATGGACCAACTTATCACATGGAACCACCCCGTAGCCCATCATGGTCACTACTTAACTTTATGGGTGCAGTCTCTCACAGACTAGCACGAATTATTTAGAGTGTAGCCTCTCGTAGGCTTTACACATAAGTTAAATCCTCGTAAGGATAAGATGGACGAACTTATCACATGGAACCACCCTGTAGCCAATCACGGTCACTACTTAACTTCGTGGCGCATCACGGTCACCACTTAACGACAAAACCCTTCTCGAATGGGCGTAAATCATAATTGTACTGCCTATCACATGCCTTAGTACTAATTATCGAGGGGCAGTCTCTCACGGACTAGCACGATTTACTTAAAATGTAGCCTATCACAGGCGCTAGACACAATTAAATCCTCGTACAGATAGGATGGACCATCTAATCACGTCGAACCACCCCGTATCCCATCACAGTCACTACTTAACTTTACGGTCCATCACAGTCACCGCTTAACTCTGTGGCCCATCGCGGTCACCACTTAACTATGCAATGCATGATCGTACTCTGTTTCTCTTCACTAAAATCAGTACGTAAATGCAAATATGAAACTCGGACAATTCACCACCATTACAGAAACAATCTCAAGAGAACCTCGTATAATTTATCATATGCCTTAAAAATGTTTTCCAAATCATTAAGTGCATAAACAATTATTTAAAAGTAGAATTTTTGACAAAAATCCAATTTGTATTTGAATACAGCTTCTTGTAGCTGAATATAGATGTTAAGTCAGAAGCAAAATATGCAAATCTGTATTCGAATGCGAAGGAGTCGTAGCCGAATACAGATGCTAAGTCAGAAGCAAAATCTACAATTCTGTATTCGAATACGAAGGAGTCGTAGCTGAATACAGATGCTAAGTCAGAAGCAAAATCTGCAATTATGTATTCGAATACGAAGGAGTCGTAGCCGAATACAGATGTTAAGTCAGAAGCAAAATCTGCAATTCTGTATTCGAATATGAATGAGTCATAGCCAAATACAGATGCTAAGTCAGAAGCAAAATTTCCAGTTCCGTATTCGAATACGAGGTGTCGTAGCCGAATACAGATGGCATGTCAGTAGCAAAAATCACGTATTTTAATTCGAATACGAGGTGTCGTATTCGAATACGAGGTTCAAAATTTCAATAAAAACTGAACTTTGCAGAAGTGTATTCGAATATGCTAGTGTCGTATTCGAATACATCTTCGAAAACCGTATAATTTTTCAAGTAAATTTCACTTTAGTTTCAAACTCTTTTATTTGAAAATAACTACAAACACAACAACAATCAATCCCTCAACAACAACAACACAACCACAACCTCTTCAACAACAACAACCAAAACATCTTTAACACAATCCACGTAGCAGCAACATCATTGTAAGACCCTTAAATTTAAATTAATTTATGGATTAAATATCAAATTTATTTTGAGATATTTGAAATTGACTAAAATTATTCGACGAAGGATTATTTAATTTTATTACGAATAATTAAATACCGGGCAAATTATCCGTCAATAGAGTTGCGGCGAGATTATTTAGTTACTTAAGGGTTAAGTTTAATTATAATATTATATATATTTATTTATAATAGGTGACAATATTGTGTATATATATATATACATGCAAGTGAGAAGGAAGCAAAGGAAAAAAATCACAATCAGTTTCTCCCTCCCACGTACCCGCGTGCCATTTTCTTTCTTTTTCCTTCTTCTTTCTTCTTCTTCATTCTGTTTGTGTTGGTGAAGAAAAAACCATACTCAAAACTCACATTACTTTGAAATCCAAGCCTCAAATTGAAGAGTTTCAAGAGGGAAAGTTACTCCTCTCATCATTACGGTGTTAGAGAACCAACTTTGGTAGCGACGATGCGAGCGGGAGTTTCGCCGGTTTTTGTCGCGGTAACAAAAACGAGCGAGAAAGCGTAACGAAGGTAAAGGGCTCCTTCAAAATTTTTAGTTTGCATATAGGAACTCTAAATGTGTTATGTTGTTGAAAACGTGAAGTTGTTATGGTTGATGTTGCTGATATGTTGTTGCGCTAAAGATGTGTTGGTTGTTGTCGTGTTGTTGTTGATGATCAAGAATCATTTCTCTTGTTGTTGTGCTGTTGTGTTTGATGGTTGATAAATGTGCTATCTTTATTGGAAACGTCATGTTGTGTTTTGATGATAAGAATGTCTTTGTTGTTATGATATTTTTGGTTTATAAATTTATGTTGTTCATTTAGTTGTTTATCTCTAAGTATAGAGGAAACCGATTTTGACCAGATTTAGGGAAGATATACAGATGGCAATCCTCTAAAACAATTGCTGATAGTGATTTATTTCCTTCTGTATAAACATTCAAGGAAATTCACTGCTTGATTTCGTTAACTTCATTAATGAAATTATTGAATGGGCTTTCATTTCATTTTATAATTTAGAGGAAGTGATGTTTTAAATCTGTTCCTTTTTTTACAGTATTTGATGGAAGGTTGTTTAATATAGCGAGAATTTAAAGCAAATTGCGTAAGTGATTTCGTGTGGATTTAGTGGGAGGTGTTGGAACCAAGTTGGTTCTATACTTAGAATTTTGATGTTTACAAAAGTACTTTTATGTAATCTTATTTTTGACTTAGAATAATAATGAAAAATGCCACCAGAAGATGACGTCACCAGAGGTAGAACATGACGTCACCAGAAGATAAAATCAGAAAATGACACCAGAGGATACACCTCCAGAAGATATTAGAGGATGCCATCAAAGGCAAAACATCAAAGGACAAATAACATCATCAGAGGATATCTTTCTTGGTCCACATCAAAAAGAAGCAGAGTCTAGAAGGAGACCTGGTCCAAACCAGATGGAAGCTTGTCAGAGGGAGACTTGGTCCAGACCAGAAGGAAACATCAGTCAAACTTGGTCCAGACTAAACCTTGACAAGAAGATAGCTTGGTCGTGAATATAAGATTCAATCCAGACTCAGTCTAGACTTGGTCCAGATTAGAGGGTAAATGGTCCAGATTAAAGTATCATGATCCAGTGTTGGCCGAGATCGAAGGATCACAGAATTGGCGCAGATCAGATTACATAGTCCAGAGTTGGTCGAGATCAAAGGATTATAGGGTCCAGATTTTAATCATGATGAAAATAAGTGAAGACTTGATTAAAATTTGAAAAAGACTTGATTAAATTTTGATAGAAATTTGATCAAAGTATTAAGGGGATTTGATACAAAAATAAATTGAAGTCTTGGAGGGAATTTAAAAGTAATTGGAGGGAAGAAAGATACGGTCCAGAATTAAACAAGAACAGGATTGGCCAAAGTTATTTTCATAACAAATCTTGGGAGATGAAGAATCAAGACAGATACAGCTCGAATTTGATCATGGAAGAAACCCTAATTTAAATCTATAAAAAGAGGCTCAAGGTAGAAGACTTTGTTATCGAAAATCAGTAAAAGAGTCATAAACTTCCAGAGACAAACACTCGAGTTTTCAGTGAGGTTAATTGTGAGTATCAGCTTTCCAGAAGCAAGTACTCTTCTTTTTCGTTCCCTTGTGTCAGATCTATATTGTTGAAGTAGAGTCTACAATCTGAAGAGTCAAAGAAGTAGTAGGTGACTTAGCAATTAGATTCAAGGTGTTGAAATCCCTTCTGCAATATGGGGTTGTCAGATTTGTAGAAGAAGACTTGACTTGTGAAGTCAAGGTGCTGTATTCCTCAAAAGTCTAGGATTGTTAGACTGTTTGGGAAGACTGACTTGGAGGGTCAGTAGTGCTGTTGTAATTCAGAGGTTTTGAATTAGTGGAAAAATCCTTCAAGTGAAGGGTTGGATGTAGCCTAGTTAATGGTGAACCAGGATAAATCTTTGTGTTGATTATTTTACTTTATCTGCTGCTAATTCGGCTTGCTTATATATCAGATTTTAAATAGTCATCAAAAACAGAAAAAGAATTCAAGTACTACAAACACAATTCAACCCCCCTTCTCGTGTTTGCACCTTCAATTGGCATCAGAGCTCGGTCTCAAGGCTGAGCACTTAACAGTGTTTGAGGAAAGGTTCAAGGGGGTTCAACATGTTAGAATCCAAAGAAGAATTTGGAGGCAACATCAACAGGCCACCACTGTTTGATGGAGATCACTTTGAACACTGGAAGGATAGAATCAGAAGCTTCTTCATCTCCCAAGATCCTTATCTTTGGACCTTGGTAGTCAAAGGCTACACTGCACCCACTATACCAGGAGATGAAACTTGTCAAGAATTGGATGTAGCAGATATGAATCCCAACCAGAGGAAGTTATACAAGCTAAATCACAAGTCCAGAACCATTATAATCAATGCTATCACATTTAAAGAATTTGACAGATGCACCAACAAGGAAACAGCAAAAAGCATCTATGACAGTCTGGTTCTTACATATGAAGGAAGTCAAAAGGTTCAAGAGGCAAAGGCAAACATACTGGTCAAACAGTATGAGCTATTCAAGATGGAAGAGGATGAAGACATTGAAGCAATGTTTTGCATATTCCAGATTCTGGTATCAGGTTTAAAAGTATTAAAGAAAAGCTACACCACTGCAGATCATGTAAAGAAGATCCTCAGAAGCTTACCAGCCAAATGGAGACCAAAGGTTACTACAGTACATGAAGCCAGAGATCTGAATACCTTGAGGCTTGAAGATCTGATCAGCTCTCTCAGGTCTCATGAAATAGAGCTGGAAGTAGATGAACCAAAGAAGAAGAAGACTTTAGCCCTTAAGTCAAAACAGAAGAAAGCTGCAAAGGTTGTATCAGAATCAGAGGATAGTGATTGTGAAGATGATGATCTTGCTTACATATCCAAGCAGATTGCAAAGATGTGGCAAAACACAAAGAAGAATGCTCCCAGGAAAAATGGCAAATACTCCAACAGAGGAAAAGAATAAGCTGACAAGAAATGCATCATCTGTTACGGATGCAATGAACTTGGACATATCAAGTCAGAATGTCCAAACATGGAGAAAGGAAAGCATCACAAGAAAGGTTCCAGATTTAAGAAGAAGGGTCTGATGGAAGCATGGGATGCATCTGACTCAGAAGAGGAATCATCTAATGATGAAGAGGCAGAAATAGCTATGATGGCTCACATCAAGTTTGCCTCTGGACTCCATAAGGTACTAGCTCTGGAAGAAATGTAGAAGGTAAGAAGAATGGACAAATCATTCATTCCGGCAAGTCTAAAAGCACATTAGAGAAAGCAGTATTGGCTCTGATGACACATACCAACTCAAGTTCAGGATCCAGCACAGACTCTGGAACTGATTCAGAAGATGAAAACAAATAGGTATTCTCTGATCTTACTAAATCTGAATTAATTACTGCTCTTAAAGACTTTCTAAATGTCAACACCAAGATGTCTTAAAAATTGAAAACTCTTAGGGAAGAAAAGAAAATTCTAACCAAAGAAGTACAAATTTTAAAGAATCAGAATGCTAAGTTTGCAACTGAAAACACTAATTTTAAAACTGAAGTTGCCAGACTCAGTTCTGAAAATCTAACTCTCAAAAGTAATATTTGCTCTACTTCCAATACTATTTGTGAATCTGATATGCATGAACAAGCTTTTCAAAACTTTATTGCAAATGGTATGGAAAGAAGTAAGTATGCTTCCATGATTTATGGAATCAGTAACAATGGTAAGAGAGAAATAGGTTTTACTGAATCTGTTGCTGAAATTAAATCTACTCATTCTAATGTTCTGTGTATTATTTGTGCTAAAAAAAGTCATTCTAAATTGTCTTATCCTATCTTAAAATATCGGAAAGACAAGAGACCTGTTAAGTCTAACAAACCTAGACCCAACAAGTTTTGAGTACCAAAGAACAAAATTGTTTATGTTGCAGATATTCTGAGCAACTAGAAGGAAACACCAATCATGGTGCCTGGTCAATGGATGTTGGCAATGCACAAACAGAAAAAAGTGTATGTGTTGGAACCAAGTTGGTTCTTGCAATTAAAGTTTTGATGTTAACAAATGTATTTCATGAAAATAACATATTTGACTTAGAAGAAGAATGAAAAATGTCACCAGAAGAATAGATCAGAGGATGACGTTACCAGAAATCAGATGATGATGTCACTAGAAGATCACATCACCAGAAGTAGAAATCAGAGGATGATGTCACCAGAAGATGACGTCACCAGAAGCAGAAATCAGAGGATGACGTCACCAGAGGATGATCATCAGAGGAATATGTTAGAGAAAAATGCTCAAAACAAAATTGGATCAAAAGACTCGAGAAACATAATCTAGCTAAAAATATGCTCAAAACAGAATCTGAGAAAAATGCTCAAAACAGAATTGGAGCAAAAGACCGGAGAAACAGAATCTAGCTAAAAATATGCTCAAAACAGAATCAGTGAGAAAATGACTCAAAACAGAATCTGAGCAAACTACTCCATAATATTCTCAAAACAGATTAATCAAAATACACTCCAGAAGTAAAGCATCAGTGAAGTCCTAATTTCAACTATAAATAGAGGCTTAATGCTAGAGAATAAAGTATCGAAAACCATTAGAACTCAAGCTTAAATTCAATATTATCTGAGAGTTCAAAATAGAGAAACACAAATGTGCAAGAGCAATATTTTCTAATTGTTTTCGAGAGAGAAATTCAGTGCAATAATCAGCTTTCCAGAAGCAACCAAAGAGTGCAACAATAAGTGCATCAATCAGCTGTCCAGAAGCAATGAAACAGTGCAAGAATAAGTGCAGCAAACAGCTTTCTAGAAGCAACGTTGCAAAGTTTCAAACCTTTATTATATAACTCGATAGTGGTGTAGATTCCTTCTTTAATTTGGGGTTGTCAGATTGGTAGGAGAAGATTTGATTTGTAGAGTCAAGGTGTTGTTATCGTTCCTCAAAAGTCTGGGGTTGTCAGGCTATTTGAGAAGAGTTAGCTAGTTCAGTCAAGGTGTTGTTATTCCTCAAAAGTCTGGGGTTGTCAGGCTGTTTAGGAAGACAGACTTGAAGGGTCAGTGGTGTTGTAATTCAGAGTTTGAATTAGTGAAAAGGCCTTCTAGAAGAAGGGACTGGACGTAGCCTAGTTAACGGTGAACCAGTATAAATTATTATGTTATTATGTTATTATTATCCGCTGCTGAATCTGTTTAGTTATTTATCGAATAATTCAAATCAACATTTAGCAAAACAACAAAATTAATTAAGTTTGACAAACACAATTCAACCCCTCTTCTCGTGTTTGCACCTTTAATTGGCATTAGAGCTTGGTCTCAAGGCTGAGCACTTTACAGTGTTTGAGGAAAGATCCAAGGGATCAACATGTCCGGATTCAATGAAGAAGCTACTGGAGGAAACATCAACAGATCATCTCTGCTTGATGGAGAATAATTTGAATAATGGAAGGACAGGCTGAGAAGTTTTTTTATTTCACAAGATCCTGAACTTTGGGACTTGGTGGAAGATGGTTATACTGCTTCAGAAGATGTTGATGGTGTTAAAATTTCCAGAAGAGATATGGATGCTGATCAGAAGAAGATGTTCAAGTTGCATCACAAATCCAGAACATTCATGATCAATGCAATTACGTTCAACGAGTTCGACAAATGCACTAACAGAGGAACAGTGAAGAGCATCTATATGATAGTCTAATTCTGACTTACGAAGGCAGTAAGCAAATTCAAGAAGCAAAGGTTAACATTCTAGTCAAGAAGTACGAGTTATTCAAGATGGAAGAAGATGAAGACATTGAAACTATGTTTTCCAAATTCCAGACTCTAGTATCAGGATTAAGGGTACTAGAAAAGAGCTACACTACTGTTGATCATGTAAGGAAAATACTTAGAGGTCTGACAATCAAGTGGAGACCAAAGATTACTGCTATTTAGGAAGCTAAAGATCCGAATACTCTAAAGCTGGAAGAATTAATCAGCTCTCTCATATCACATGAAATTGAGTTGGAAGAAGATGAACCCAAGAAGAAGAACAAAACTCTAGCATTGAAATCCAAGCAGAAGAAGGCTCTGAAAGCAACATCAAAAGATAGTGATTCAGACGATCAAAGTCTGAATTCAGAGGAAGAAGAGATTTCTTTCTTATCCAGAAATTTCAGAAAGATGTGGCACAACAAAAGAAAGAAATTTTCCCAAAGATATTCCAAGCAGTCCAACAAAGAAAGTGATGATACACATGACAAGAAAGATATCATCTGCTACAGATGCAATGAATCTAGACATATCAAGTCAGAATGTCCAAATATGGAGAAAGGGAAGTAACAAAGGAAAGATTTCAGAACTAAGAAGAAAAGCATGATGGCTACATGGGATGATTCTGATGAATCTTTTGAAGATGAACAAGCAGATTTGGCTATGATGGCTCACACCAACTCTGGATCCAACACAGAATCTAATTCTGGAAGAGAATCAGAAGATGATGAAAGTAAGGTATATTCTGAATTCACTCGATCTGATTTGATTACTGCTCTAGATGATTTTTTAAACAGTAATTACAAATTATCTTTAAAACTGAAAACTCTTAAGAAAGAAAATACAAATCTAACGAAAGAAGTTAATGTTTTAAAGAATCAGATTGCAGAATTTAAAATAGAAAGTGTCATTCTTGAAACTGATATTGCAGAATTGAAAACAGAGAATGTATGCTTGAAAAACAGTTTTGTTGAACTTAAAGATGAAAGTTTAAATCTGCAAAATAATCATAATTCAACAGCAATTGAAAATACCACAAGTAATTCTGATATGCATGAACAAGTTTTCCAAGAATTTCTTGCTAATGGTATGGAAAGAAGCACATATGCTTCTATGATTTATGGAGTCGGTAGGAATGGAAATAGAGGTATAGGATTTGAAGAAACTAAACCTTTGCTTAAACCTATTCCCTCTGATATTGTGTGTGTTGTTTGTTACAAGAAAGGTCATTCCAAAGTGTCTTGTCCTATGCTAAATACAAGGAAAAACAAGAAACTTTTCAAGACTAACAAACCTGGACCCAACCAGATTTGGGTACCAAAAGATAAAATTGTTTATGTTGCAGATGTTCTGAGCAACCAAAGTGAAACACCAATCATGGTGCCTGGTCAATGGATACTGGCAACATATGAGGGAAAAAGGTCTATGTTCCAACATCTACCAAACAGAAGCCAATTGACTCTGGTAGAAGAAGAACTGGTCAACACAATACCTATCAAAACCAGAACAAGAATCATAGAAGGAACAGGAAATATCAAAGATATCACACATATCACACAAATCAATACAGACAGAGAACTCACTCATATCAACAAAACTTGGAACTACCAGAAGAATCAGAATTACCATCAGTTCCAGAACCAGAAGAATCAAAATTATCATCAGTTCCAGAATTATCAAAGGAACCTGATATATCTGCAGAAAGAGAAGAATCAGAATCAGGAGAGTTCTTCAAACACTCCAGTAAAATTCATCAAGACTACAAACCAGGAAGGGAATTCAAATCCCTTCATCCAAACCATCTAATCACAGAACATACAGAGTCAGAATCTGAAAATCAGAAACAAGAGGATTTTTAGAGTAAAACTGAAACTGTTGACATAAAGGTTACATCTTGTTGTAAATACTATTATTGTTTGATATTTATGTTTACTGTGATAACAAGAAGCTTGATCTTAAAAATCAAAGCTAGATAAGTATTCTGCAAGCTTTCAAACTGTCAGAGGAACCAAGTGATTCACATGATGTGAACACTTCAACAGAAACAGTATTTCAGTGGTTTCAAAAACAAGCAGAAACCACCAGAAGCAGAATTAATGGTTTGGCTGTATTGAGTTCATTTTTAAATTATTTGATTTGTATTATGACAAATAGCTTGACCTGAAAAGTCAAAGCAAGATGAAGCTGATGCAGGTTAACCAGAACTAGATGAAACTGATGCTGGTTTACCAAAAACCTATGCAGGTTTACTAGAACTAGAAAGTTCATACATATCTACCAGAACCAGAAGCTGATGCAGACAAACCAAGAGAGCTTGAAAAGATGGAAGATGAAAGAAGAATCTGACAAGTCTTCAGAGGATAAATCTGAAGATAAGTTAGAAGAAAGAATAGATCACTCCAAGACATGGCCAGAACTATGTTAAATGATTTAAAGGTTGCAAAACAAAGTTGGGCTGAAGCAATCAACACTGCATGTTACATTCAGAATAGAGTCTATATTTGATTTACAAGAACCAGGGAAAGCAGAAGCAGATAAACCAGCAGAACATGGAGAAGTGGAGGATACAAGCAAGTCAGAAGCATGTGACACATTTTCAAAGGATGAATCTGATCAAGTCAGAACTAGTCATGAGAAATCAGAATAGAAATCTGGATGGAAATATCAATCATCTCATCTTGAAAATATGATCATTGGAAGTGGAAGTGATTCTTTAAAAACTAGATCATCACTAAAAGACATCAGTCTGTTTGGCTTACTCTCATCGATTGAGCCTACCTCTGTTAGTGAAGCATTGGCAGATGATGGATGGATTATTGCAATGCAAGAAGAGTTAAATGAAATTAAGAGGAATGATGTTTGGGATCTAGTTCCAAAACCAGAAAAGAACATTGTTGGAACCAAGTGGGTCTTTAGGAATAAGCTAAATGAAAAAGGTGAAGTTGTCAGAAACAAGGCAAGACTTGTGGCACAAGGTTCCATTCAGCAAGGAGATATTTTCTGAATTAATGCAGCACGAATTTCAAATGAGTATGATGGGAGAACTTAAGTTCTTCCTAGGAATACAAAGTCAGAAAGGTATATACATTCATCAATCAAAATATACAAAAGTGCTTCTGAAGAAGTTTAAGATGAGTGAATGCAAATCTATGGCTACTCCAATGCACCCTACCTGCTCACTTGAAAAGGATGACTCGGGACAAAAAGTTGATAAAAAATCCTACAGAGGAATGATAGGATCTCTACTCTATCTCAATGCTTCAAGACTTGATATCATATTTAGTGTATGCATATGTGTTAGATTTTAGTTTGACCCTAGGAAATCCCATTTAACTGCCATCAAGAGAATCCTTAGATACCTAACAGGCACTACCAACCTCATCTTGTTCTACAAGAAAACTCCTACATACAAACTGAGTGGATATTGTGACTCTGATTATGCTAGAGATAAACTCGAAAGAAATAGTACAAGTGGAAACTGGACATTCTTAGGAAAAAATTTAATATCCTGAACAAGCAAGAGACAAAGCACCATTGCCATGTCAACAGCAGAAGCTGAATACATTTCAGTAGCCGGATGGAGCTCCCAACTAATTTGGATGAAACATCAGCTGGAAGACTACAAAATCATGGAAACAAATATCCCTTTATACTGTGACAACACTTCAGCCATCAACCTAACCAAAAACCCTATCCTACATTCTAGAGCCAAACACATAGAGATCAAACACCACTTCATCAGAGATTATGTTCAAAAAGGGGTACTTAACATTAAATTTGTAGACACTGATCATCAATGGGTTGACATATTCACTAAACCACTACCTGAAGATAGGTTTGAATTCATCAAGAAAAACCTTAATCTTATCTTCATCCCTAACCTAATAGCTTAGATTAATTTTTTGTATGTTATTTTATTTTTTGTGTACTTTTATAATTAAAAAAAAGTCAAAAAAAAAAACAGAGGATCTCTTTTCTTCATTCAATCCTTTTTGTCTGATGACAAAGGGGGAGAAGATGTAATATTTGATAAAATATCCGAGGGAAAAGATGATGTATTTGAAAGGAGGAGAAGATGATGTATGATGTATTTGATATGATATCTAGGCATTAGACTTAGGGGGAGAAAATATAAAATGAAGCTTAGTCTTAGGGGGAGTCAAAGTCAAAAGAAAGAAAAAGTATTATAAAAAATACATTGTTTGTCATCATCAAAAAGGGGGAGATTGTTGGAACCAAGATGGTTCTTGCAATTAAAGTTTTGATGTTAACAAATGTATTTTATGAAAATAACATATTTGACTTAGAAGAAGAATGAAAAATGTCACCAGAAGAATAGATCAGAGGATGACGTTACTAGAAGCAGAAATCAGAGGATGATGTCACCAGAGGATGTCACTAGAAGATGACGTCACCAGAAGCAGAAATCAGGATGACGTCACCAGAGGATGATCATCAGAGGAATCTGTTAGAGAAAAATGCTCAAAACATAATTGGAGCAAAAGACTCGAGAAATAGAATCTAGCTAAAAATATGCTCAAAACAGAATCTGAAAAAAATGCTCAAAACAGAATTGGAGCAAAAGACTGGAGAAACAGAATCTAGCTAAAAATATGCTCAAAACAGAATCAGTGAGAAAAAGACTCAAAACAGAATCTAAGCAAACTACTCAAGAATATTCTCAAAACAGATTAATTGAAATACACTCCAGAAGTAAAGCATCAGTGAAGTCCTAATTTCAACTATAAATAGAGGCTTAATGCTAGAGAATAAAGTATCGAAAACCATGAGAACTCAAGCTTAAATTCAACATTATCTGAGAGTTCAAAATAGAGAATCACAAATGTGCAAGAGCAATATTTTCTAATTGTTTTCGAGAGAGAAATTCAGTGCAATAATCAGCTTTCCAGAAGCAACAAAAGAGTGCAAGAATAAGTGCATCAATCAGCTTTCCAGAAGCAATAAAAGACTGCAAGAATAAGTGCAGCAAACAGCTTTCTAGAAGCAACGTTGCAAAGTTTCAAACCTTTATTATATAAACCGATAGTGGTATAGATTCCTTCTTCAATCTGGGGTTGTCAGATTGGTAGGAGAAGACTTGATTTGTAGAGTCAAGGTGTTGTTATCATTCCTCAAAAGTATGGGGTTGTCAGGTTGTTTGAGAAGACTTGGCTGGTTTAGTCAAGGTGTTGTTGTTCCTCAAAAGTCTGGGTTGTCAGGCAGTTTGGGAAGACTGACTTGAAGGGTCAGTGCTGATGTAATTCAAAGGAGTTTGAATTAGTGAAAAGGCCTTTTGGAAGAAGGGACTGGACGTAGCCTAGTTAACAGTGAACCAGTATAAATTGTTGTGTTATTATGTTATTATTATCTGCTGCTGAATCTGATTAGTTATTTATCGAATAATTCAAATCAACATTTAACAAAACAGCAAAAGTAATTAAGTTTAACAAACACAATTCAACCCCCTTTCTCGTGTTTGCACCTTCAGTATGTTCCAGTTTCCACCAGACATAAGCAAAATGAGTCTGATGAAAGAAGGTCTGGTCAGTACAATCCACACCAGAATCAGAACCATAACCCGAACCAGAACCAGTATCAGAATCAGAGGTTCGGCCACAAACAGCACAATCACACACATCAGCTTCAGGATTACCAGAAGAAGCAGAATTACCAAAATCACCATAAGTTCCAGAATCACCAGAGGAACATAGTGTATCAGCCACTCTGAACAAGCCAGAAACAGAACTGGCTCTAAAGGCTCGTACAGAATCTGATTACAGCACTAAGTTTGACTTTGACTCTAACGGTGAAGTATCAGAAGAAGAAAGGTCTGATCTGCAACACAAAGCATGCTATCTAGACAGTGGATGCTCCAAGCATATGACTGGAGACATATCAATGTTCCAGAAGCTGACTCTGAAGATAGGAGGCAAGGTTTCCTTTGGAGGAAACCAGAAAGGTCAAATCATTGGTACAGGCACAGTTGGTAATAGTTCTTCTTCCTTATCTATTAAAAATGTTTTATTAGTTAAAGGTCTGAATCACAATCTGTTAAGCATTAGTCAGCTAAGTGACTGCAAGTATGATGTTGTGTTTTATCAGAAAACCTACAAGGCTGTTAGTCAAAAAGATGGATCTGTTTTGTTCACTAGTGTTAGCCAGAATAATGTCTATAAGATAGATCTGTTTAGTCTAGTTAAGCAGAAAGTTAAGTGCCTTTTATCTGTTAGGGAGGAAAATCTGATTTGGCACAAAAGGTTAGGCGATGCAAACCCTAGGCTGGATTCTGAGTTAAGTAAACTTCAGCTAGTGAGAGGTCTCCCTAAACTAAGTACCAAATTTGAGATTCTGTGTGAAGCATGTCAAAAAGGTAAACAGACCAAAAGCTCTTTTAAACCTAAAAACTGTATTTCTACTTCACAACCTCTTGAACTGCTTCATTTAGATCTGTTTGGTCCTGTTCAAACTGCATCCCTTACTGGTAAGAAGCATGGGTTTGTCATAGTTGATGATTACTCAAGGTGGACTTGGGTAAAGTTTCTGAGAAACAAAGATGAATCCCATAAGGTATTTATTTCTTTCTGCAAGCAAATTATGAATGAAAAAGGTTTTAAAATCATAACTATTAGAAGTGATCATGGAGGTGAGTTTGAGAACAGGTACTTTGAAGAATTTTGTGATGAGAATGGTATCTCTCACAACTTCTCGTCCCCCAGAACACCTCAATAGAACTGAGTTGTTGAAAGGAAGAACAGGTCACTGCAGGAGATGGCCAGAACCATGCTGAATGATATGAATGTTGCTACCTACCTATGGGCAGAAGCTGTCAACACTGTATGCTACATCCAGAACAGAGTTTACATCATATCTATTCTAAACAAAACTCCATATGAACTGTGGAAAGGTAAGAAACTTTATATTTCCTATTTCAAACAGTTTGGCTGCATTTGTTATATGTTAAACACTAAGGATAATCTTGCAAAATTTGATTCCAGATCTCAAAAGTGTACCTTCATTGGTTACTCTGAGAGATCAAAAGCTTATAGAGTGTTTAATAAAGAAACTAACACTGTGGAGGAGTCCATACACATTAAGTATGATGACAAACAGCTTGACTCTGAAAAGTCAAAGCAAGATGAGGAAATTGCAGGTTTACCAGAAGCACAGGAAGCAGGAGCAGATCAAACAACAGAACCAGAGAAAGAAAAGGATGAAAGCAAATTCAAAGATAATGTTGAACCTGAAGACAAGTCAGAAGGAAAGAATGGGTGGAAGTACAAGTCTTCACATCCAAAAACACTAATTATTGGAAGCACAACTGAACCATTGAAAACCAGATCATCATTTAAAGAAACAAGTCTGTTTGGTTTACTTTCTACCATTGAACCAACTACTGTTGATGAAGCACTGGCAGAAGAAGGATTGATTCTTGCAATGCAAGAAGAGCTGAATGAGTTTGAAAGGAATGATGTTTGGGATCTGGTGTCCAGACCACACAAAAATATCATTGGAACCAAGTGGGTATTCAGGAACAAACTCAATGAAAAAGGTGAAGTAGTCAGGAATAAAGCTAGGCTTGTGACACAAGGATACAGTAAGTAAGAAGGCATTGATTACACTGAGAGTTTTGCTCCAGTGGTCAGGTTAGAAGCAATTTGTATCCTACTCTCTTTTGCTGCAAATCATGATATTACTTTGTATCAAATGGATGTCAAAAGTGCTTTCTTAAATGGTTATATAAGTGAGGAAGTCTATGTCAAATAGCCCCCAGGTTTTGAAAGTTCTGATTTTCCAAACCATGTTTTTAAACTTAAAAAATCTTTATATGGTTTAAAACAAGCACCTAGGGCATGGTATGACAGACTTCGCTATTTCTTCCTGAAAAATCAGTTTGATAGAGGCCAAATAGATAACACTTTGTTTAGAAAATCCATTAAAGATGATATTCTGATCATTCAAGTTTATATTGATGATATTATCTTTGGATCCACTAATGGCACTCTCTGCCAAGAGTTTTCTGATTTGATGCAGCAAGAGTTTCAGATGAGCATGATGGGAGAACTTAAGTTCTTCCTAGGAATTCGGATTCAGCAAGGCAAAACAGGTATACTCATTCACCAATCTAAGTACACTAAAGAACTTCTCAAAAAGTTCAAGATGAGTGATTGTAAGCCTATGGCAACCCCATGCACCCCACCTGCTCACTTGAAAAAGATGAATCCGGCCAAAAGGTAGACCATAAAACATACAGAGGTATGATTGGATCCCTTCTTTACCTAACTGCTTCTAGAGCTGGTATTTTGTTTAGTGTTTGTGTTTGTGCTCTTTTTCAAGCTGACCCTAGGGAATCCCACTTAACAGCTGTCAAAAGAATCCTTAGATACCTTAAAGGAACCACACATCTTACCTTGCTCTACAAGAAAACCCCATCTTATAACTAAGTGGTTTATGTGGTTCTGATTATGCTGGAGATAAATTAGAGAGAAAAGGCACAAGTGGCAATTGTACGTTTCTAGGTGATAATCTAATTTCTTGGTCAAGCAAGAGACAAAGCACCATTGCCATGTCAACAGCAGAAGCTGAATACATATCAGCAACAGGATGCAGTTCACAGTTAATCTGGATGAAATATCAGTTGGAAGACTACCAGAAGATGATTAGAATAATAATGAAAAATGCCACCAGAAGATGACTTGGTCCAGATCATAGGGTAAATGGTCCAGATTAAAGTATCATGATCCAGTGTTGGCCGAGATCAGAGGATCACAAAATTGGCGTAGATCAGATTACATAGTCCAAAGTTGGTCGAGATCAAAGGATCATACGATCCAGATTTTAATCATGATGAAAATCAGTGAAGACTTGATTAAAATTCGAAAAAGACTTGATTAACTTTTGATAGAAATTTGATCAAAGTATTAAGGGGATTTGATACAAAAATAAAATGAAGTCTTGGACGGAATTTAAAAGAAATTGGAGGGAAGAAAGATACGGTCCAGAATTAAACAACAATAGGATTGGCCAAAGTTATTTTCATAACAAATCTGAAGCAAAAAGGTTCGGATCAAGCTTAAAGCTCAAACCCGATTGGCCAAGTTATTTTTGCAAGAGAATCTGGACAGATACAGCTCGAATTTGATCATGGAAGAAACCCTAATTTTCATCTATAAAAGGAGGCTCAAGACAGAAGACTTTGTTATCGAAAATTAGTAAAAGAGTCATAAACTTCCAGAGGAAAACACTCGAGTTTTCAGTGAGGTTAATTGTGAGTATCAGCTTTCCAAAAGCAAGTACTCTTGTTTTTCGTTCCCTTGTGTCAGATCTATATTGTTGAAGTAGAGTCTACAATCTGAAGAGTCAGAAGAAGTAGCAGGTGACTTAGCAATTAGATTCAAGGTGTTGAAATCCCTTCTGCAATCTGGGGTTGTCAGATTGGTAGGAGAAGACTTGACTTGTGAAGTCAAGGTGCTGTGTTCCTCAAAAGTCTAGGATTGTTAGACTGTTTGGGAAGACTGACTTGGAGGGTCAGTAGTGCTGTTGTAATTCTGAGGTTTTGAATTAGTGGAAAAATCCTTCAAGGTGAAGGACTGGATGTAGCCTAGTTAATAGTGAACCAGGATAAATCTTTGTGTTGATTATTTTACTTTATCCGCTGCTAATTCTGCTTGCTTATATATCAGATTTTAAATAATCATCAAAAACAGAAAAAGAATTCAAGTATTACAAACACAATTCAACCCCCCTTCTCGTGTTTGCACCTTCAGGAGGCATATTGTTGGTCTCAACATGTTTGATATATAGTCTCAATGAAATTATTGGGCGAATAGAGTATTAACATGTTGTCCAACATCCCATCATTAAAAAAAAATTAAGCAGGAATATCTATGCAAAACATTCAAGATGAAATTGAAAATAAAGGACATTTCTATTAGGTATTTCCTAAGTATTATGGAGTGCAGTTTTCTTGGTGATGCATTCATGTATCTCTACTAGAGTTGGCCATTTCCCTGTATCCTTGTTCTTTGGTTTAATTAATTGAATTTGATGTGATTATGTATTCATACTTGATAATATGTGTATTATGAATTTTATCGAGAAAAAAAATGTCTGATTACTGATTACTATAGTAAATCACAGATTCCAAC
The DNA here is from genome assembly GCA_037974295.1 of Cicer cuneatum. Classification (NCBI taxonomy): domain Eukaryota; kingdom Viridiplantae; phylum Streptophyta; class Magnoliopsida; order Fabales; family Fabaceae; genus Cicer; species Cicer cuneatum. The sequence continues at coordinate 44,312,241 of JBBPBO010000003.1, read as the reverse complement.
AATTTTAATGTGATATTTGCAATAGTTAAATATAATTTGACTGCACTTTAGTTTCTCAAATTTTAAAAATTTAATGATCGTGACTTCTCTTTTAAAAATTAGAATTTTAATTCATTTTGTAAATATTTCATCCTTTAATTTTGACTGACGTCATATTTTATTATTTTTTTATAATTATGTGAAATATATGGTACATTTGTTTTTGTTTATATATATATATATATATATATATATATATATATATATATATATATTTATATAATTGCGTGATAATAAATTTCAACGTGTAAATATATACATGTGGAGTTCTTAACCGACTCATTGTTGTTTTGTTGTCGTTGTTGAAAATGTTATTGTTGTGTTGTTGGTGTTGAAGATGTCATTGTTGTGTTGTGGTCGTTATCGATGTTGTTAGAAATGGTTGGGTTTAAGAGATTGGATTTTTGTCAAAAATTCTATTTTTAAATACTGGTTTATGCACTTAATTATTTGAAAAACATTTTTAAGGCATATGATAAAAAAAATGAGGTTCTTTTGAGATTGTTTTGAAATGGTGATGAAGTGTTTGGGTTTCATATTTGCATTTACGTACTGATTTTAGTGAAGAGAAACATAGTACGCTCATGCATTGCATAGTTAAGTGGTGATCGCGATGAGCCACAGAGTTGAGCGGTGACTGTGATGGGCTATGAAGTTAAGTAGTGACCGTGATGGGCTACTGGGTGGTTCCGCGTGTATTAGATGGTCCATTATATCCGTACGAGGATTTAACTTGTGTGTAGTGTCTGTGATAGGCTACACAAGTAAATCGTGCTAGTCTGTAAGAGACTGCACCTCGGTAATTGGTACTTTGGCCTGTGATAGGCGGTACAATTACGATTTACGCCCCTTCGAGGAGGGTTTTGTTGTTATGTGGTGATTGTGATGGACCACGAAGTTAAGTAGTGACCGTACAGGGTGGTTCTGCGTGTATTAGATGATCCATTCTATCCGTGCGAGGATTTAACTTATGTGTAGTGCCTGTGATAGGCTACACAAGTAAATCGTGCTAGGCTGTGATGCGACTGCACCTTGGTAATTAGTACTTTGGCCTGTGATAGGCGGTACAATTATGATTTACGCCCTTTCGAGGAAGGTTTTTATCTTGGAAATTCCAGAATCATGTGCATTGGCATATACGCATTGCATTGGGTTGGTTGACCTGCGACTCCTGATAAGTTGTTGTGATTGTTGATTGTATTTGGACTTGCAACATGATCTATATTCTAAGTCTTTGGTTTTTCGAAAATGTAGATGTTATACATTTTAATAAACGAGTATTCTTATTTTATCATTGTTGTTATAGTGTTGGAACATGCCATGTATGTATTTGTTATCTTTGACATAACTGCTAATTGTTAATTGTTAATTTCGGTTGGTGACCCTTTACATTATTGTGGAAAATTGGGTTTTGCCCTCAGATGATACCCAAACTCGTACCACCGACGGTTACACTAACGACGGAGATGTCGTTAGATTTCCTTGATTTTCACGTACCGACTGCTTGGGTGTACGACGCCGCCTCAAGCAGAGCTACGTATACAGGAAGATTGGTGAGGACTAGCAGGATCGCCGGGGCAGTGTCTTTTGTGGAACACACTCACGCGCGGATTATTTTTTGGTACCTTCCGGACTGGTACTGGAGGCGTACGGAGTATTTGCGGACGCAGAGGGTCCGACAACTGGGGTGGAGACGGAGGCCACTATAGGTGTGGTGACTCCCACTGTTGTAGCAGGAGATGCGGTGCCTGAGCCAGAGGCAGATGAGAAGGACAAAGGCCCGACGCCAGCAGAGGTCAACATTCCAGGTCCGTCCAAGCCAGTAGAGGAATGCTTTGAGATTTCGGCGCCGCCGAAGCGACCTAGATCATGGATAGATCTGACTTCAGAGGAGACTGATCCTTCTCTGGCTGATGAGGAGGAGGACGTCACGTCGAGGCGAGCTACGGTGTCGGATGAGACCTGTAGAGGGTGTGGCGGTAACCCTTGCTATTGTAGTTTTAGTGCATGATCAGACTAGTTTTGTTGTATAGGAGCCTAGTCTTGGCGGTTGTATTTATTCTTTTTGGGATGATTGTATTTATGACGCACTCTGATAGCGATTTTAGTTAGTGGGTCCATGATCCAAATTTTTTGACGTGACCATGGGGGAGAGTTAGCATTCTTGGAGTAGCACTTCTGCACAGGTGTCTGCCGAGAATACCCCAGGGGTATGAGTGTTGTCAGACTGATCTCATACCCCCGGTGTATTTTCTATTTGTATATTTGAATACTAATCTCCAAAACTATTTTATTTGGTTATGTGATGATGTAATTGTTTAATTACTTTTGTCGTTTTGGATTACGACGTTTTACTATTTTTGAATGGTTTAATTTTAATTTATTTTAATTCTTTTGAATTAAGTTGAAATTCTTTTAATTGTTTTGAAAAAAAAATACACTCGCGCTGTTAAAAATCGGGGTGTTACAATCATCAACAACACAATAATGACATTTTTATCATCAACGACACAATAATGACATTTTTATCATCAACCACAGTAACTTCACGTTTTCAACAAAGATAAACACATTAATCGTTCATCAAACACACATATAGAGTTCCTACATGAAAACTAAAAAGTTGGAAGGAGCCTCTTACCTTCATTACGCTTTCTCAACCGTTTTCGTTACCGCGACAAAATACGGCGAAACTCCCGCTCACGTCGTCGCTACCAAAGTTAGCTCACTAGCACCGTAGTGAGGAGTGGAGTAATTTTCCCTCTTGACACTCTTCGAATGGAAGCTTAGATTTTGAAGTAATATAGGATTTGAGTTTGGTTTTCTTACTACCAACACAAACAGAACGAAGAAGAAGAAGGAATAGTTTCCTTTCCTCTCACACACACACATACATATATATATGCATTTTACTTCACCAACTATATATATATATATATATATATATATATATATATATATATATATATATATATATATATTATATTTAAACTAACCCAAAATTAACTAAATACTCTCGTCGTAACTCTATTGACAGATAAAATTTGATAATTGTCCGGTATTAAATTCCTTTTAATATAATTAAATTATTCTTCGACAAATAATTTTAGTCGTCCTCACAATATATATATAAATATACACATATATTAAACGTATTACAAATATCTCAAACTATATTTGATATTTAATCCATAATTTAATTTAAAATTAAGGGTCTTACAAGTACTGAAATACCCTACCATTGTCATCTCTACTTAGAAAAAACATTTTATATTGATTAAAATTAACATTTTATTTATTAAAGATTCAAAATAACTTACATTAATTTTACAACATGGTGTATAATCTACCGAAGTAATAAAAATATATTTTATTATATTAACTGAAATAACAATCGATGTAAAAAGTCTTCCACAATGACTTCATGTTTAAAGACTTCATACATTGGTTACAAAGTATAAACGATGTAAAAAATGTCATTTTGTTGTTGTTGTTGTTGAAACAAAAGGGGGATTTCAAAAATACAAGAAAAAACAAGACCCTTTCCCCAACAACAACAAGAGAGGGTTACAACAAAGATGGGCATTTCAAACCATTGCAACCCGGCATACCCCAAGCACACCCAGAAATTTGAACACTAAGAATGAAAGTCATAATCACAACTAACATTCTTAGCTCGAAACCACATCCACGATATCAATTGCACTTTCTAAAAAATAAGACTAATTAACATTGAATTCAATTTGATTAAAGGTGATACAATTGCGAGTCTTTCACATTAAATTCAACTTGATTAAAGATAAAAGAATTGTAGGTCTTTCACGTTGAATTCAACTTGATTAAATATGATAGAATTGTAGGTCTTCCACATATACTACACACAAGTCAACCAAAGAGTGCTAATCTTAGATCAAATTGCTCTCCAAGAGACCAAATCTTGAAAATTGAACAACATAGGCTTCCACATCAATATTAAAGCACTTATTAAGCCTAACAATGCCAACCCCGCTAAAAAAAAATTCATCTTTACAGTAGGTATTACCCAAAAAAGTATTTAAAACGTGACTTTTTATATTGATTTTGGAGTCAAAATCAATGTATAAAATGGTTTTTTTAACATTAATCATAGTCATAACCAATGTGAAAATACTGATGTGAAATCCATACTTGTTACTAGTGTAAAATTTTCTATAATAAAGATTAAGCTCCATTTGCACAACTTTATATATTAGATTTGTTATAGAGCTTTTGAATCTTAATATGTTTTTGACATAAGTGGTAGAATATTAAATATTTTAGTTCTAACGATACCCTTAAACTAATTACTGTCCATGAAATGTGGCAGAGAAAAAGAAATTGTAGTTCTCACAATGAGGAACCATAAAGTGTGTTGGATTCCAATAAAGTTAGGTTCCTCAAAATTCCACATAGCCTTTTAGGCTAACCCATTGTCTCATATTTTGCTATATTAGATACCCGCATCTACCATTCCATTAAAAGCCTATCCATGACTTTGCTTTGAGAGGCTAAGAGGCCATGACCGTGACCGCTCTTTGGAATATCATAAAGAAAAATTGGACCAATAGATCAATAAATCAATCAAATCCAAGTTATACGCTAAACCATTTTAAATGTTATTACGGCATCCACAATTGGGTTCATTTTCGTAATTAGCAATATTTTAAATAGACATTTTCAGAATTGTGGTGTCTATTTAGATGGTCCTAGTAAATGGTCTTATCTCTCCTTTCTTTTTGTATGTTTTTCTTAATAAATTATATTAAAATAGATTGGTATTGTTAAAATATAGTGATATAGTTTTATTAATGTAACTCATTTAGTATTATTTAATGTGGTGTTGGATTGGAGAGATGTAATGCTTATTAAGTAATTATATTAAAAAATTATAAATGAGTGGTGTATACGTGTGAAACTCACTTAAGTATTCAAATGAGGGAAGTTCCATTGTGGATGATCTTATTTGATAGTTACATAGACATTGTGGATGATCTTATTATCCATTGTGGAGGATAAATTCAACATTTTACATCGCCAAAGACAAATCCAGAAACATACTATACGGGAGGCACAAATAATTAAGAATAGAATTTTGTTATTAAAAAAACTTGAAATAACTATACAAATTAGAATGGAGTATAAAGTTGGTTTGGTGACTTAGGTAGGAGAGTTAGAGAGTGAAGAGATAAGGAGGTTGCAAATTCAATTTCACCTTTAGCAAAATACTAATAATATTAACAATACTATTATAACATATATAGCCTGTTGAAAAAAAAGTAGTCAAATTAAAGATAAAATATATAACTGCGGTCTCCAAATTTTGTATCCCTAACACTAAGCAGCGAAATTGTTAACAAATACTTTCCTTTTATATCTCTGATTTTTGTTGCTAATTAAACTTTTTTAAGTTGGTGTTAATTAACGAGCTATAACTAAAGATTCGTTAAAATACACTTTAAAATGTAGCTTGCTAATTTACGGTAACCGAGAAATTAGTAGAGTGCATGTTAGCAAATCATATAAAGACCTATTAATCTACATCGTCTCATTTTTTAATTTTAACAAATTAAAAGTTATAACTACAAATTTGTTTGTTAAATACACCTTAAAGTATAGCTTATTAGAAAATGAGTGAATGTAAATTACCAAACCTGCGAACACCCACATATCAATTTTTAAAAAGACTAGCACAAGCTTAAAAATAAGTTTAGGATAGATAACAAGTCATGGTCAAGCCTTTTATTTTACCAAATCAAGTTTGGGTCTTGCAAAGCATAGTTTGACTTAGTCTATTTCTACCCTTAACGATGATTGAGGTTGGTTTTAAATTTATTGTTCTCGTATTATACTTTTTGATTCTCAAGAGAAAAGACTAATAATCAAGAGTTTGAGCGAAAATAAATAAAGTTTGATATTTATTATAAATAAAATTCGAGCTCAATATATTCCAAACGATCAATGTCAATTAAACAAAGATAACCATAAATTTCTTTTTCTATAAAACGAAATGTTTGTCGTTGGTATTTGAACAATTTTCATATAGATGTGCACGAGATAACACCTTAAAATTTGTCATCAATTACTTACAATTTTAGTCAATTCAATAATGCATAAGTGAGGTAAGTCTTGTACCACACGTAAATTTATTTCTATCTTTGAATTAATAAATTCCATCATTAGATCAATAAATTCAACCATTAATTCAAATGTGATATGATGCGATATATTGATCAAATGATAAAATATAAAGTTGTGCCTGATATAAAACTATTTTATTTGTGCACATTAAACAAATCTCAATTTTTAAATTATAATTTTTTTATAAAAAGGCCTAGCTAGGTTTGAAAAAGAAAAAGAATGTCCCTGTCAAACCCTCTATTATTAATTGATTTCCCCATCTATCGGCAAACCCCAAATTCCTGTATTCATTTGTTAATATAGAAAATATTAACAAATATTTTAAGATTTTTAAGATCATTTGTTAAAAGTCTAAATACAGTATAAATGTATTAAAATTTATGTAACTTTTTTTTTTTATTTTTTTTATTTTTAACAAGCGTCTTAGGATTGTTAGCATGATCTTATTAATATATTATTTCTGTTTTATAATGAAAATCGTTTAAAACATTTACACATATTAAAAAAATATAATAATTAAAAGAAATAAAAAATACATTTTATCAATTATCCGTAAATTTTTTATTATTGTCAATAAAAAAATAAATAAAAAATACATTTTATCAATTATCCTAAAATTTTTATTATTGTCAATAAAAAGATATAATAATATTTTAAAAATTTTATATATAACAATTATTTAAAAATAATTAAAATTACCTTAAAAACATGTTACCTTCTTTTTTAGACAATTTTTTTATTAATTTTAAATGAAGCTCTTTATAAGACCGAGCGAGTATTTAACAAACCTTCACAAACACGGTGACACGGAAACTCAAAAGTCTTTATGTTTTGTTAACTCGGTTTAGTCTTTTGTGGGTCTTCTCACCTTTTTTATGTGTGGCTATCATAGCTTCTTCTATTTTATTCATCAATCTTCAATTCACAATAATAATCTCCAATTCTCTCTCTCTCTCTCTCTCTTAATGAAAATAAGATACAGCGAAACATGACAAGCAAAGAACATCCTAAGACAGAGTGTTGCATGTGTGGGGATTTTGGCTTCTCTGATCAGCTTTTTAAATGCAAAATTTGCCAATTCAGATCTCAACACAGGTATTCATTTTTCAAAAAAATAAAATGAAAAATATCCCTTTAATTTTATATTTTAAAATCATGTTAAATTTGGTAGCTAAATTTGGTAAAATTTTCAGGTACTGCAGTAATTTGTACCCAAAAACAGAATCTTTTACAATATGCAACTGGTGTTTGAGTCAAAAAGAGGATTCACCAAACTCATCAAATTCATCTTCATCTTATAAGAACAACGGAAGCACAGAGGATGAAGGAAAGAACAAGAGAATCAAAAGTTGTATCCCAAAAAAGGGACTAATTAGAGGAAACAGCGGCGGTGTAGGTGTTTTACATCTTCAACTTCAGAAACCTATGATGAAGAAACCAAAATCACCATCAGAAGCAAAATCACCATTGGCATCAACATCTCCATCTGTTTTGGTTTCAACTCGCAAGAGAATTATTACAAACGGTGCTTTGGAAGAGAAATTGAGAAGAACAAGATCAGAAAATATTATAAATAGTACTAATAGTGTTGGTGCTACCAAACAAGTTTTCAGGAATAAGGTTAGAAGGTACAAGCTTTTGGATGAAGTTTCAAGTTAAAATAAAAAGGAATAAAATATAGTTTTTTATTGGAAAGAAGAGTTTTTTTGAGAGATGAATGAATCATGTGAGAAAGAAAAGAAAATGGTTATCTTTTTTTAGTTTAACATATTTATATATATATTTTATGTTTTGTCCTAATACAATGTACAGAACAGATGTGAATGAACGAAGTAGTTAAAAAAATTTAGATTCTCTAATACTTTGCATTTATCATTCCCTTTGTTTTCTCTTCGGAATTTCAAAGAAAATTTAGAATTTGATTTGTTTATTGAGTACTCAATGAGGTTTCTGATAAAAATGTTGTGATATTAGGACAGAATTAACGGTGACGAGTTTAAATAATTTGTTGTTATATTTACATTGAAGAGAAAATATTGAATCAAGAGAAATTGATAAAGGTTATTTCTTATTCAAGAAATTAATAAAAGTTTTGTTAAAAATGATCAAATACATTTAGCTTGTGGTCTCCTACCGCCTTCAAGTGGGTTTATATGGAATCTTAGTTTCTTTTTTCATTGTTTGCTATATAAAAGGATTGTACACTGGTAACTCTCTAAAATAGTGTCTAAATGCTAACTCATGAGACTCAACTGTATAACATTACTTATTTATAATTTTTTAATAATAATCTTTTATAAACACTATATACATTACTTATTTATAATTTTTTAATAATAACATATAATAAACACTTGATCACTCAAATTTAACACTTCTAAAAAAATGAGACCTGTTAATAATTTTATACTATTATTTTTATTAATATAGTTGACTCAACAAATACCGAGACCTAAGAAGGATTTGAAAATAAAGTTTTTATTTAATATAATAGTAATATTTCAATAAACTTTATATATTTTTATTTAAATTTTATTTTTTGAGACATTTTGCTATACTTAATTATATAAAAAATTATTGTAATTGATTTCGTTTAATACTTTTTTAAATCAATATTAAAGTCAATCTATTTAATATTTATTGAGATATTCTTGATATTAAATAAGATTTTTATAATTTTAATTTTGAAATTTTTCTTTTCAGCTTATGCAACTGTTACATAAATAGTTAAAATTATTCTACAAGCAATATATGCATTTGTACAAAAATTAAATTTTTTTTATATAATTAATATACCAATTGATGTATCATTTTTCTTTTATTTTATTTCTCTTAAAAATTTTAGTATCGTAAAAAAACTAAAGAGAATGTTAGATTTTTTATATTAACATTACTCTAAAATAAAAGAGAAAATTTTAATGCTCTAAATGATAAGTAGCATTGGTGGCCTACCCTTAAGGTCGGCCTGATTAACAACGACAATAACTTATACACATTATTTATTTTTTTAATTGTGGAGTCTTTGTGTAGTAGATGAAAGAGAAATTGGGTATACCAAGCTTCTGTAATAGACACGATCATTTATTAATCTCTAAAAAGTATTTAATAGATTGTAGTTCCACAATTAGCTAAAGTCACTCCCATTGGAGTTTTTCTAACCTGAATACTTTTGGTGTGTATCTTTGTACTAATACTTTTGCTTTAAAAAAATAGAAAATCCTAGTGATTAATACTAGGATATTTTGCTTTAAAAAAAATTGAAATAATATTGATTAATTCTAAATTTTGGGGTGGATGAGAAGCTCAAGTGGTTTGAATGGAATTAAAAAATCAGAAAATCCGAATTAAAATTTGGGTGAAAAAAAACTACTAATAACATAATAATTAATTACTAATTTTGACTTTTTCAAAAAGTAATTGATTAACCTTATTCCTAATTGATTAGTTCAAGAATAAAATCCTTGACTTAGAAACAATACTTGATTGATCTAGTTGTTATAACAGCTTAATTTAGATTAATTCAACCTCTTGAAAATGGCTCAATCAGTTAAATCATCTTCTTAATCGATAAAATCCACCATTAAAATTATTAACTTAGACTAACTAGCTGCTCTCTAAGCAAAAATTCATATACACCTATATGCGCTCTTCGTCTTCTATGTGTTTCATTAAAAAATTGCAATTGTTACTTTCAATGTGTTGGAAACTTGAAGGGATACACTAGTACTTGTATTTACATATGCAATGCAAAGCTCAATTTCTTTTTTCTACTCCCTCCCTTCGTCACTTATATACTTCCTCTTTCTCTAATTATAAAAATTCATCACGAATAAATTTTTTCTTGAATATAAATTATTAGATATATTTATTATTATTATTTTTTAATTTTATCTTTATTAATATCACTGATTTATCAATATGTATGAAAAATCCAACGAGGACTTATAAAAAAGACAGAGCGAGTAGAACCATGACAAAAAACACCGAAGAAAAGTTGTCAGAGTAATTAATTTTTCAAAAATGTATTACTTTTCCATGTTTATCTTTACTATTATTGATTAAAAATATTTGATATAAGACCATTACACACATTAAGAGATATGTTAGTGATGTGTAGAGAAAAGAGAGATAAAAATAAAACAACATATTAACGAATGTTCAGGTGTACACATATTAATGAATGTTATAGTGTACACGTATCATTATTCAATTATTGTTAGCATAAAGAAAAATTAAAAAATGTCTTATAATTAAAGACAAAACACGAGTATTTATTTTTTTCAATTTTATTTTAAATTACTCTCTATATCCCTAAATATAAACCCATCGTATATAGTATTCCACTCCTATTAAAAAAATATTTATAATATAATTAATTGTCTATTTTATGTATGGATTTACTTAAGCTACTTTTTTGTATTTGTATAGAGATGATTTTTTCTTTTTATATTCTAAAATATTTAATGATATTAATTAAAAAGTTATTTGAAAAAAAAAGGTAAAGTATCTGTTAATTTGAAATATGAGAGAAAAGGGAGTTGATTTGAACTCAGATAAACAAGAAATACATGTATATTATTGTTAGTATTGAGTCCTATATAGCCAGCTATGTTAAGTCGTTACATCAACAAGAGATACATTATTGTTAGTATTGAGTCATTAACACATATACAAGGTAAAAAGATAATTTAATTTTTGATTTAAAAATAATTAAATCATTATTTTATACTAGGGATATAAAAAATAATTTAAATAATGTTTGATTTAAAAATAATTAAATTATTAAATATATATATATATATATATATTAGAGATCAGAATAGATAAAATCGGATTATAAGACTTAGTCTACGTAAGATTGATACCAATTTTTTTTTTTTTTACATATTTTTTTAATGGTTTTACGCAATGAAATCCATCGGCACACAATTTAAGGCGGGCATTTGTATTATTAGATGGAGAGTTATTTTAAACAGTAATCATCATCTGACATTTAAAAATGACATCAACCGTAAGATAAAAATGATTTAAGATGCCATTTGTATTATTTGATGGACACTTATTTCAAACACTTAATCCCACAGCTAAAAATGAGACATGAATATAAAGATGACAGTAATCATATCTATATAAATGAGACATGAATATAAAGATGACAGTAATCATATCTATATCAACCACGTGTCAAACTAATATAATTTGAATTAAAAATTACGTGAATAAATATTTTAAATTTTTCTCGATGTATTTATTTACTGTTCAAAATAGCTATTATTTTGTATGTATTTTTATGTTTATGAACTAATATACGTGAACGAGTATATAATAGTTGTCTCAAAATTAAAACTGTAATCTAATATAATATTGGATAAACTTATACATATAAATGATTGAATATAGGGAAAAATTAAAAAAAGAATAATTATAAACTTATACATATAAATGATTGAATATAGGGAAAAATTAAAAAAAGAATAATTATAAACTTATACATATAAATGATTGAATATAGGGAAAAATTAAAAAAGAATAATTATTAATTGTGACAATCTTGGTGTATGTTCTTTGAGTTCTATAATGGTGGTGTATTTTATGAGTAGAATTGTTTGTATGAGTAAAATTATGGTTGTTGTGTTATATGTGAATGTGTCATGCTATCTATACATATTTTCTTGTTAGATACCTAACAAAATGACATATATCATTTAGATCGGTATGTGTAAAGCCTCTATACATTGTTATGTGTACAAGAGCTAAAATTTATTTTACCAAATTTTTAATTATTAAAATTATATTTTTTTATTAGGACTCAACTTTTAAGATTAGAACATGACAACCAAAATCGTTAAGATGGGCCTCGATATACTAATAATACAAATGCACACATTTCCAAAAATATGGTGACATTAGTGAGATATCTATGCACCAAAATTAAAAGTGTTAAAATGTGTCATGTAAAATGGGTCGAGCTGTTTAGACCCATGTAAGTACATGTAGTAAAGTTGTCAAAATGGGCAGGACTAAATGGGTTGATCGTTTGACCCACATATTAGTGCAGGCCAGACCTTAAAAAATGTGACTAAAAAATAAATGAATTTTTTTAGTATGGGTCATTTAAGCCATATTAAAAATAGGGCTAGGTCGAGCCGGCCCACGGCCTACGAGGTGGCCTACTACAACTAAAAGAATATAATATTTTGTAAAAAAGTTATCATGAACAAATTTGTGATGTGTGAGATAATAATTTTGTTGTTGTTATTTTTAAATTGACTTTAAAAAATGATCTTTTTGAGCTAGTTTTGAAAAACAAAAGTAATAGGTCGACTATAAATTAAAAAGAAAAGAAAACCTAATTTGCTAAAAACACCAACAAAAAATGTACTCCACTAAAAGCCAAGAACGTCATAGCATCGTTGTGGTGTTTCCGCCACCGACCAAGACTAAAATCGTCAGTCCAATACGTGTGCCATTTCAGATCCATTCGTGATTGGCATCTGCCGACCAAGACCAATATCCATTCTAGTTCCACCCTCCTGCATTGAAGACTAAACATGATCAAGCTCTATGTGGTGATGGTGTTATGTCGTATAATTTTATTTTATTTTCTCTACGTAAATGATTGAGGATATTTTTGTGTTTTAACTTTTGTTAATTAAAATAAAAAATATAAAAAAATGGGTCAGGCTGGGCCGCAAAACCCATAATATGCAGACCAATCTTGATAGAATACAATCTCATAACAAAGTGGGTTAGACCAAACTAATCTCATTCATGTTTACAGGCTCTTTAGCAACAACAGATTGGACCAACTTAAAAAAGGTGGCCCAAAAATGAATGTCTTTTTCACCAGATCCGTTTAGACTACATTCAAAAGGGGGACAGCTGAATCAGGCCATTGGCTACAGGTCGGCCCCCTACAATTTAGAAAATAATAATTCATTAAAAAAATAATTATGAGTAAATTTGGACGTACTCAAATAACGATTTTTGTGTATGCTAGTTTTGGATTGATTTTAAAAAAAATGCATTTTTGGGTTTGTTCTAAAAAATCAAAAGTAAATAGACATAGAATTAAGAAAGAAAAGAAAAACTAATTTACTAAAAAAACGTATTCGATTAAATGTCAAGAACAACATAGTATCGTTGCAGTGCTTCTGCCATTGACCAAGACTAGGACTGCCGATCCAGCACCTTTGCTGGTCCAGGTTCGCCCTCCTGCTTTGAAGACCAACCGCGACTGAGTTTTATTTGGTGATATATGGTAGTGTGTTATAATTTTATTTTATTGTATATAATGTGGTCAGTGAATGAAAATGTTGTGTTATAATTTGGTTGGAATTTTATTAATTAAAATAAAAAATATCATAAGAAAAATGGATCGGGTCAGGCCATTGTCATGCATATATATTACATAATGGGCCGTTGCAGTCCAATGATAAAGCGAGTCGGATCAGACTGATCTATTTGGCAATTCTAACCAAAACTATAGTAATAGAGATGTCAATTTATTTAAGAAATGAAGATTATCCTAACTCATCACTACATGAGTCACTATTGTCTTCATTATTACTCTTCAGTTTATAAATATAAGTCTCGTTGATTAAATCATATGAATTAAAAAAAAAAATTAAATTGTATTAAATTAGTTAATTCTCTATGGAATGAAATACATATAAAGAGTGTATCTTAAAAGTTAATATATCTGATATTAATTTTAAATCAAATACACCAATTTTCAATATTTTTTTTGTTTATACTTAATATAAGAGGGAGTAGTTGATTTATTTATTTTTCAAATATATCCTTCAAGTCAAGAGAGAAAGTTTATGTTTCAATCATGGAAAATTCTAAGAAGGACTACATGAAACTTTGTTTAGGCTTAATAAATAATAATAATAATAATAATAATAATAATAATAATAATAATAATAGTTAAATAAGTCTTTTGTTCCTATAAATTTTTTAAAATTTTAAGTTTAGCCCCGTAAATAAAATACAACTTTTAGTCTTATAAAAGTATCTTGCAAATAGTTTTAGTCGACACTGAAACGAAATATTTAATCTTCAATTTTTAAATGATTTTTTGAATTGACGTGTTTAGAATATATTATAAATAATTCCTCTACAAAAATTTAGAATTTTTAAACTTATAATCAATTAAATATGAATTTTAAAATGTAAAAAATTAAGATAAAAATAACTAAAATATATGGACAAAGAAGTCGATTTGAACTCATTTTTTTTTAGAAAACTTTATAAAATATTATAAATATATTGCAAAAAATCATTAAAAAATATATATTAACTTAACAAGAATAACTAAAACTAAGTACAGAATAATTTTGTGAAGATTAAATATGATAATTTTACCGAGACAAAATTTAAAAATATAAAATTTTATAAAGATTAAAAACATATTTAACTCTTAATTCGTTTTATTTATTGGTTCCCTTGAGCTATTTGGCGTTTGGCCACAATTGTGTGTTGATTGTAAATAAAGATGTATATGAACAATTGTGTCGATCATAGATAAAGATCTAAATATGCCATGGTTAACCGTGATCAATATTACACTTTTCTTTCCTTAGTTTCACTCTCCCATTTTAGGATAAGTCTTCGCATTTTTAAGTGGGTGAAATGGAGCCAAGCAAAATAGAGTAAAATGGAGTAGGATGGAATAAAATACCGGGTCCATGGTTTAGATATTTTAGGATGAAATTGATATTTTAAATATTAAAAATTAAAAAAAATTCTATCTCATTTCTCTCTCAAATTGGAGGAGAACAAAAGTTAGGATAAGTGATACAATAAAATAGAATGTATTTCCTTATATTCAACTCCATTTCATTATTTTTTTTAACAATCCAAACAATTAAGATAAACTTATTCCATTCCACATTTCATTCCATTCCATCACATCTCATCTCATCTCATGCCATTCCATTCCATCAATCTAAACTTGGACTCTGTTTAACAAAAAATAGTTGATATAAAACGAGGTTCTTAATTAAAAATAAATGTTGATTTTTTTAAAATTTAAATTATTTATGAATAATTTAAAATTATAATCAATAAATTATTTATTAATTAGATATATATATTTTATTTATTTAGCTATAAAAAATGAATTATCTTAGAAATTCATGGTTGCTGGTTAAGGCTTGGGGACTTCTAAGTTGATATGGCTGCCGCTACGGGGACTTCTAAGTTCTACCGCACTGTTTTACAAAGATGTGCAAGCCTTGGGACAGTGCTAGAAGCGGGATTGTATGAATATCCACAAAAGATGGCTAGCGACGCAAAGGTTAATAAATCTATGTCTACAAATTAAAGACACTTTCATTCTAATCCAAATGATCCTCAACTAGCCACGACCATGAAAAGGAGTTGAGTTCTGCAAGGTAGGGGAAAAGCACACTACACAGAACCCACTAGGTGATGAGCAGGACAAGGTAGGTAAAAGGAGGAAATTGAATGAGATGGGAGATGAAATTTAAGGACATCACATCGGTTATAATTCTAACAATTCTACTCAAATGGTAGGTCTTTGTGAGAAGGCCAGCCGAAAACAATGAAATTATTATGGTTGGCCTCTTATATAGTTAGAGCTTGAGAAAAGCCTACCCATTCTTATAAAGGTGACATATTTTTTTTTTCTAATGGAAACGAAAAAGTTAAGATATGAATTTACGAGACATCATACGATTGGCCTGTTGGAACCAAGTTGGTTCTTTCAATTAAAGTTTTGATATTAACAAAAATATTTTATGTAAATCGTACTTTGACTTAGAAGAAAAAAATCAGAGGCTGTGCAAAATCAGAGGATGACACCACCAGAGGATACATCTAGAGGATACCAGAGGAAACATCGAGAGGATACCAAAAGATACCTACAGAGGATACCAGAGGATGTCAGTAAAGGCAAACATCAGAGGATATCATCAATCAGAGGATATCATCAAAGGGAAGAAACAATAACATCATGAGAGGATATCTTTCTTGGCTCAGATCAGAAGGAAGCAGAGTCCAGAAGGAGACTTGGTCTAGATTAGAAGGAAGCTTGTCAAAGGGAGACTTGTTCCAGACCAGAAGGAAACATAAGCCAGACTTGGCCAGACTTAGTCTTAACCAGAAGATAGCATGGTCGTGAACATAAGACTCAGTGTAGACTTGGTCCAGACTTAATCTAGACTTGGTCCAGACATAATCCAGACTTGGTCCAGAACATAAAACTGGGTCCAGATCAGAAGGTATAATTGTCCAGAAAATAAGACTTAGTCCAGACTTAATCCAGACTTGGTCTAGATTTGGTCTAGACTAGAGGATAAATGTTCAGATTAAAAGTGAAGGTGCAAACACGAGAAGGGGGGGTTGAATTGTGTTTGACTTAACTTGAATACTTTTCCTATTTTAATACTTTCAAAACAAAACTTGATGTATAATTAAAACAGAGTTAGCAGCGGATAAAAATAAAAATAAGAACTCACATATTTTATACTGGTTCACCGTTAACGAGGCTACGTCCAGTCCCTTCGCCTTGAAGGATTTCACTAATTCAACCTTGAATTACAACCTTGCTACTGACCCTCCAAGTTAGTCTTCTCAAATAGTCTAACAATCCTAGACTTCTTTGAGGAAAAAACAATTCCTGTTCTTCAGCCAATTTGACACCCCAGATTGTAGAAGAATTCACAACACTATGAATCTAATTGCTAAGTACCTTGCTACCCTTTATGAATCCCTCAGTTTGTAGACTCTACTTCAACAACTTAGATACAACCCTATCTAATTGCTAAGTAACCTGCTACCTCTACTGACTCCCTCAGATTGTAGACTCTACTTCAACAACTTAGATTTGCCACAGTGGAAAGAAAAGAACCGAGTACTTGCTTCTTGAAAGCTGAAACTCACAATTGACTTATATGAAAATTTGAGAGTGGTTGCTTTGGAAGTGTATGACTCTTTTGTGATTTTCGATACTTTATTCTTCAGCATTAAGTCTCTATTTATAGTTGAACTTTAGAACTTCACTGATGCTTTACTTCTGCAATATATTTCGATTAATCTGTTTTGAAAATATTCTGGAGTAGTTTGCTCAGATTCTGTTTTGAGCCTTTTTCTCCAATTCTGTTTTGAGCATTTTTCTCAGATTCTTTAATCCTCATGATCAAATCTGCACCATTGGATCTTAATGCGATAATCCACATCTGGACCAGCCTATTTGATATTCTGTGATCCTCTGATTTCGGCCTTTGCTGGACTGCACAGTTTGTCCCTCTGATTTCGGCCACCACTGGGCAATGGTCTGATTTTCTGATCTGGACCATCACTGGACCAAATAATTATTTCTGAACCATTGATCTGGAAATTTTTACTCTGATCTGGACAGATTCTGGACTTTGGTCTGGAACAAACTGAAATTAACTTGAACACAAAATATTTCAGTCTGGACATTTTACCTTTAATTTTGGACCAGGTCTGGATTGATTCTGGAACTCATTTCTTTTGATCTGGACTTAGTTCCATGCCCTAAATCATGCTATCTTATGATCTGGGCCAAATCTGAATTGATCCTTTTGTTCTGGACTCAAAAACATACCTTATGGTCAAGTCTGGAACAAGTCTGGAATGTGTAATTTTTCACTTCCAGGCCATCTTCTGGTCAGAATAACTTATGGAATAAAATTGATATTTGACTCCTGTTTGTCTGGAACAACTCTTCTTCTGGCAGGCTTTCCAATGGTATGATCCATGTTTCATTATGATTTTTCTTCCTTCTGTTCTGGGCCACCAAACATATCCTCTGGTGATGTTTTGACATCCTAGAACATCTTCTGGAAATTCCAGAATTCATTTTCCTTTGATCTCTGCTTCTGTTTCCTTCAGTTTCTGGGGCATTTAACTTAATAATTCAAAGTACAAAATAAGTTTACATTGAGTACATTTGTAAGCATCAAAATCCTAAGTACTTAGAACCAACTTGGTTCCAACAAAAAGATCAATGGTCCAGATTAGAAGATCAATGGTCCAGATCAGAGGATCACAGAATGGTACAGATCAGATCTCATGGTCCACAGTTGGTCGAGATCAGAGGATCACAGAATGGTACAGATCAGATCACATGGTCTAGAGTTGGACGAGATAAGAGGATCACAAAATGGTACGGATCAGATTACATGGTCCAGAGTTAGTCAAGATCAGAAGATCATATGGTCCATAATTTAAATTATGATGCAAATCAGTGAAGACTTTATTAAAATTCGAAGAAGACTTGATTAAATTTTGAAAGAAATTTGATCAAAGTATTAAGGGGATTTAATTCAAAAATCACTAAAGAATGGAAGAAATTCGAATGCAATCTGAAGCTTAAAAAGATATGGTTTGAAATTAAAAGAAACAAGATTGGACAACATAATTTTCAAGTGCAATCTGAAGCTAAAAAGATACGGTTTTAATTTAAGTGAAACAAGATTGGTCAATAGAATTTTCAAGTGCAATGTGACGCTAAAAAGATACAATTTTAATTTAAGTTAAGCCGGATTGGCCAACACAATTTTCGAAGGAAATCTGAGCAAGATTTATTTCGAACTTAAGCTTGGACAAAACCCTATTTGCAGCTATAAAAGGAGGCTTCAGGCAGCAGCATCAAGCATCAAAAAACACAGATCTCAAACTTCAAAGTTATCCGAGAGTTCAATAGAGAGAAATATTTGAGTGCAAAAGCAATATTTTCTAATTGTTTTCGAGAGAAAAGTTTAGTGCAACAATCAGCTTTCCTGAAGCAAGAAAATAGTGCAAGAATCAGTGCAGCAATCAGCTTTCCAGAAGCAACTTTGCAGAGTTCCAAATCCTTGTAATCAAACCTGATAGTGGTGTAGATTCCTTCTTCAATCTTGGGTTGTCGGATTGGTAGGAGAAGACTTGACTTGTAGAGTCAAGGTGTTGTTCTCGTTCCTCAAAAGTTTGGGGTTGTCAGGCTGATTGAGAAGACTGGCTTGGAGGGTCTGGTGTTGTAATTCAAAGTGTTTTGAATTAGTGGATTAAAGCCTTCGGAGTGAAGGGACTGGATGTAGCTAAGTTAATGGTGAACCAGGATTAATTGTTGTGTTCTTATATCGTTATTATCCGTTGCTAAGTCTGATTAATTATTCATCAAATAATTCACATCAACATTCAATGAAACAACAAAAGAATTCAAGTTTGGCAAATACAATTCAACCCTTCTTCTCGTGTTTGCACCTTTATGGCCTCTTAACCAACGATGTGAATATTGGTTGTTTTACTCAAGGTTGTGGTAGGGCTAGTGGGTTGGCTCTTTTTTTGACTGATTTGGTAGATATTTCTATTCTTAATAGTTCTTCTAATTTCATTAATTTACTATTAATGATAATATTGATAACAATGGGTGCTAGAGGGCTACGGGGTTGTACGATTTTCCTCAATGTCAAAACAAGCATGTTACTTGCGATTTAAAGAAATAGTTGGCTACTACTGTCTAGATAGATGAGTGGTTGTTATTTGGTGATTTTAATATTTTTTTATCTAACGAGGAGAAAAGTGTAAGCAATTGGTAGAACTAAGTTGGTTTGAAACACAACGACTCTCCATTATTTTGATGATAATAAAATTATTTTGTGAGAACAGTTTATGTTTATGAGTTTGTTTACGTGTACATGCTTTCTATTATATGCCTTTAAAGAGTCCGTGTTGGATCTTCTATTGCATATAGATAGATCATCATCAAAGACAATGCTATGTGACTATGATAAATATTTTATTTGTCTGATTTTGATTAACGCGCTCTCAATGCGCCTATCGTATTACTCATCTGATTTTGATCAACACGCCAATGGTATTATTCATCTGATTCTGGCCAATGCGCCTATATTGAATCTCGTTAATCCAAGCTCACTCTAATATATCTGCGTCTGAAAAATTTGGAAAACCAATTTGATCTCTAAACTCAACGCTCTGCTCAAAGTCAATCATCTACAAGTCAATCGTTTGAGCTCAGAACTTTGAAGAAGTCAACAACTCAACACCCTTTGATGGGTTCATCCTATGATATTCCTTCCATTTTCACAAGATAAGCTGAATCAATTCTGAAGAAAAATACAAACAAGTATTGAATGTTGATCAAGATTTTTGAAGATTGATACAATCCATATTTTACGTACGAAATTTATGCAAATCATTGCATCGGTCAAACACCCTAATGACTTTGAAGTCTTCTATATAAAGACATGTGATCATTAGTGCAAAACACACAAGTACACAATCTACAAACGTACATACAATAAACTTGAGAAAGTTTGGCCTTACTGAAAACATCGTTTATATTATAAGTGTAATATTTTCTTGCGAGAGCTTTTTAAAAAAACCTAAAATCCTTATCTTGTAATCTAGCCCAATAGTGGTTGCTACCCTCAACAACTTAACTGTATTAAGCTAAAAGGTTGAGAAGACTTAAACACAAATAGTTTGAGTAGTAGGTATTCCAGTGGACTTTTGATAAATAAGTTGATTTAGTGGATTAAATCCTTCAGAGTGAAGGGACTGGATGTAGTTACATGTTGGTGGTGAACAAGGATAAACTGGTTTTGTGTTTCTCTTTTCTATCTCTTTACTTTATATTGCTTTATCCTTGTTATAAATAAGTATTTGTTTTTAAAAGAAAACTTTTTATTTTTATAGAATAAAACTCAAACCCTTTTTTCTTGAGTTTTTCACTCTTCAATTGGCATTAGAGCTTGGTCTCTTGGCTAAGCACTTAACCGTGTTTGAGAAAATATCCAACTAGTTTTGTTATTACGAATAACTCTTGTGATGAGGCTACATGTGGTATTGTTAACAGACCTCCTCTACTTGAGGTAGAGAGATTCAAATACTAGAAAGGTAGGTTAAGAATTTTCTACATCGCACATGATTCTAAACTATGGGACTTACTCAAAGATGATTATGTGGCATACAATAATGATGTTGTTGATGGAATACCCAGAAAATAGCTCAATACTAATCAAAAGAAAGAATACAAGATGCATTATAAAGCCCAAATCAAAATCAAAACTAAAATCTAATTAACATGTTTTTCATCATAAAAAAGGGGGAGATTGTTGAGGCAAAATCCTAAATCAACTGTTTTGAAGACAAACAAACAAGTTAATTAAATCTATAATCATGATTATGACTGGGTTGCTATATAACTTGTGTTTTTGAGTGTATTATTCAAATATAGGTAATCAAATACACTCATACAACAATCAATGATCACACCATGATACTGAAGGTGCAAACACGAGAAAGGGGGGGGGGGTTTAATTATGTTTGCCAAACTTGAATTCTTTTGCTGTTTTGTTGAATGTTGATGAAAATTATTTGATGAATAAGTAATTAGACTTAGCAGCAGATAATAATAATAGAAGAACACAACAATTTATCCTGGTGCACCATTAACTTGGCTACATTTAGTCCCTTCACTCTGAAGGCTTTAATCCACTAATTCAAAACACTTTGAATTACAACACCTGACCCTCCAAGTCAGTCTTCCCAAACAGTCTGACAACCCCATACTTTTGAGGAACGATAATAGCACCTTGACTAAACAAGTCAAGTCTTCTCCTTCCAATCTAATAACCCCAGATTGAAGAAGGAATCTACACCTCTAACGGATTTGATTACAAGGGTTTGGAACTCTACAAAGTTGCTTCTGGAAAGCTGATTGCTGCATTGATTCTTGCACTCTTTTGTTGCTTCTGGAAAGCTGATTGTTGCACTGAATTTCTCTCTCGAAAACACTTAGAAAATATTTCTTTTGCACTCAAGTATTTCTCTATATTGAACTCTTGGATAATTTTGAATTTGAAGCTTGAGTTCTGTATTTTTTGATGCTTGATGCTGCTGTCTGAAGCCTCATTTTAAAGCTGCAAATAGGGCTTTGTCCAAGCTTAAATTAAAAATAAATCTTGCTCAGATTTCCTTCGAAAATTCTGTTGGCCAATCCTGTTTCACCTAAATTAAAACCGTATATTTTTAGCTTCAGATTGCACTTGAAAATTCTGCTGACCAATCTTGTTTCTTTTGATTGCAAACCATATCTTTTTAAGCTTCAGATTGCATTCGAATTTCTTCAAGTCTTCAGGGATCAAATCCCCTTAATACTTTGATCAAATTTCTATCAAAATTTACTCAAGTCTTCTTCGAATTTTAATCAAGTCTTCACTGATTTGCATCATAATTTAAATTCTGGACCGTATGATCTTCTGATCTTGACCAAGTAATCTGATCCTTACCATTCTGTGATCCTCTGATCTCGACTAATTCTGGACCATGTGTTCTGATCTGTACCATTTTGTGATTCTTTGATCTGGACCATTGATCTTCTAATATGGACCATTGATCTTCTAATCTGGACCATTGATCTTCTAATCTGGACCAAGTCTGGACCATGTTTTATGTTGTAGAGCATGCTATCTATTGGTCTGGACCAAGTCATTTGTTCTAGACCATGCTATCTTCTGGTTTGGACCAAGTCTGGAGTAAGTCTGGACTAAGTATGGATTAAGTCTGGACCAAGTCTAGATTAAGTCTAGTCCAAGTCTATGAAGGTGCATAACGAGAAGGGGGTTGAACTGTGTTTGCCAAACTTTGAATCTTTTTTGCTGTTTTGTTGAATGTTAATGTGATTTAAAATAATCAGACATAGCAGCGGAAAATAAAAGCATAAGAACACAACAATTTATCCTGGTTCACCTTAACTTGGCTACATCCAGTCCCTTCATCCTAAAGACTTTAATCCACTAATTCAAAACCTTTGAATTACAACACCTGACCCTCCAAGTCAGTCTTCCCAAACAGCCTGACAACCCTAGACTTTTGAGGAACGAAAACAACACCTTGACTTTACAAGTCAAGTCTTCTCCTACCAATTTGACAATCACAGATTGAAGAAGGAATCTGCACCACTATCGGGTTAGATTACAAGGTTTGGAACTCTGCAAATTTGCTTCTGGAAAGCTGATTGCTGCACTGATTCTTGCACACTTTTGTTGCTTCTGGAAAGCTGATTGTTGCATTTAATTTCTCTCTCGAAAACACTTGAAAATATTGCTTTTGCACTCAAGTGATTATCTCTTTTGAACTCTCGGATTGTGTTGAATATGAAGCTTGAGTTCTTGTGTTTTTCGATGCTTGATGCTGCTGCCTGAAGCCTCCTGTTATAGCAGCAGATAGGGCTTTCTCCAAGCTTAAATTCGAGATAAATCTTGCTCAGATTTCCTTTGAAAATTATGTTGGCAAATCCTGTTTCACTTGAATTAAAATCGTATCTTTTTAGGCTTCAGATTGCATTCGAATTTCTTCCAGTCTTCAGTGATATTTTGAATCAAATCCCGTTAATACTTTGATCAAATTTCTATCAAAATTTGATCAAATATTCTTTGAATTTTAATCAAGTTTGCATCATGATTTAAATTCTGGACCGTATGATCTTCTGATATCGACCAACTCTGGACCATGTAATTTGATATGTACCAATTTTGTGATCCTCTAATCTCGACCAATTCTGGACCATGTGATTTGATCAGTACCATTATGTGATCCTCTGATATCGACCAATTATGGACCATGTGATATGATCTGTACCATTCTGTGATCCTCTAATCTCAGCCAATTCTTGACCATGTGATCTGATATGTACCATTCTCTGATCTAGGCCATTGATCTTCTAATCTAGACCATTGATATTTTAATCTGAACCATTGATCTTTTCAGCTGGACAATTTATCTTCTAGTCTGGACCATTGATCTTTTAATCTGGACATTTATTCTCTGATCTAGACCAAGTCTGGACTAAGTATGGATTGAGTCTGAATAAAATCTGGACTAAGTCTTATGTTCTGGACAATTATATCTTCTGATCTGGACTAAGTTTTATGTTCTGGACTATGCTATCTTCTGGTCTGGACCAAGTCTGGACCAAGTCATTTGTTCTGGATCAGTTATCTTCTGCTCTAGACCAAGTCTGGATTAAGTCTAGACTAAGTCTTATATTCACGACCATACTATCTTCTGGTCAGAATTAAGTCTGGACCAAGTTTGACTTATGTTTCCTTCTAGACTGGACCAAGTCTCCCTCTAACAAGCTTCCTTCTGGTCTGGACTAGGTCTCCTTCTGAACTCTGCTTTCATCTAATCTGAGCCAAGAAAAATATCCTTTGACGATGTTATTTTTCCTTCCCTTTGATGATATCCTCTTATTGATGCTATCCTCTGATGTTTGCCTTTGATGACATCCTCTGGTATCCTCTGGAGGTATCTTTTGGTACCCTTTGATGACATCCTCTGGTATCCTTTGGTGGTGTCATCCTCTGGTATCCTCTGGCATCCTCTGGATGTATCCTCTGGTATCTTCTGGTGGTGTCATCCTCTTATTTTTCCTTCTAAGTCAAAATATGATTTTCATAAAATACATTTGTTAACATCTAAACTTTAATTGGCAGAACCAAGTTGGTTCCAACAATCTCCCCCTTTTTGATGATGACAAAACTTTGTATTTTTGATAACTATTTTTCTTTTCTTTTGACTTTTACTCCCCCTAAGACTTAGCTTTACTTTGAAGTTTTCTCCCACTAAGTATAATGCCCCAGATTCTTTATCAAATACATCTTCTCCCCCTTTGTCATTAGACAAAAAGGATTGAAGGAACAAATGAGATCCTCTAATTTTTTTTATCTTCTGACCTTTTTTTTTCTTCATCTTCTAAACTGTAATTCAAAGTGTTTTGAATTAGTGGATTACAGCCTTCGGAGTGAAGGGACTGGATGTAGTTAAGTTAATGGTGAACCAGGATAAATTGATGTGTTCTTATGTTGTTATTATCTGCTGCTGAGTCTGATTAATTATTCATCAAATAATTGACATCAACATTCAACAAAACAACGAAAAGAATTCAAGTTTAGCAAACACAATTCAACCCCCTTTCTCGTGTTTGCATCTTCAATTGGCATCAGAGCTCGGTCTCAAGGCTGAGCACTTTACAGTGTTTGAGGAAAGATCCAAGGGTTCAACGTCTGGAATCAATGAAGAAGCTGTTGGGGGAAACATCAACAGACCACCTATGTTTGATGGGGAACGGTTCGAGTACTAGAAGGACAGGCTGATGAGTTTCTTTTTCTCACAAGATCCCGAAGTTTGGGACATGGTGGAAGATGGCTATACTGCTCCAGAAGAAGATGTTCATGTTGCATCACAAATCCAGAACGTTCATGATCAATGCAATCACATTCAAGGAGTTTGACAAGTGCACTAACAAAGAAACAGCAAAGAGCATCTATGATAGTATGGTTTTGACTTACGAAGGCAGCAAGCAAGTTCAAGAAGCAAAAGCCAACATTCTATTTAAGAAGTACAAGTTGTTCAAGATGGATGAAGATGAAGACATTGAAGCAATGTTTTCTAGATTTCAGACTCTAGTTTCAGGACTAAGAGTACTCAAGAAGAGCTATACCACTGCTGACCACGTGAAGAAAATTCTTAGAAGTCTGCCAAACAAATGGAGACCAAAGGTCACTACTATTCAGGAAGCAAATGACTTGAACACTCTGAAGCTGGAAGAATTAATCAGTTCCCTCAAGTCACATGAAATAGAGCTGGAAGAAGATGAACCTAAGAAGAAGAATAAAACCCTTGCCTTAAAGTCCAAACGGAAGAATGTTCTAAAAGCAGAAGCAGAAACAGAATTAGAAGACAGTGATTCTGATGATTAGAATCAGAAATCAGAAGCAAAAGACATTGCCTTCATAACCAAAAAGATTCTGAAGATATGGCAAAACAGAAGGAAGAAGTTTCCCTAGAGGATTTCCAAGCATTCCAACAGAGGAAAGGATGAAGAAGACTAGAAGAGCATCATCTGCTATGGATGCAGTGAACCTGGGCACATCAAGTCTGAATGTAAAAATCTGGAAAAAGGGAAAAATCAGAAGAAATACTCCAGACCCAAGAAGAAGAATCTAATGGCAACATGGGATGATTCTGATGAATCTTCTAAAGATGAAGAAGCAGAATTAGCCATGATGGCTCACATAATTTCTGCCTCTGGATCCAACATAAAATCTGACTCTGGAAGTGAATCAGAAGAAGCTGAATTGGTTCTGATCGGCCACATACATTTTGCCGTTGGATCCAACTCTAGAAGTAAATCAAAAGAAGCAGAATTTGCACTGATGGATGATATTCATTCTGCCTCTGGATATGACACAGATGCTGACTTTGGAAGAAAAGAAGCAGAATTGGCTCACAGAAATAGAACTGGCTCTGATGGCTCACACAAGCGCTGCTTCTGGATGCGATACATAATTTGATTTTGGAAGTGAATCATTAGAAGATGAAAAAGAGGTATTTCTGAACTCACTCGATCTGATTTAATTACTTCAATGAATTATATTTTAAATATCAACAACAAACTGTCTTTAAAACTGAAAATACTTAGGGAAGAAAATAAAACTCTAACCAAAGAAATTGATGTTTTAAAGAATCAAAATGCAGAATGTAAAACAGAAAATGCAACTCTTAAAACTGATATTGCTGAACTTAAGTGTGAAAACCTAACTCTAAAAAGTAATCTTTGTTCAACATCAAGTAAAAATACTGTATGTAATTCTGATATGCATGAACATGGTTTACAAGATTTTGTTGTTAATGGTATGGAAAGAAGCAAATATGCTTCTATGATCTATGGAGTTAGTAACAATGGTAAAAGAGGCATAAGATTTGATGAATCTGTAAATGTAACTAAACATATTTCCTCTAATGTTTTGTTTGCTGTTTGTGCTAAGAAAGGACACTCAAAATTGTCTTGTCCCATGATAAAATCAAGGTAAGACAAGAAACCTTTCAAGACTAACAAACCCGGACCCAACCAAATTTGGGTACCAAAAGATAAAATTATTTATGTTGCAAATGTTCTGAGCAACCAAAGTGAAACACCAGTCATGGTGCCTGGTCAATGGATGCTGGCAATATATGAAGGGAGAAAGGTCTATGTTCTAGGACTTACCAAGCAGAAGCAAAGTGACTCTGGTGGAAGAAGAACTGGTAAATACAATGCCTATCAAAACCAAAACTATATGAAGAACAGGAAATATCCAAACAGGCAGAGGAAGCTCACATATCAACAAAACTGGAACTACTAGAAGAAACAAAATCATCATCAGTTCCAGAATTATTAGAGGAACCTGATATATTAGCAGAAAGAGAAGAATCAGAATCTGGAGAGTTCTTTAAACACTATAGTAAAATTCATCAAGTCTACAAACCAGGAAGGGAATTCAAAGCCCTTAATCCAAACCATCTAATCATAGAACATACAGATTCAGAATATGAAAATCAGAAACAAGAGGATTTTCATATTAAAGCTGAAACTGTTGACATAGAGGTTACATCTTGTTGTAAATACTATTATTGTTTGATATTTATGTTTACTGTGATAACAAGAAGGTTGATCTTAAAAATCAAAGCTAGATAAGTATTCTGCAGGTTTTGAAACTTTCAGAGGAACCAAGAGATCCACGTGATGTGAACACTTCACAGAAATCGTATTTAAGTGGTTTCAAAAACAAGCATAAACCACTAGAAGCAGAAGTAATGGTTTTGGTGTATTAAGTTCATTTTTAAATTATTTGATTTGTATTATGCTATATGACAAATAGCTTGACCTGAAAAGTCAAAGCAAGATGAAGCTGATGCAGGTTTACTAGAACTAGAAGCTGACTTACCAAAACCAGAAGCTGATTTACCAGAACCAGAAGGTGATGCACGCAAAAGAACTTGAAAAAGCAGAAGCTACAAGAAAGAATACGACAAATCTTCAGAGGATAAATATGAAGATAATTCAGAAAATGGATATAGATGGAGTCTACCAATGCAGGAAGAGCTAAATGAATGATGTTTGGGATCTAGTTCTAAGACTAGAAAAGAACATTATTGGAACCAAGTGGGTTTTTAAAACAAGCTGAATGAAAAAGGAAAAGTTGTCAGAAATAAGGCACGACTTGTTGCACAATGCTACAATCAGCAACAAGGTATTGACTACACTGAGACTTTTGCTCCAGTGGCCAAGTTAGAAGCTATTCACATTCTACTTTCCTTTGCTGCAAATAATAACATGTCATTATTTGAAATGGATGTTAAAAGTGTATTTTTAAATGGTTATATAAGTGAAGAAGTCTATGTTAAACAACCCCCAGGTTTTGAAAGTTATGAATTTCCAAACCATGTTTTTAAAACATAAAAAGAAAAATCTTTGTATGGTTTAAAACAAGCACCTAATGCATGGTATGATAGACTCAATTACTTCTTACTTAAAAATAACTTTGAAAGAGGACAAGTAGACAATACACTTTTTAGAAAATCAATTAAAGATGATATTCTAATCATTCAAGTTTATATTGATGATATTATCTTTGGATCTACTAATGGCACTCTCTGCCAAGAATTGTCTAAATTGATGCAGCATGAATTTCAAATGAGCATGATAGGAGAACTTAAGTTCATCCTAGGGATTCTAATTCAGCAAAGTCAAAAAGGTCTATACATTCATTAAACAAAATATACAAAAGAGCTTCTCAAGAAGTTTAAGATTAGTGATTGCAAATCTATGGCTACCCAATGCATCCTACAAGCTCACATGAAAAAGGATGACTAAGGGAAAAAATCCTACAAAGATACCTAAAAGGCTCTATCAATCTCACCCTGTTCTATAAAGAAACTCCTACATATCAACATAGTAGATACTGTTTGATGACATTCAGAGGATCTCCTTTCTTCTTTCAATCCTTTTTGTCTGATGACAAAGGGGGAGAAGATGTATTTGATAAAGAATCTGGGGCATTAAACTTAGGGGGAGAAAAAGTCAAAATAAAGCTTAGTCCTAAGGGGAGTCAAAGTCAAAAGAAAGAAAAATAGTTATAAAAAATACAAAGTTTTATCATCATCAAAAAGGGGGAGATTGTTGGAACCAAGTTGGTTCTTTCAATCAAAGTAATGATGTTAAAAAAATGTATTTTATGTAAATCGTATTTTGACTTAGAAGAAAAAATCAGAGGCTGTGCAAAATCAGAGGATGACACCGCTAGAGGATACATCCAGAGGAAGCAACTAGAGGATGAAAATGTCACCAGAAGGTTCGGCCAGAGGAAACGTCCAGAGGATACCAGAAGATACATCCAGAGGATACTAGAGGATGCATCCAGAGGATGCCAGAGGATGTCACCAGAGGATACTAGAGGATACCAGAAGATACTAGAGGATACTAGAGGATGTCATAAAGGCAAACATCTATTAGAGGATATCATCAAAGGGGAGAAACAAATAACATCATAAGAGGATATCTTTCTTGGCCCATATCAGAAGGAAGCTGAGTCCAGAAGGAGACTTGGTCTAGACCAAAAGGAAGCTTGTTAGAGGGAGACTTGTTCCAGACCAGAAGGAAACATAACTCTGACTTGGTCCTAACTTAGTCTTGACCAGAAGATAGCATGGTCGTGAATATAAGACTCAGTCCAGACTTGGTCCAGACTTAATCCAGATTGGCCAAGACCAGAAGATAACTAGTCTAGAACAAAAGACTTGGTCCAAACTAGAAGATAGCTTGGTCTAGAACATAAAACATGATCCAGACTTGGTCCCGATCAGAAGATATAATTGTCCAGAACATAAGACTTAGTCCTGATTTAATCCAGACTTGGTCTAGATTTAATCCAGACTTAGTCCAGACTTGGTCCGGATCAGAAGATAAATGTCCAAATTAAAAGATCAATGGTCCAGATTAAAATATCAAATGTCCAGATTAAAAGATCAATGGTTCAGATTAAAAGATCAATGGTCCAGATTAGAAGATCAATGGTTCAGATAAGAGGATCACAAAATGGACAAATTAGATCACATGGCCCAGAATTGGTCAAGATCAGAGGATACAAAATGGTACAGATCAGATCACATTGTCTAGAGTTGGTCGAGATCAGAGGATCACAGAATTGGTACAAATCAGATTACATGGTCTAGAGTTGGTCGAGATCAGAGGATCACAGACTTGGTACAGATCAGATTACATGGTCCAGAGTTGGTCGAGATCAAAAGATCATACCGTCCAGAATTTAAATCATGATGCAAATCAGTGAAGACTTGATTAAAATTCGAAGAAGACTTGATTAAATTTTGATAGAAATTTGATCAAAGTATTAAGGGGATTTGATTCAAAAAATCATTGAAGACTTGAAGAAATTCGAATGCAATCTGAAGCTTGAAAAGATATGGTTTGAAATTAAAAGAATGCAATCAGAATTTTCAAGTGCAATATGAAGCTAAAAAGATACGATTTTAATTTAAGTGAAATAGGATTGGCCAATAGAGTTTTCAAAGGAAATCTGGGCAAGATTTATTTCGAATTTAAGCTTGGATAAAGCCTATCTACAGCTATAAAAGAAGGCTTCAGGCAGCAGCATCAAGCATCGAAAAACACAAGAACTCAAGCTTCATATTCAACATAATCCGAGAGTTCAAAAGAGAGAATCACTTGAGTGAAAAGGCATTATTTTTTAAGTGTTTTCGAGAGATAAATTCAGTGCAACAATCAACTTTCTAGAAGCAACAAAAGTGTGCAAGAATTAGTGCAGGAATTAGCTTTTCTGAAGCAAATTTGGAGAGTTCCAAACCTTGTCATCTAACCTGATAGTGGTGTAGATTTCTTCTTCAATCAGGGGTTGCCAGATCGGTAGGAGAAGACTTGATTTGTAGAGTCAAGGTGCTGTTATCTGTTATAGTTGTTAGACTGTTTGAGAAGACTAACTTGGAGGGTCAGGAGTTTTAATACAAAGTGTTTTGAATTAATGGATTAAAGCCTTCGGAGTGAAGGGACTGGATGTAGCCAAGTTAATGGTGAACCAAGATAAATTGTTGTGTTCTTATGTTGTTATTATTTGCTGCTGAGTCTGATTAATTACTCATCAAATAATTCACATCAACATTCAACAAAAAAATGAAAAGAATTAAAGTTTGGAAAACACAATTCAATCCCCCCTTCTCGTGTTTGCACCTTCAGAAGTGGTGTTTGATCTCTATGTGTTTGGCTCTAGAATGTAGGACAAGGTTTTTGAAGGTGCAAACACGAGAAGGGGGGTTGAATTTTGTTTGACTAACTTGAATACTTTTTCTGTTTCTGTAGTTTTAAAACAAAACTTGATGTATGAATAAAACAGAGTTAGCAGCGGATGTAAAGTAAAAATAAAAACACAGAATTTTATACTGGTTCACCGTTAACGAGGCTACGTCCAGTCCCTTCACCTTGAAGGATTTCACTAATTCAAAACCTTGAATTACAACAATATTACTGACCCTCCAAGTCAGTCTTCTCAAACAGTCTAACAATCCTAGACTTTTGAGGAATACAACACCTTGACTTCTTAAGTCAAGTCTTCTCCTACCAATCTGACAACCCTAGATTGTAGAAGGAATTACAACGCCTTGAATCTAATTGCCAAGTAATCTGCTACCCCTTATGACTCCCTCAGATTGTAGACTCTACTTCAACAACTTAGATCTAACACAAGGGAAAGAAATTAACACGAGTGCTTGCTTCTGGAAAGCTGGAACTCACAATTAACCTCACTGAAAACTTGAGTGTTTGCTTTTGGAAGTGTATGACTTTTTTGTGATTTTCGATGATAAGTATTCTGCCTTGAGCCTCCTTTTATAGATGCAAATTAGGGTCTCTTCCAAGTTTAAATTCGAGCTGTATCTTGCCAGATACTCTTGCAAAAATACTTTGACCAATCGGGCTTCACTTAAATAAAAAACATATCTTTTTGTGCTCCCGATTGCCTTTCAAAAATAACTTTGACCAATTCTGACTTTAATTAATTCTGGAACAAATCTTTCTTCCCGCCAATAGCTTCTGAATTCCATAAGTCTTCAATTTATTTTTGTATCAAATCCTTTTTAATACTTTGATCAAATTGTAATCAAATCTCCACCGATTATCATCATGATTAAATTTGAACCCTTTGATCCTCTGATTTCAGCCAAACCTGGACCACACTTTCTGATCTTCTGATCTTCTGATCTCGGCCAACCTGGACTAGCAAACTGATCTGCTGTGATCCTCTAATCTCGGCCAATGCTGGACCATACATTCTGACCTTCTGATTTCGGCCAACACTGGGCCATGGTCTGATCTTCTGATCTCGGCCAACACTGGGCCATATTCTTAAATCTGGACCATTTATCTGAACCTTTTCCCTCTGATCTGGACAAATTCTGAACTGGGTCTGGATTGAACTGAAAATTAAATTTGGACAAATGATATATCAGTCTGGACATTTTACCTTCTAATTTGGATCAGGTGTGGATAATATCTGGACATCATTTCTTCTGGTATGGACTTAGTTTCATACTCTGAACCATGCTATCTTCTGGTATGGGTCAAATTAGGATTGAATCTCTTGTTCTGGACCCATTAATTTATCCTGTGATTAAGTGTGGATCAAGTCTGTACTGTTTATCATTTCACTGCCAGGCCATCTTCTGGTCATAATAACTTCTGGACTAAGTTTAACTAATGATTCCTTCTGGTCTGGATCAAGTCTCCCTTTGGCAGGCTTCCTTCTGGTCTAGTCCAGGTCTCCTTCTGACTTTGCTTCCTTCTGGTATGGGCCAGCAAAGATATCCTCTGGTAATTTCAGGAGGCATCCTCTGGTACCTTTTGGATGCATTATCTGATGTCTTCATCTTCTGCCTCTGGAAACTTCATCTTCTGGTGGCATTTAATGTAATAATTCAAGGTACAAAATAAGATTACATGGAGTGCTTTTGTAAAGATCAAAATCCTAATTACTTAGAACCAACTTGGTTCCAACAGTCTCCCCCTTTTTGTTGATGACAAAACCTTAACTTAATTTGTTAGCTTGTAACTCGAAGTACTTGAAATACTTCCCCTCAGACCAATCTCTCCCCCTAAGTCTGATACTGACTTTTTCTTCTCCTTTTCAACTCCTTCTTGAATCACTCTTTCTGTTCTTCTCTTCTCCTCTCCTTTTCAACTCCTTCTCTTTTCACTCTTTCTTTTTCTCTCTCCTTGATTCTTCTCCTATTCAACTCCTTCTCTTTTCATCTCTTTCTTTTTCGCTCCTCTTTTCTTTTTCTCTCATTTTCTACTTATTTCTCCTTTTTCTCTCTCTCCCCCTTTTTGTCATCAGCCAAAAAGAGGTCATACTATTTTTGTATTTTTTTTACAAAGTACATAAATTAAAAAAAAAAAAAATAAAAGACATAAAGTTAAAATTATAAGAAAATTAAAAACTCTTAAGAAGACTACTTGAGCTAGTCAAATATGGAGACAATGTTGAGATGCTTCTTGATGAAGTCAAACCTGTCTTCAGGTAATGCTTTGGTGAAGATGTCAGGCCATTGATGATCAGTGTCCACAAACTGGATGCTTAAGGTCCCTTTTTGAACATGGCCCCTAATGAAATGGTGTTTTATTTCAATGTGTTTGGCTCTAGAGTGTAAAATGGGGTTTTTTGGTTAGGTTTATGGCTGAAGTGTTATCACAGAACAAAGGGATATTGATTTCAAAGATGTTGTAATCTTCAAGTTGGTGTTTCATCCAGATTAACTGTGAGCTGCATCCTGCTGCTGATATATACTCAGCTTCGGCAGTTGACATAACAATGGTGCTTTGTCTTTTGCTTGACCAAGAGATCAAATTATCACCTAAGAAGGTGCAGTTGCCGCTTGTACTTTTCCTTTCCAGCTTGTCTCCAGCATAAGTCGGAATGACAAAAACCTTTGAGTTTGTAGGTGGGGGTTTTCTTGTATAACAGGGTAAGGTTGGTGGTTCCTTTAAGGTATCTCAGAATTCGTTTTGACAGCAGTTAAATGAGATTCCCTAGGGTCAGCTTGAAAACGGGCACAAACACAAACACTAAACAAAATGTCAGGTCTAGAAGACGTTAAATAAAGAAGGGATCGAGTCATACCTTTATATGTTTTCTGGTCTACCTTTTGGCTGGTTTCATCTTTCTCAAGTGAGCAGGTTGGGTGCATGGGGGTGGCCATAGGCTTACATTCACTCATTTTGAACTTTTAAAGAAGTTCTTTAGTGTATTTAGATTGGTGAATGAGTATACCTGATTTACCTTGATGAATATGAATTCCCAAGAAGAACTTAAGTTCTCCTATCATGCTCATTTGGAACTCTTTTTGGACACTGGAGCAAATGTCTCAGTGTAATCGATACCTTTTTGTTGACTGTATCCTTGAGCTACAAGTCTGGCTTTGTTCCTTACCACTTCACCTTTTTCCGTTGAGTTTATTCCTGAATACCCACTTGGTTCCAATAATGTTTTTGTTTGTTCTGGATATCAGACCCCAAACATCATTCCTTTGAAATTCATTAAGCTCTTCTTGCATTGCAAGTATCCAACCTTCTACTTCAGATTTGAAGATTTTTCGTATTCTTGCTTGAAGCTTCTGCTTTTTCAAGTTCTTTTGCCTGCAACAGCTTCTGATTCTGATAAATCAACTTCTGGTTCTAGTAAATCTATAACAGCTTCTGATTCTGATAAATCAGCTTCTGATTATGATAAATCAGCTTCTGGTTCTGGTAAATCTGTAACAGCTTCTGATTCTGGTAAACATCCAGATTTCTCTTCTAACTTATCTTGGCTGTTTCTGACATAATCAGATTTATCTTTTGAAGATTTGTCATGTGTTGCTGACTTGCTTGTATCCTCTACCTTTCCAGGTACTTCTGTTTCTTCTGCTTCTGCTTCTGCTCCCTTTGGTTCTGGTGAACCAACACTATCTTTATCTTGCTTTGATTTGTCAAGATCAAGCAGTTTGTCATATAACATAATATAAATCAATTAATTTAAAAATGAACTCAATACAGCCAAAGCATTAATTCTGCTTCTGGTGGTTTCTGCTTGTTTTTGAAACCACTAGAATGCTGTTTCTGCTGAAGTGTTCAATTCGTGTGAATCACTTGGTTCCTCTGACAGTTTGAAAACCTGCAGAATACTTATCTAGCTTTGATTTTTAAGATCAAGCTTCTTGTTATCACAGTAAACATAAATATAGTATTTACAACAAGATGTAACCTCTATGTCAACAGTTTCAATTTTACTCTGAAAATCCTCTTGCTTTTGATTTTCAGATTCTGAATCTGTATGTTCTGTGATTAAGTGATTTTGATGAAGGGTTTTGAATTCCCTTCCAGGTTAGTAGTCTTGATGAAATTTACTGGAGTGTTTGAAGAACTCTCCTCATTCTGATTCTTCTTTTTCTACTTCGGCTGATACACCATGTTCCTCTGGTGATTCTGGAACTTATGGTAATTTTGGTAATTATGATAACCTTGATGATTCTGGTGATTTGGATGAATCTGGTGATTGTGATGATTTTGATAATTCATGTTCTGGTTCTGGTTCGGGTTCTGGTACTGATTCTGATTCCAGTGTTGGTTCTGGTTCCAGTTACTGTGTCTCTGATACTGGTTCCAGTTTTGGTTTCTGGTTCTAGTTCCTGTTCTGATTTTGGTTCCAGCGTTGGTTCTGGTTACAGTTCCTGTACCTCTAATACTGGTTCCAGTTCTGATTCTGGTTCCAGTTCCTGTTCTGATTCGTGTGATATGTGTGATTTCTTTGATATTTCCTGTTCCTCCTATGATTCTGGTTCTGGTTCTGATAGCTACTGTGTTGACCAGTTCTTCTTCTACTAGAGTCAATTGGCTTCTGTTTGGTAGATGTTGGAACATAAACCTTCTTCTGCTTATGCATTGCCAACATCCATTGTCCAGGCACCATTGTTGGTGTCTTCTTCTGGTTGCTCAGAATATCTGCAACATAAACAATTTTGTTCTTTGGAAGTGTATGACTCTTTTGTAATTTTCGATGCTAAGTATTCTGCCTTGAGCCTCCTTTTATAGATGCAGATTAGGGTCTCTTCCAAGTTTAAATTCGAGCTATATCTTGCCAGATACTCTTGCAAAAATACTTTGACCAATTGGGCTTCACTTAAATAAAAAGCATATCTTTTTATGCTCCAGATTGCCTTTCAAAAATAACTTTGATCAATTCTGTCTTTAATTAATTCTGGAACAAATCTTTCTTCCCGCCAAAAGCTTTTGAATTTCACAAGTCTTCAATTTATTTTTGTATCAAATCCTTTTTAATACTTTGATCAAATTTTAATCAAATCTCCACCGATTATCATCATGATTAAATCTGAACCCTTTGATCTTCTTCTCTCGTCCACATCTGGACCATACTAAATGATCTGCTGTGATCCTCTGATTTCGCCCAACCATGGACCACACTTTCTAATCTTCTGATCTTCTGATCTCGGCCAACCTGGACTAGCAAACTGATCTGATGTGATCCTCTGATCTCGGCCAATGTTGGACCATACATTATGACCTTATGATTTCGGCCAACACTGGGCCATGGTCTGATCTTCTGATCTCCGCCAAAACTGCGCCATATTCTTAAATCTGGACCATTTATCTGAACCTTTTCCCTCTGATCTGGACCAATTCTGAACTGGGTTTGGATTGAACTGAAATTAAATATGGACAAATGATATTTCAGTATGGACATTTTACCTTCTTATTTGGATCAGGTCTGGATCATATCTGGACATCATTTCTTCTGGTCTTGACTTAGTTTCATACCCTGAACCATGCTATCTTTTCTGGTCTTGGTCAAATCTGGATTGAATCTCTTGTTCTGGACCCATTAATTTATCCTCTGATTAAGTCTGGATCACGTCTAGACTGTTTATCATTTCACTGCCAGGCCATCTTCTGGTCAGAATAACTTCTGGACTAAGTCTTACTAATGATTCCTTCTGGTTTGGATCAAGTCTCCCTCTGGCAAGCTTCCTTCTGGTCTGGTCCAGGTCTCCTTCTGACTTTGCTTCCTTCTGATCTGGGCAAGCAAAGATATCCTCTGGTAATTTTTAGGATGCATCCTCTGGTACCTTCTGGATGCATTATCTGATGTCTTCATCTTCTGTTTCTGGAAACTTCATCTTCTTGTGGCATTTAATGTAATAATTCAAGGTACAAAATAAGATTACATGGAGTGCTTTTGTAAACATCAAAATCCTAAGTACTTAGAACCAAC
The DNA here is from genome assembly GCA_037974295.1 of Cicer cuneatum. Taxonomy (NCBI): domain Eukaryota; kingdom Viridiplantae; phylum Streptophyta; class Magnoliopsida; order Fabales; family Fabaceae; genus Cicer; species Cicer cuneatum. The sequence continues at coordinate 44,274,871 of JBBPBO010000003.1, read as the reverse complement.
TTGGTTCCAACAGTTTTTGGTTAGGTTGATGGCTGAAGTGTTGTCAAAATATCCACTAAGTTGATATGTAGAAGTTTTCTTGTAGAACATGGTGAGATTGGTAGTGCCTTTTAGGTATCTCTGTAGGATTTTTGGCCTTAGTCATCCTTTTTCAAGTGAGCTGGTAGGGTGCATTTGGGTAGCCATAGGTTTGCAATCACTCATCTTAAACTTCTTGAGAGGCTCTTTTGTATATTTTGTTTGATGAATGTATAGACCTTTTTGACTTTACTAAATTTGAATCCCTAGGAAGAACTTAAGTTTTCCTATCATGCTCATTTGAAATTCTTGCTGCATCAAATTAGACAATTCCTAGCAGAGAGTGCCATTAGTAGATCCAAAGATAATATCATCAATATAAACATGAATGATCAGAATATCATCTTTAATTGATTTTCTAAAAAATTTATTGTCTACTTGTCCTCTTACAAAGTTATTTTTAAGTAAGAAAACTAAGTCTATCATACCATGCCCTAGGTGCTTGTTTTAAACCATATACAGATTTTTCAGTTTAAAAAAAAACATGGTTTGGAAATTCAGAACTTTCAAAACTTGGGGGTTGTTTAACATAGACTTCTTCACTTATATAACCATTTAAAAATGCACTTTTAACATCCAATTGAAATAATGAAATGTTATTATAAGCAGCAAAGGAAAGTAGGATACGAATATTTTCTAACCTGGCCACTCGAGCAAATGTTTTTGTGTAGTCAATACCTTTTTGTTGATTGTAGCCTTGTGCAACAAGTCGTGCCTTGTTTATGACAACTTCTCCTTTTTCATTCACCTTGTTTCTGAAAACCCATTTGGTTCCAATAATATTCTTTTTTGTACTTGGAATTAGATCCCAAACATCATTCCTTTCAAATTCACTTAACTCCTCTTGCATGGAAAGAATCCATCCATCTTCCCTCAGTGCTTCATCAACAGAAGTAGGCTCAATAGATGAGAGTAAGCCAAACAAACTGGTTTCTTTAAGTGATGATCTGGTCCTTAAGGGATCACTTGCACTCCCAATAATTAGACTTTCAGGATGTGATGACTTGTACTTCCATCCACATCTTTCTTCTGACTTATCTTCAAATTCATCCTTTGAAGATTTGCCGAGTTCTTTTGGTTTGCTTTCATCGTCCACCTATTCAAGTTCTCTTGGTTTATCTGCATCAGCTTCCTTTGGTTCTGGTAAACGTGCACTATCATCATCTTACTTATACTTTTCAAGATCAAGATGTTTGTCATCAAATTTAACATGTATGGATTCCACCACAATATTAGTTTCCTTGTTAAACACTCTATACGCCTTAGATCTTTCAGAGTAACCAATGAAGGTACACTTTTGAGATCGTGAATCAAATTTTCCAAGATTATCTTTAGTTTTCAACATATAACAAGTGCAACCAAATCGTTTAAAATAAGAGATGTTAGGCTTTTTACCTTTCCACAGTTCATATGGTGTTTTATTCAATATGGATCTAATATAGACTCTATTTTGAATATAACATGTGATAATAATTGCTTCTGCCCAAAAGTGTTTTGCAACATTCATATCATTTAGCATTGTTCTGGCCATTTCTTGGAGTGTTCTATATTTTCTTTTTACAACTCCATTTTGTTCGGGTGTTCTAGGAGAAGAAAAGTTGTGGAGATTCCATTCTCATCACAAAAACTTTCAAAGAATATGTTCTCAAATTCTCCTCCATGATCACTTCTAATTGTTATAATTTTAAGACCTTTTCCATTCATTATTTGTTTGCAAAATGTGATAAACACTTTGTGGGATTCATCCTTACTTCTTAAAAATTTTACCTATGTCCACCTACTGTAATCATCTACAATAACAAAACCATATTTCTTTCCACTTAGAGATGCTGTTTTTACTGGCCCAAATAGATCTATGTGTAATAGCTTAAGGGGCTTCGAGGTAGATATTGAGTTTTTAGGGTTGAAAGAATTTTTTGTTTGTTTTCCCTTTTGACAAGCTTCACACATAATTTTAATTTTGTAGCTGAGCTTAGGTAGAACTCTCACCGGTTGAAGTTTATTTAGTTTTGAAACTAATCTAAGGATAGCATGACCTAATCCTTTATGCCAAATTAATTTCTCTTCATTTACTGACACTAGACACTTAACCTTTTGTATCTCTAGACTAAACAGATTTATCTTGTAAATATTATTTTGCATATGACCTGTGAAGAGTACTGATCCATCCTTCTGACTAATAGCTTTGCATGTTTTTTTGTTAAATATAATATCATAATTACTATCACTTAATTGACTAATACTTAATAAATTAAGCCTAAGACCATTAACTAGTAGTACATCTTTAAAAGAAGAAAAAGAAGTACCATTACCAACCGTGCCTCGACCGATGATTTGACCTTTTTGCTTTCCTCCAAAAGCCACTATCCCTCATTTGCTCAATGTTAGTTCTTGGAACATAGACTTTTCTCCTATCATATGTTGCGAGCATCCACTGTCCAAGTACCATGACTGGTGTTGCAACTTGATTGCTGGTGTTTAAAATATCATTCATTGTAGTAATTAAATCAGATCGAGTGAGTTCAGAAAATGCATCTTTTTCATCTTCTGATGATTCACTTCCAGAATCAGATTCTATATCAAATCCAGAGGCAAAGCTTGTGTGAGCCATCAAAGCCAGTTTTGTTTCTGATTCACTTCCAGAATCAGAGTCTGGGTTGGATCCAGAGGCAGAGCTAGTGTAAGCCATCAGAGCCAGTTCTACTCTTCATCTTCTGATTCTCTTCTAGAGTCAGCATTAGTGTCGTATCCAGAGGCAGAATGAATGTGTGCCATCAGAGCCAATTATGCTTCTTCTGATTTACTTCCAGAGTTGCATCTAGAGGCAGAATGAGTGCGAACTGTCTGAGCCAATTCTGCTTCTTCTGATTCACTTTCAAAGTCAGATTTTATGTTGGATCCAGAGGCAGAATTGATGTGAGCCATCATGGCTAGTTCTGCTTCTTCATCTTTAGAAGATTCATCAGAATCATCCCATGTTGCCATTAAATTCTTCTTCTTGGGTCTGAAGTCTTTCTTCTGATTTTTCCCTTTCTCCAGATTTTTACATTCTGAATTGATGTGCCCAGGTTCATTGCATCCATAGAAGTTGATACTCTTCTTGTCTTGTTCATCATTTCCTCTGTTGGAATGCTTCGAATACCTATGGGGAAACTTCTTCTTTCTGTTCTGCCATTTCTTTAGAACCTATGAAGGCAATCTTCTTCTTCTTCTTCTGGTTTTTGATTATGGTCATTAGAATCACTATCTTCTGATTCTGCTTCTGCTTTTAGAACCTTCTTCTGTTTGGATTTTAAGGCTAGGGTTTTGTTCTTCTTCTTGGGTTCATCTTTTTCTAGCTCTATTTCATGTGACATGAGGGAACTGATTAATTCTTCCAGCTTCAGAGTGTTCAAGTCCTTTGCTTCCTGAATGACAGTGACCTTTGGTCTCCACTTGGTTGGCAGACTTCTAAGAATTTTCTTCACGTGTTCAACAATGGTATAGCTCTTCTTGAGTACTCTTAGTCCCGAAACTAGAGTCTGAAATCTGGAAAACATTGCTTCAATGTCTTCATCTTCTTCCATCTTGAACAACTCATACTTCTTGACTAGAATGTTGGCCTTTGCTTCTTAAACTTGCTTGCTGCCTTCGTAAGTCAGAATGAGACTGTCATAGATGCTTTTTGCTGTTTCTTTGTTAGTGCATTTGTCGAACTCCTTGAATGTGATTGCATTTATCATGAATGTTCTGGATTTGTGATGCAACTTGAACATCTTCTTCTGGTCAGCATCCATATCTCTCCTGGGAATTTTAACACCATCAGCAGCTTCTAGAGTAGTATAGCCATCTTCCACCAAGTCCCAAAGATCGGGATCTTGGAAAAAAAGAAACTCTTCAGCCTGTCCTTCCAGTACTCGAACCGTTCCCCATCAAACAGAGGTGGTCTGTTAATGTTTTCTCCAACAACTTCTTCATTGAATCCAAACATGTTGAACCCTTGGATAATCCCTCAAACACTGTAAAGTGCTTAGCCTTGAGACCGTGCTGTGATGCCTATTGAAGGTGCAAACACAAGAATGGGGGGTTGAATTGTGTTTGCAAAACTTGAATTCTTTTGCTGTTTTGTTGAATGTTGATACGAATTATTTGATGAATAAGTAATCAGACTTAGCAGCGGATAATAATAACATAAGAACACAACAATTTATCCAGGTTCACCATTAACTTGGCTACATCCAGTCCCTTCACTTCGAAGGCTTTAATCCACTAAATCAAAACACTTTGAATTACAACACCCGACTCTCCAAGTCAGTTTTACCAAACAGTCTGATAACCCCAGACTTTTGAGGAACGATAACAGCACCTTGACTCTACAACCCCAGATTGAAGAAGGAATCTACACCTCTAACGGGTTTGATTACAAGGGTTTGCAACTTTGCGAAGTTGCTTCTGGAAAGCTGTTTGCTGCACTGATTCTTGTACTCTTTTGCTGCTTCTTGAAAGCTTATTGTTGCACTGAATTTCTCTCTCGGAAACACTTAGAAAATATTGCTTTTGCACTCAAGTATTTCTCTCTATTGAACTCTCGGATAATTTTGAATTTGAAGCTTGAGTTCTGTGTTTTTCGATGCTTGATGGTGCTGTGTAAATCCTCCTTTTATAGTTGCAAATAGGGCTTTGTCCAAGCTTAAATTCGAAATAAATCTTGTTGAGATTTCCTTCAAAAATTTTGTTGGCCAATCCTATTTCACTTAAATTAAAACCGTATCTTTTTAGCTTCAGATTGCACTTGAAAATTTTGTTGACCAATCTTGTTTCTTTTAATTTTAAACCATATCTTTTTAAGCTTTAGATTGCATTCGAATTTCTTCAAGTCTTCAGTGATCAAATCCCGTTAATACTTTGATCAAATTTCGATCAAAATTTAATCAAGTCTTCTTCGAATTTTAATCAAGTCTTCACTGATTTGCATCATAATTTAAATTTTGGACCGTATGATTTTCTGATCTCGACCAACTCTGGACCATGTAATTTGATATGTACCATTCTGTGATCCTTTGATCTCGACCAATTCTGGACCATGTGATCTGATCTGTACCATTATGTGATCCTCTGATATGGACCATTGATCTTCTAATCTGGACCATTGATATTTTAATTTGGACATTTATCTTCTGATCTGTACCATTCTGTGATCCTCTAATCTGAACCATTGATCTTCTAATCTATACCAAGTCTGGACAAAGTTTTATGTTCTGGACCATCCATCTACTGGTCTGGACCAAGTCTTTTGTTCTGGACCATGCTATCTTCTGGTTTGGACCAAGTATGGACTAAGTCTGAATTAAGTCTGGACTGAGTCTTATGTTGACGACCATGCTATCTTCTGGTCAAGACTAAGTCTGGACCAAGTCTGAGTTATGTTTCCTTCTGGTCTGGAACAAGCCTCCCTCTGACAAGCTTCCTTCTAGTCTGGACCAAATTTCCTTCTGGACTCAGCTTCCTTATGATCTGGGCCAAGAAAGATATCCTCTGATGATTTTATTTTTCCTTCCCTTTGATGATATCCTCTGATTGATGCTATCCTATTATGTTTGCCTTTGATGACATCCTCTGGTATTCTCTGGAGGTATCTTCTAGTATCCTCTAGTGACATCCTCTGGTATCCTCTGGAGGTATCTTCTGGTATCCTCTGGAGGTATCTTCTGGTATCCTCTGGTGACATCCTCTGTTATCCTCTGGATGCATCCTCTGGTATCCTCTGGATGTTTCCTCTGGTATCCTCTAGTGGTGTCATCCTCTAATTTTGCACAGCCTTTGATTTTTTCTTCTAAGTCAAAGTACGATTTACATAAAATACTTTTGTTAACATCAAAAGTTTAATTGAAAGAACCAACTTGGTTCCAACAGATATAAATTAAAGTAAATCATGTCGTAACTAAACTAGAAATTGATGACAAGATCAGTATGGGAAAATCAAGATTGTTTTGGTTCATAAGAATATCAGTCTGGCCAAACCAAGATTGTTCTGGTTTATAACAATATCATATTGGTCTATCAAGATCTTTCTGGATAATTAATTTTAAGGATGGAAGTAAAATGAATCATTTCCCAAAGTCTATATCCTAAGTGAAATGAATATCAATGCTACTCAAAACAATGATCAAGCCCAAAATTTTGGCTAAAGGCCCAAAGAAGCAAAATAACATCAAGAACAATAACCAGATTAATCTCCAAATTGATGAGCTATGAATAAGTATAGCTAGGACAACAAGGACATTGCTGCTTCACCTTTTGCAGAAAGCCCATCATGGGTGTAAGGTAGTGAACTGATACCAAACACCTGCTAAATCCTTAGTCACGATGTTCATTCAATCAGAAAACCAAGAACATATTGGTTGCAAAGGAAGAACGTTCTGGATTAAATAGAAGACATGTCTATTAATTATCACACTCAACAGATGTCTCTAAAAGAGATTAGTAACAACTATAATGATATTTTTCTAACCTTCATCATGTCTATGAAAGGAACAACAAGGTGAAGACAATAACAAGAGTTTTCGATGCAATCAATTCATCACTATAACATTCATACTCGAGAAAACAAAACTCTTGAATCAAGAAAAATCTCTAGTTCTCATATACTAGATTCAATGATCTCTTTATTGAGTTATTGCTGATAATCAATCTCAAACAAGTGTTGAGTAATTTCATGATACCATTTGAAACTCAAGTCTATTTCTTAAAAATAGTTTGAGTGTATTGTAAAAATCATTTTTGTGATTAAAAGGTAACATGTAAAAATTATTTATGGACCGAAAGGTAACTGAAAAATCCTTTCAAGGTTGAAAGGTGAATGTTGTAACTGATAAAGAAAGATTGTGTGAAAGCAAGAACGTTCTTGTGTGAAGCACATTAGTGGAAAACCACACAAATTATGAGCTCTGGACGTAGCCTAAATTGGGTGAACTAGGATACATCATTGTGTGGTTCTCTTATCCCTATCCTTTATTATTTATCACTCACTATCACTAATCACGTAGAAATAATCTATTTCACTTATATTTAACTAACCATGAATGTTCTGAATTGTTAATGAGTAACCAAGATTGATCATGAGTTACTTTAAATTAAAAGAAGGAATTAATATTTTTTTTAAAAAGGGATCACAATTCAAATCCCCTTCCTTGTGATTGATATTTCTACTTCACATGTATCCTCAGCAACCAAGTTAAAACACCAATCATGGTACCTAGACAATGGATGTTCACGACACATGACGGAAGAAAAGTCTATGTTCCAAGACCTGACACTTAAGGAAGAAGGATATGTAGGATTTGGTGGAAATTAGAAGTGTAAGATCATAGGCATTGGTACAATAGGTAATGGTTCTTTTGCATTTATTAAAAATGTTAAGCTTGTAAAGTGACTAATGCACAACCTACCGAGCATAAATGAATTAAGTGAAAGTGGTTATGATGTTGTCTCCAATCAAAAGTCCTATAAGGCAATTAGTCAAACAAATGGATCCATACTATTTATTGTTCAGAGGAAACATGACATTTATAAAATAAATTTATTAGATTTAGGGTAACAAGAAGTAAAGTGTCTCATGTTAGTGAGTGACGAACAAGTGATCTGACACAAATGATTGGGGCATGTCAAATTTATATTAATCTTAAACTTGAACAGACTGAATGTAGTTAGAGGACTGCCAATTGTGAAACTTAAACATATGTTCTTTGTGAGGTATTTCAGAAAAGAATACAAACAAAATCTAGTTCTAGACCATTTGAACTTTTGCACATTGATTTATTTGGTGTTGTAAGGATAGCCTCTGTAGATGTTAAAAAGTATGGACTTTTTATTGTTGACGACTATTCCTGATGGACATGAGTAATATTTCTTAAATACAAGAATGAGTCACATAAAGTCTTTAATACTTTCTACAAACAAGTGCAAAATGAAAAAGGTTTTTGTATAACAACAATTCATACTGATCATAGTGGTGAATTTGAAAAGAAACCATTTGAAAATTTTTGTTAAGAGATTGATACTTTACATTATTTTTCTTCTCTTACAACACCCCAACAAAATGGTGTTGTAGAAAGAAAAAACATATCTCTTCAAGAAATGACATGCCCCATGATTCATGAATTTTGCAAATCACTTATAGGAAAAATCACTAAATGTTGCATGTTATATTCAAAATAGAATCTATATAAGACCTATTCTTATTTTCAAAATAGAATCTATATAAGACCTATTCTATATAAGACCTATTCTTATATTCAAAATAGAATCTATATAAGACCTATATTCAAAATATAATCTATATAAGACCTATTCTATATAAGACCTATAAGGAACAAAGCCCAACTTTTCTTATTTTCGTCAATTTGGTTGTATATGCTATGTTCTAAACACTAAAGTGAATCTTGGCAAGTTTGATTCACGATCTCAAAAGTGCATCTTTTTGGGATCACAAGAGGAATGATGTATGGGATCTGGTGCCTAGAACCAAAGAAAAGAAACCTATTGGAACCAAGTGGGTTTTCAAAAATAAGTTAAATGAAAAAGGTGACGTGGTAAAAAACAAAGCAGGACTTGTAGCTCAAGTCTATAGTCAACATGAAGGTATTGATTACACTAAAACCTTTGCCCCAGAGGCAAGGTTAAAGGGCAAACACAAATTTACTTTCATTGCCAACTTTTAATAATATTATTTTATATTAGATGAATGTGAGAAATGCATTTCTAAATGGTTATATAAATGAAGACGTGTATATTAAACAACCTTCTGCCTTTGAAGATAATGTTGGAACCAAGTTGGTTCTAAGTACTTAGGATTTTGATGTTTACAAAAGCACTCCATGTAACCTTATTTTGTACTTAGAAAGATTATATTAAAATGCCACTAGAAGATGAAGTTTCCAGAGGCAGAAGATGAAGACACCAGATAATGCATCCAGAAGGTACCAGAGGATGCATCTTGAAATTACCAGAGGATATCTTTGCTGGCCCAGATCAGAAGGAAGCAAAGTCAGAAGGAGACCTGGACCAGACCAGAAGGAAGCCTGCCAGAGGGAGACTTGATCCAGACCAGAAGGAATCATAAGTCAGACTTAGTCCAGAAGTTATTCTGACTAGAAGATGGCCTGACAGTGAAATGATAAAACAACCCAGACTTGATCCAGACATAACCAGATGATAAATTAATGGGTCCAGAACAAGAGATTCAATTCAGATTTGACGCAGACTAGAAGATAGCATGGTTCAAGGTATGAAACTAAGTCCAGACTAGAAGAAATGATGTCCAGATTTGATCCAGACCTGATTCAAATCAGAAGGTAAAATGTCCAGACTGAAATATTATTTGTCCAGATTTAATTTCAGTTCAATCCAGATCCAGTTCAGAATTGGTCCAGATCAGAGGGAAAAGGTTCAGATCAATGGTCAAGATTTAAGTATATGGCCTAGTGTTGGCCGAGATCAGAAGAGCAGACCATGGCCTAGTGTTGGCCGAAATCAGTCAGAATGTGTTGTCTAGCATTGGCCGAGATTAGAGGATCACAGCAGATCAGTTGGCAAGTCCAGGTTGGCCTAGATCAGAAGATCAGAAAGTGTGGTCAAGGGCTGACCGAAATTAGAGGATCACAGCAGATCACTTAGTATGGTCTAGATGTGGACGAGAGCAGAAGATCAAAGGGTTCAGATTTAATCATGATGATAATTGGTGGAGATTTGATTAAAATTGGATCAAAGTATGAAAAAGGATTTGATACAAAAATAAATTGAAGACTTGTGGAATTCAGAAGCTATTGGCGTGAAGAAATATTTGTTCCAGAATTAATTAAAGTCGGAATTGGTCAAAGTTATTTTTGAAAGGAAATCTGGAGCATAAAAAGATATTTTTTTTATTTAAGTGAAGCCCTATTGGTCAAAGTATTTTTGCAAGAGTATCTGACAAGATACAGCTTGAATTTATGCTTGGAAGAGACCCTAATCTGCATCTATAAAAGGAGGCTCAAGGCAGAAGACTTTGCATCGAAAAGTCACAGAAGAGTCATACACTTCCAAAGCAAACACTCAAGTTGTCAGTGAGGTTAATTGTGAGTTTCAGCTTTGCAGAAGCAAGCACTCATGTTATTTTCTTTCCCTTCTATGTTTTTATTTTTACTTTATATCCGCTGGTAACTTTGGTTTATTCATACATCAAGTTTTGGTTTAAAACTTCAAAAACAGAAAAAGTATTCAAGTTTGTCAAACACAATTCAACCCCCATTCTCGTGTTTGCACCTTCAATTGGTATCAGAGCTCGGTCTCAAGGCTGAGCACTTAACAGTGTTTGGGGGAAGGTCTAAGGGGTTCAACATGGCAGAATCCAAAGATGATTTGGGAGGCAACATCAACAGACCACCACTATTTGATGGAGAAAGATTTGAGTATTGGAAGGACAGAATGAGAAGTTTCTTCATATCTCAAGATCCTGAATTATGAAAGATGGTAGTCAAAGGATACACTGCACCTACTGTTCCAGGAGATCCAACTAAAGAACTGGACATGGATGATATGAAACCAGACCAGGGCAGATTATACAAACTTTATCACAAGTCCAGAAACATCTTGATCGGTTCCATCACATTCAAGGAATTTGACAAATGCATAGATAAAGAAACAGCAAAGAGCATATTCGACAGTCTGGTTCTTACCTATGAAGGAAGCCAGGGCTAACATACTGGTCAAACAGTATGAGATGTTCAAGATGGAAGATGATGAAAACATTGATGGAATGTTCTGCAGATTCCAAACTCTGATATCTGGACTGAAGGTCTTGAAGAAAAGCTACACAACAGCAAATCATGTCAAGAAGATTCTAAGAAGTTTACCAACCAAGTGGAGACCAATGGTTACTGCAGTTCAGCAAGCCAAAGATCTGAATAACTTAAAACTTGAAGATCTGACCACCTCACTCAGGTCTTATGAAATAGAACTAGAAGTAGATGAACCAAAGAAGAAGAAGAATCTAGCCCTGAAGTCGAAACAGAAGAATGATGCAAGGGCAGCATCAGAATCAGAGGATAGCGACAGTGACTGTGATGATATGGATTACTTAACCAAATAGATGGTTAAGATCTAGGAAAACAGGAAGAGAAGAGGTTCCAAGAAGAAACATAACAACAAAGGAAAAGAAGAATCTGACAAGAAGAGCATCATCTGTTATGGATGCAATGAACCTGGACATATCAAGTCAGAATGTCCAAATCTGGAAAAGGCATATAGCACAAGAAGAGTTCCAGATTCAGAAAGAAGGGTCTGATGGCAGCCTGGGATGTATCAGAATCAGAAGAAGAATCGTCTGATGAAGAAGAGGAAGAAACAGCAATGATGGCACACATCAGGAAGGAAAACAGGCAGAAGGATGAATGATCGAAGTAGTCATTTAGGCGAGTCTGGAAGCACATAAGAGGAAGCAATTCTGGCTCTGATGGCTCATACCAACTCAAGTTCTAGATACAGCTCAGGCTCTGGAACAGATTCAAAAGATGAAGACAAGAGGTATTTTCTGTTCTCACTAAATTTGAATTAATTGATGATGTAAAAGATTTTTTAAATGCAAACAATAAGATGTCTTTAAAACTGAAAACTCTTAGGGAAGATAAGAAAAATATGACCAAAGAAGTCCAAGTTTTAAAGAATCAAAATTCTGAGTATGCAAATGAAAACAAGGATTTTAAAACTGAAGTTGCAAGACTCAAATCTGAAAACCAAACTCTCAAAACTGATGTTTGTTCTACTTCCAAAACTGTTTGTGAATCTGATATGCATGAGCAATTTTTTCAAAACTTTATTTCTAATGGAATGGAAAGAAGTAAATATGCATCTATGATTTATGGAAACAGTAATATTGGAAAGAGAGGTCTTGGTTTTAGTGAAGCTATTGTTGATACTAAAACTGTTCATTATGATGTTTTTGCTAAGAAAGGTCACTCTGAATTATCTTGTCCAATGGTAAATTCTGAACAAGATCAGAGAGCTGTTAAGACTAACAAACCCGGACCCAATCAGTTCTGGGTACCAAAAGATCAAATTGTCTATGTTGCAGATATTCTGAGCAACCAGAAGGAGACACCAACAATGGTGCCTGGACCATGGATGTTAGCAATGCACAAGCAGAAAAAGGTTTATGTTCCAACATCTACCAAACAGAAGCCAATTGACTCTTGTAGAAGAAGAACTGGTCAACACAAAACCTATCAGAACTAGAACCAGAATCATAGCAGGAATAGGAAATATCAAAGAAATCACACACATCACACGAATCAGAACAAGAACTGGAACCAGTATCAGAGGTACAGGAACTAGCACCAGAACCAACGCTGGAACCAAAATTAGAACAGAAACTGGAACCAAAACCAGAACTGGAACTAGTATCAGAGGCATAGGAACTGGAACCAGAACCAACATTGGAACCAGAATCAGAATTAGTTCCAGAACCCGAACCAGAACCAGAACAGGAACTACCAGAATCACCAGAATCACCATAAGTTCCAGAATCACCAGAGGAACATGGTGTATTAGCCAAAGCAGAAAGAGAAGAATCAGAATCAGGAGAGTTCTTCAAACACTCCAGTGAGATTCATCAAGACTACAAAGCTGGAAAGGAATTCAAATCCCCTCATCCAAACCATGTAATCACAAAACATACAGATTCGGAATCTAAAAATCAAATGCAAGAGGATTTTCAGAGTTAAACTGAAACTGTTGACATAGAGGATACATCTTGCCATAAATACTATTATTGTTTGAAATTTATGTTTACCGTGATAACAAGAAGCTTGATCTTAAAAATCAAAGCTAGATAAGTATTCTGCAGGTTATCAAACTGTCAGAGGAACCAGATGATTCACACGAATTGAACACTTCAGCAGAAACAACATTCTAGTGGTTTCAAAAACAAGCAGAAACCACCAGAAGCAGAATTAATGGTTTGGCTGTATTGAGTTCATTTTTAAATTATTTGATTTATATTATGTTATATGACAAACTTCTTGATCTTGACAAATCAAAGCAAGATAAAGATAGTGCAGGTTCACCAGAACCAAAGGGAGCAGAAGCAGAAGCAGAAGAAACAGAAGTACTTGGAAAGGTAGAGGATACAAGCAAGTCAGCAACACATGACAAATCTTCAATAGATAAATCTGATCAAGTCAGAAACAGCCAAGATATGTTAGAAGAGAAATCTGGATATTTACCAGAATCAAAAAATGTTGCAGATTTACCAGAACCAGAAGCTAATTTATCAAAATCAGAAGCTGATTTATCAGAATCAAAAGCTGTTACAGATTTACCAGAACAAGAAGTTGATTTATCAGAATCAGAAGCTGTTGCAGGCAAAAGAACTTGAAAAAGCAGAAGCTTCAAGCAAGAATACGACAAATCTTCAAATCTGAAGTAGAAGGTTGGATACTTGCAATTGAAGAAGAGCTGAATGAATTTCAAAGGAATGATGTTTGGGATCTGATATCCAGACCAAACAAAAACATTATTGGAACCAAGTGGGTATTCAGGAATAAACTCAACGGAAAAAGGTGAAGTGGTAAGGAACAAAGTCAGACTTGTAGCTCAAGGATACAGTCAACAAGAAGGTATATATTACATTGAGACATTTGCTCCAGTGGCCAGGTTAGAAGCAATTAGAATTCTCTTATCATTTGCTGCTAATCATGATATAGTTCTGTATCAAATGGATGTTAAAAGTGCATTCTTAAATGGCCATATAAGTGAGGAAGTCTATGTCAAACAGTCCCCTGGATTTGAAAATTCTGATTTTCAGACCATGTTTTTAAACTTAAAAAATATTTATATGTTTTAAAACTAGCACCAAGGGCATGGTATGACAGACTTAGTACCTTTCTGCTTAAGAATAATTTGATAGAGGCCAGATTGATAATACTCTATTTAGGAAATCCATTAAAAATGATATTTTAATTATTCAAGTGTATGTTGACGATATCATCTTTGGATCGACTAATGATACTTTGTACAAAAAGTTTTCTGACCTAATGTAGAAAGAGTTCCAAATGAGCATGATGGGAGAACTTAAGTTCTTCTTGGGAATTGAGATTCACCAATGTAAATCAGGTATACTCATTCACCAATCTAAATACACTAAAGAACTTCTTAAAAAGTTCAAAATGAGTGAATGTAAGCCTATGGCTACCCCCATGCGCCCAACCAGCTCACTTGAGAAAGATGAAACCAGCCAAAAGGTAGACCAGAAAACATACAGAGGTATGATTGGATCCCTTCTTTATTTAACTGCTTCTAGACTTGACATTTTGTTTAGTGTTTGTGTCTGTGCCCGTTTTCAAGCTGACTCTAGGGAATCCCATTTAACTGCTGTCAAACGAATTCTGAGATACCTTAAAGGAACCACCAACCTTACCTTTTTCTACAATTAAACCCCCCACTGTAGAGCCAAACACATTGAAATAAAACACCATTTCATTAGGGACCATGTTCAGAATGAGACATTAAGCATCCAGTTTGTGGACACTGATCACCAATGGGCTGACATCTTCACCAAAGCATTACCTCAAGACAGGTTCGAGTTCATCAAGAAACATTTCAACATTGTCTCCATATCTGACTAGCTCAAGTAGTCCTCTTAGGAGTTTTTAATTTTCTTGTAATCTTAATTTTATGTCTTTTATTTTTTGTTTGTAATTTCTGTACTTTGTAAAGAAAAAATCAAAAATACAAAAATAATAGGACCTCTTTTTGGCTGATGATAAAAAGGGGGATAGAGAGAAAAAGGAGAAATAAGTAGAAAAGGAGAGATAAAAAGAAAGGAGGAGCGAAAAAGAAAGAGATGAAAAGAGAAGGAGTTGAAAAGGAGAAGAAACAGGGAGAGAGAAAAATAAAGAGAGAAAAAGAAAGAGTGGAAAGAGAAGGAGTTGAAAAGGAGAAGAAACAGGGAGAGAGAAAAATAAATCAGAAAGAGATGAATAGAGAAGGAGTTGAAAGGGAGAGGAGAAGAGAAGAAAAGAAAGAGTGATCAAGAAGGAGTTGAAAAGGAGAAGAAAAAGTCAGTATCAGACTTAGGGGGAGAGATAGGTCTGAGAGGGAGTATTTCAAGAACTTCGAGTTACAAGCTAGCAAAATAAGTTAAGGTTTGTCATCATCAAAAAGGGGGAGATTGTTGGAACCATGTTGGTTCTAAGTACTTAGGATTTTGATGTTTACAAAAGCACTCCATGTAACCTTATTTTGTACTTAGAAAGATTATATTAAAATGCCACTAAAAGATGAAGTTTCCAGAGGCAGAAGATAAAGACACCGGATAATGCACCTAGAAGGTACCAGAGGATGCATCCTGAAATTACCAGAGGATATCTTTGCTAGCCCAGATCAGAAGGAAGCAAAGTCAGAAGGAGACCTGGACCAGACCAGAAGGAAGCCTGTCAGAGGGAGGCTTGATCCAGACCGGAAGAAATCATAAGTCAGACTTAGTCTAGAAGTTATTCTGACTAGAAGATGGCCTGGCAGTGAAATGATAAAACAACCCAGACTTGATCCAGACTTAATCAGAGGATAAATTAATTGGTCCAAAACAAGAGATTCAATCCATATTTGACCCAGACCAGAAGGTAGCATGGTTAAGGGTATGAAACTAAGTCCAGACCAGAAGAAATGATGTCCCGATTTGATCCAGACTTGATCCAAATCAGAAGATAAAATGTCCAGACTGAAATATTATTTGTCCAGATTTAATTTCAGTTCAATCCAGATCCAGTTCAGAATTTGGTCCAGATCAGAGGGAAAAGGTTCAGATCAATGGTCAAGATTTAAGTATATGGCCCAGTGTTGGCTAAGATCAGAAGATCAGACCATGGCCCAGCGTTGGCCGAAATCAGAAGGTCAGAATGTGTAGTCCAGCATTGGCCGAGATCAAAGGATCACAGCAGATCAGTTTGCAAGTCCAGGTTGGCTGGCTGAGATCATAAAGTGTGGTCCAAGGCTGGCTGAAATCAGAGGATCACAGCAGATCACTTAGTATGGTCCAGATGTGGACGAGAGTAAAAGATCAAAGGGTTCAGATTTAATCATGATGATAATTGGTGGAGATTTGATTAAAATTTGATCAAAGTATTAAAAAGGATTTGATACAAAAATAAATTGAAGACTTGTGGAATTCAGAAGCTATTGGCGGGAAGAAGGATTTGTTCTAGAATTAATTAAAGTCAGAATTGGTCAAAGTTATTTTTGAAAGGAAATCTGGAGCATAAAAAGATATGTTTTTATTTAAGTGAAGCTTGATTGGTCAAAGTATTTTTGCAAGAGTATCTAGCAAGATACAGCTCGAATTTAAGCTTGGAAGAGACCCTAATTTGCATCTATAAAAGGAGGCTCAAGGCAGAAGACTTTGCATCGAAAAATCACAGAAGAGTCATACACTTCCAAAGCAAACACTCAAGTTTTCGGTGAGGTTAATTGTGAGTTTCAGCTTTCCAGAAGCAAGCACTCGTGTTATTTTCTTTCCCTTGTGTTAGATCTAAGTTGTTGAAGTAGAGTCTACAATCTGAGGGAGTCAGAAAGGGTAGTAGATTACTTGGCAATTAGATTCAAGGCGTTGTAATTCCTTCTACAATCTGGGGTTGTCAGACTGGTAGGAGAAGACTTGACTTGAGAAGTCAAGGTGCTGCATTCCTCAAAAGTCTAGGATTGTTAGACTGTTTGAGAAGACTGACTTGGAGGGTTAGTGGAACTGTTGTAATTCAAGGTTTTGAATTAGTGAAATCCTTCAAGGTGAAGGGACTGGACGTAGCCTCGTTAACGGTGAACCAGTATAAAATTCTGTGTTTTTATTTTTACTTTATATTCGCTGCTAACTCTGTTTTATTCATACATCAAGTTTTGGTTTTAAAACTGCAAAAACAGAAAAAGTATTCAAGTTAGTCAAACACAATTCAACCCCACCTTCTCGTGTTTTCACCTTCAGATAATGCTTTTCCAGATTATGTCTTTAAATTAAAAAAATGCTTATATGGTCTTAAACAAGCTTCAAGAGCTTGATATGATAGACTAAACATTTTTCTTTTGAAAAAGGCCAGGTAGACACTACTTTATTTAGAAAATCATCTAAAAATGACTGTCTCATTGTTCAAGTATATGTTGGTGATATAATTTTTGGTTCTACTACTACTAAGTTGTGTCAAGTGTTTCTCAATTAATGCATAATAGGTTTGAGATGAGTTTGATAAGAGAGCTTAAATTCTTCATTGGAATTATAATTCATCAAAGCCCACAAGGTGTATACATTCATCAGACCAAATATACAAAAGAACTTCCTAAGAAGTTTAAGATGGATGAATGCAAACTCATGCTCACCCCTATGCACCCTACTTGTTCTCTTGATAAAGATGAATAAGGTAAAAGGTAGATCAAAAGGTATACAGAGGGATGATTTGTTATCTTCTTTATCTAATTGCATGTAGACCTAGTACTTTGTTTAGTGTGTGTCTAAGATTTCAATATGACCTAAAGAATCTCATTTAATTGCTGTTAAAAGAATTTCATTTTTCTGTAAGGTTCAAACAAGAGAATATTAAACAGATATGCACTCATAATCAAATGAGTTTTCCGTAACTACAGAAATTCTAAAGGGTTCAGTATGTATGTTTGTAGTTTGTGTACTTGTGTATTCTCGTTGTAGCTTGTATTGAAGTTTACATACCTTTTTATAGTATGTATGTTTGGATTTCTGACTATTGCAGTGATTTGAATAAATTTCGTACGTAAAATATGGATCGTATCAATCTTTAGGAAACCTTGAATCAACATTCAATACTTGTTCAAAGTTCTATGCTCAAAGGATTGACTTGTAAACTGTTGAGTTTGAGCAGAGCGTTAACTTTTTGAGTGTTGAATGTTGTCAAGTTGTTCAGATGCGAAAGTATCACATTGAGCTTGCATTAACCAGATTCAAAATAGGCACGTTGAGAGTGCATTGATATGAATTAGACAAATAGTGCAGTTATTAGAGTCATACAACATTACCTTTGATTTAAAGATTCTCTTTCTTTCTATATGATAGATGATCCAAAACAAAGTCTTCATAAAAATATTAGAGAGTCTGCACACTAAACAAATTCATTAAAACATTAATTGTTAGCACAAAATACTTTTGTTATCATCAAAATAATTGAGAGTTATTGTTCTTCAAAACAACTTGGTTCTAACAATTTGCTGCTAAGAATTCTATATATTTTTCTGAAAGCATATGAAAATCAGACAAGGAAGACTCTGCCTACTACATCAAAAGGCACTTCAAGGAAATCTGTCTTCCTTCGGCTCTAATCACATGGAAATCCCAGTGGTTGTTCCCGTATCACCATTTCAGTTTCTCGTGGTTATTTGTTAGGTGGAGATTCTTCTGCTGGAAGTCCCAAATATTGTTTGTTATTTAGAAACTAGTGTGTCTGCCTCTGAAGGCCCATTTTTTGATCCTTCGTCACCATCGTTTGACCATTATCAATTTGTGATGAAAGAGGACTTTGAAAGGTTGGAAGCTAATATTGTGGCGTTTATGGAACAAACAACCACGAATCAAAAGTATTTAGAATACCTTAGGCCTTACTCTATCTAGATTGACCAACCCTAACCTTTAGATTACCCTTTTTGTTGTTTATTTTCTCATCAAACTTTATCTCTTTTTAATTAAATTTTTGTTCTTATTTAGTCCAAGAGTGAGCGATGTTAGGGTTAAAATTTAATGTATTTTATTCTGCATTAGACATCCTTTCTATATGACATTCTTATAGGGTATCAAAAAGAATTTCATTAGGGATTCAAAGAGAGGCATCTGTGATTCTCAAATAACTCTTTGATTAGGGATGCATGTCCTTGAGGTCATCAGATGATTGTTGCTATCGAGTGTCTATGATCATCATTGTATGGTTGGTTATTATAGTGTAGGTCAGCTATGGTGGTGTGTCTTCCTTAGATCCATTTTGCAGCTATCGTGTGATTGGGATTTAAGGCACGAGTGAGCTATCATAGTCCATCTGCATTGGATTTCTTTCAACATCATCGTGTTACTGAGAATGAATGTGTAAGTGAGCTATAATGGTCCTTTGAATTCAGATTCTCACAATAAGTGATAAAATTTCCTAATTCGAAAACCTTTTGCGCGCTTGTAACGTATCGGGTTAGTCCGAAGTCGGTTGATCCTTTGGTGGATTTGGGCTGCTCCATATAACTCTAACCTAGACCAATATTGGTCGATTCAAAATTCATAGAAGATTTTAAGAATCTGTAGTGATCCCGACAACTACACAATAACCATGTATGAGGCTACATTCAGGCATATAGGACTTTGACGCTCGTTCAACGTGTTTGAAAAAAGTATCGTCAAACAACTTGATTTTTCCCTTTCTCTACATCTTCTGAATTGTTAGGTGTATATACTTGCCGTCTAGACTACGTGATGATTGCTTAAATTGACTCCTTCAATTCCTTTTTTCTTTAACATCTTTAGACTCATTTGGCATAATGAGAACTTAATTAGTAAACAATGGCATTCTTCTTCAAACAAAGCCGAAAATATTTTAAAGGCTTCGCGGACTCTCTATAGGGTTTCAAGAGACAATATTATTACGTAGTGACAAAATCTCACAAAGCCCATAAGTCTTTATATATGATTACCAAAGTTTGCAATGCTAATGGTTGCCCGATCATGGGCGAAGACAAGGATCCTATGGTCAGACGTAGAAGTTGATTCTCCAAAGTCTGTACTCTTACGTGGGAACATTTTCAAAAGAGCTCTGATATGATAATGACAGAGTCCCTCTTTGCAATAAAAGGGGTTTTAATGTATACAATTTGTTGCACATACACTAAAGAGTTGTTGGCCTGCCGAGGTTAGGCTGAGGCCTACAAACTTATAGGTAGTTATTATTCATTCTACTATTAACTTTTTCTTTTTGATCATATCCTAACTTGTTTTGTCTTGGATTATTAATGGAGAAATGTCTCTAATCTCATTCATGTAGAAATACAAATCTAAGGGCGTAGTAACACCTTCTTTGGTGCCTCGTCCGTTAGTCAAGCTGACCCCAAATAAGGTTCCTTCAGAGGTCCAATTTTTAATAAGATTCTGATCCTTGCTTCTCAATTTACTCATTCACAAGCTTGTTAGATTCTGGATTTCGTGGAGGTAATGGACGTTGAGACCCCTTAACGGAAAAGAAAGGGTAACAACAAACATGTTGTGGTGATCCCAAACCAAGTGTCTGTTGACAAGGAGTCGACCCTGGATGAAAGTTTCCAACTTTTTTGTAACGCTATATATACAAATGTCCCTACTGGTCAAGGTAACCTCCACATCATGGTCTGTAAATCTGATTTAGCATGTTTAGCTGACTTGGCTCTATGGCTTGTCAAGCTGTTTTGGCCAACGTTTATCATTTTGTACAAAGTATTCACTGTTTCTGCTTCTATGCTAACTACGAACCAATAATTTTCCACAGAAGTCGAGATACTTTTCTCAAAAGTGCCAAACTTGGAAGCTCAAAAGATAGATCATGAGAATATTATTTATGACTTGAAGGATAAGTTTGATAAAGCTAAAGAATTTGTTTATGATGCAACCGAGAAAATGATGAAGGCCGAAGAAGATTTAGCTTCCATTAAGAAAGGGCAAGAGTTATATTCTAAGATATCTGAATTCGAGAAAGAGAAGCAAACACTATTTTAAATTTGGAAAAAGGCTTAGAAGATATTCAGCCCAACTGACCCAAGCCATTGGCAAGCAATCTCTCGAAGTTTAGATGGACAGTTATTTGGGAACTTGTTTTCTTTCAGCAAGGATTCACTCAAGAATGACATTGCCAATATCCATTTGATGAATCCAAAAGTTTATCTGAATATGGAGAGGATCGAAAATATGAAGGTAGTTGAGAACGAAATTTTAGTGGATCCTTATCTCTCTAGCGACGTGACCGATACTGACGTTCAATAGATACTTTCATTTTTATTGTTTTGTATTTATATCATTTTGGCTCTTTCTTTGCAAGGTTCTCATTCTTTTAGTTGTGTTTTGTATTTTATGACTGTTCAATAACACCTAATTGTATAATCGTTCACGACTTCAATTTACCATTGTATAATCGTTCACCTAAATGTGCTTTATGTGTTTGTTTGATCGTCGTGCCGTTGCCTTTTTTGACTTCATTTAGTCTACTAGAAAAGGCTTCCATGGCCAAAGGGTATTTCCTGGAGGTGGAGGTTAATTCAGTGGCTAGCCAAAATGGAAGGTTCCCGGACCATTTTGCGGTTTTACAACTCATCGTGGTCTTTGTTGTGACGTCGTCATCAAGGATCTTGATGACCTTTTCCTATCTGTCTCTTTTTGTTTGGGGTACGTGAGGAATATTTTTCATGCAAAAATATTTAGACAAAAAGAATATTGTAGTTTGTATTCATTTATTAATGGTTAACGTGTTCATTCTTACAATTGTATTGTGAACGTCAACTATAATACTTCTTGAGTTTGGCCACATTCCATGTTCTCGGAATGATCTAGCCAACTAAAAGTGTTGAATCACTTTCTCCTCCTACATTAGCTTTCGTACGTAAGGACTTGCCCACAAAATGTGTTCCATGGTCCAGGATTATAACATCGGGAATTCCAAACCTGAATGGGAATGATCCGAGTATATCTCACAAATGATTGTGGTAAGCTCAATACATTGAGTTCGATTAGAGGAGCTAGATGGACATTGGCGGGCCTCTGACATTTATCGCACTTTTTCACATTATTGTGCATCACCGTTCATTGTCGGTAAAAAGTAACCTACTCAATGTATCTTGGATGACTGTCTTATTGCCCATTGTAGTTCTGGTGCTTTCCGATTTTGAAACTAGATGGACTTCTGTATGCCTCCGACAATTGCCACACATTTTCACATATTCTCTTGCATCACCATTCATTGTGGGCCAAAATTAACCTACTCGTATTACCCTTTTTTCAAAGGCTATTCGCCCAGGTTTTTTCTAGAGATCTCGTGATGCACCTCTTAAAAGACTTAAGTTTTCAAGCCCTTCAATATGGGGCATTAAGAATCCATGCTTGTATAATTTTCCTTCTATCAATGTGAACGAGCAAGCTTTTCATTTAATTTGGGAACTTTATTTTGGGTTCTCTAGTAGGGCCCCGATCTTAATGTATTCACTACGCTAAAAACGGTCATTTACAGCGCTTTTTTGATGCCCTTTACAGCGCTCTAGTATTTAGTGCAGTAAAAGAATACAACAGCCCTATTGAAAATACAAAAAAGCATTGTAATAGGTCCCATATATAGCGCGCTTCTTATATTAGATTTACAACGCTTTTTCAAAAGAGCGCTGTAATAGGTCCCATATATAGCGCGCTTCTTTTATTAGATTTATAGTGCTTTTTCAAAAGAGCGTTGTAATAGGTCCCATATATAGCGCGCTTCTTATATTAGATTTACAACGCTTTTTCAAAAAAGCACTATAATAGGTGCAATATATAGCCCGCTTCTTATATTAGATTTACAGCGTTGTAATAGGTCCGTTGATAGACTATGTGATGGATATGAAATTCTCGAACTAGTGGATTAATCGTTCCTATATAGGATTGATAAATTTGGTTTGACAAAATTCAGTTTCTAAATTAATGAATTGTAGTTTTGACATTTGATTGTTAATTATAATCCATCAATTACTTGAAATAGCAAAATTGATTTACAAGGAAGGGGGGTTTGAATTGTAAATCTTCCTTTTTTAAAATTTCCTGAAAAAAGTTAAGATTTAAACTCAAGAATGATCTTGGTTAAGAAAATCGAAAACGAAGAACGTTATTGGTTTTTATCAGAAAATGGATAACGTTCTTGGTTAGTTAAAAATCAGAAAAATAGTTTGTATTTTTAACTTGAAAATCAATCATACTTAATAAAGAAATAAAGGATAAGAGATACCACCCAAGGATATATCATGGTTCACCCAACTCGGGCTACGTCCAATCCTCACAATTATGAGATTTTCCACTAAGTGTTTAAAACAAGAACCTTCCTGATTTACAACACCTAGTCTAGATCAATCTTGATCTGTGTACAATATGTAATCTTTCCACCTAGAAAGATACACAATCAGTCTACCTATCAATCTTTAGATAGGAGTTTACACTTCACCTTTTAACCATAAAAGGATTTCTTACAATCTACTTAAACTATACTCAACACTTATAGTCTTGAGTTTTTACACAATAATAATGAGATTGTTTGTTTAGAATCTGAGATGTCTCAACTCGTGTTTGAGATTAGATTTTTTAGAAGAGATTCTGAATAAGTATAACAATAGATTGAATTAAAAAACAGAATTGACTCTATTGAGAATTTGGAGAATTTCAAGTATATGAGTGAATGATTTGATTAATTGATTAACACTTAAAGTTCTGCGTTTTCCTTGAGCATTGGCCTTCTTTTTATAGACTTGAGAGCAGTTAATGAAAGTCAAAAGAGCTGTTGGGAGTGCTCTTGTCAGGCTTGACCCGAGCCAATATTTTTGATTAAAAATATTCCATCTTTTGACTACTTTTAAGTTCTGTTTTGACTGGGCTGAAAATCTTTGTTCTTGATCAAATTCTTTTGAGCCTAGTTATCATTTAATACTTCAGATATGTGATGATGCTTTTAGCTTGAATTGGAGTCTGGATCTTTGTTAAAATAAAATTGAAAACATCATGAAGAGTTGTTGCAGAAAGCTGTACTGATGCTGCTGGAGGTTGATGATTAATCTGGACTTTTAACTTTTGAGTTTCTTGGAGATTGATAATCAATCTGGATGATTTTCTGATCATACTAGAAACTGTCCTGATGCCTTGCATATTGTCAAGATCGTTTATCAGTTTTGACAGTCAAGCTAGAGACTGTTCAGTTTAGCTTGGACCAGCTTGATTCATATCCTTTTTCTTTTGTGATTCGAATGACTTCTTTGATTCTAATGGATCCTATTTGTTCCTTGTCAAGTACTTATAATACTGATGTAAATTCCTGAGGAAATATCTTCATTCAAATAATGGAGAGTGATTGATCTTAAAGCTGTCTTGACCATATTTGAACCTAGAGAACATTCTCCGTTTTCCAGATTTTAATAAAAAATGTTCTCTGTTTAGATTTATGCTTTACTATACTGATTTCTTGGCTTTGCTTGAATCTTATCTTTGAATTAATATACTCAAAAGCACAAGTTAAATTAACATAACATTTTAGAATCATAATTAACGTTCTTAATTAACCTTTGTTTATTTTCATCAAAACTTTAAAATGAGAGTTTGTCTTAACATTACTGTGATGCTTAATCTAGTCAAAGAAACATAATTCACATAAGGTTGATTATGCTTGTTTGATCAATTCTATAGTCAAAGAGGAAAAGAGTCACAATTTAGAAATTGAGTCCCTTGATAGAATATGTGATAGATCTGAAATTCTTGAACCAGTGGATTAACCGTTCCAATATACGTGATTGTAATTTGTTTACTTAATATGTCTGAACCTAAATTCAAAACCCCCATCTTCATTTTTTTATTGATTCAAAATTCGGTTAATATTATCAGAAGTCCTTGCGAGACGACTCGAGTTGTTGCCCTACGCTATGTTCTTATTACTCGTATTTAATCTGTGTGCGACTATGGATTAAATTGGTGCCATTGCCAGGGAAGAATTTTTCTAGGAACAACTTCTTAAGATCGTTCCAAGTTGTAACAGAACCTGGCTGAAGGCAGTTCAACCAGTCCTTGGCAACATCTTGAAGTGAGACTAGGAAGGCTCTTAGCTTGATATGGTCATCTTTGACTCCTTGACTCCTCTAGGCTACATAGTAGAACATAAGCCATGGAACTCCTTCAGGTGTTTGTGACGACACTCACCAGCAAGACCATTAAACATTGAAAGCAAATGTATCAAACCGGATTTAAGTTCAAATGGTACTGTAACATCAGGATATTTGATACACAAAGCATTATAATTGAAATCAGGTGCAACAAATTGTCCTAAGGTTCTATTGTTCAAGTTTTCACTCCCAGAGTCAGAATCGAATAAAGTATAACGGAACACATAAACAATTGTTTTTACTAGCAAAGTGTGGAATCAAGCCTACACGACTTGTACAACAACAAATCACATAAACAATTGTTAGGATGGTTAGTAGTACTCTAAAATTGGATAATATTTTTATCAGAGAGTACTCTATAAGTATGCTCTCTAGATTCTAGTGGGAAGAAACTGGAATCTCATCATTCCCTTTGTCAACACCATTGAATTGTTTTTGGTTGGAAACTGCTAATAATTAATTGACATGTTCTCAATCAAGGCTTTTGTTGCTTCTGCGGGCTTATTGACAAGTGCTCCCCCACTAGCAGCGTCCAGGAAGCTTCTATCCATAGGTAGCAAGCCTTTAGAAAAAAATTGGATGAGCAATTGTTCAGAAATCTGGTGATGAGGACAGCTAGCCAATAATTTCTTGAATCACTCACAATACTCATGCAAGGATTCTCTTTCAATCTGCCTAATGCCATATATTTCTTTTCTGATTGAAGCAGCAAAAATATGTCACTTTCACCTTTGATGACAAATGCAAGAAATCATTTGATTGCTTAAGAAAAACGTTGACCTTCACTCCCATCATCCAGCCTCCAAACTTGACCCACCTTTTTGAAACTATGTGTGATGCATCTAATTATGCAGTAGAAGTAGACCTTGCACAAAGGGTCAGAAGGGCTACCCATGTTAGTATTGGAACCAAGTTTGTTTTCCACTTAAAGTTTTTATGTTAACAAAAGTATTTTATGAGAATAATATGTTTGACTTCGAAGAAGTATACCACCAGAGGATGCCACCTGTAATGCCCCGAATTTTTTATCCAAAACGTACTTAAAAATACTTTTAGAAAAATTTACGATAATTTTTTTGGGTAAGAATATATTACATTTATCCATTTAAATAATTAGTAACAATCACATTTATTTAATATTATTAAAAAATGTTTATTCAAAAACTAAAACAAAGAAAAAACTTATTAAAGTTTGGTGACAAAGATTTAAAAATAGACATAGAAAATATTGCGGCAATCCTATTATTACAAAATTGTCTTGAAAACCCTATTTTTACCCCATGTTCGCTGCACGTTAATACTCATCAACTACTCTTGAATCTCCTCGCACTCATTAGTACCTAAAATGTTGTTACCTAAAATGTTGTTGTAAGGGTCAGATTTTTTCCATCAATCACATCAACCCAAAGCTAAACATATAAAATAATAACACAAAAAATATAAAAGTAAAAACTTCCAATTTAAAAGAAGAAAAATGCGCAACAGGTAAATTTTATATCAAAAACATATGTACAATGCATGCTTCTATAACTATATGATTCGGATATAAACCAGCCACTAAGGCAACTTTCACATAGAAAAATCACTCATAACAATAAGGAAAATAAACCTGCCACTAAGGCAACTTCCACATAGAAGATCACCCATACTAATGGGGAAAATAAACCTGCCACTAAGGCAACTCCCACGAAGATGCATATGCCATGACATGATAATACTCCCACACAGCCCACTAAGAATCATGTTGTATGCATTCAAAATCACTTTCTAAAAATCTACATCTTATGCACATATCACTAAGATCACATACCACACATCCATATCATGAGTATCACATATTCATGGACAAATAATCATAAAAATTATAACTTTCACCACATACACATAAAAATCGAAAACTTATTATCATACACGCCATAGAAATTAGCTCTTTAACATATTGTACTTCATATCTTTCATAAAAATTAAAACTTTATCATATATACATAAAAATCCATACTTTACTTCTTAAAAAAATTGTATATTATATATTAACCCAGCGGAAAGGATTCGGGTTTCATTATTTTAATTCATTAGTCTACATTTTATTCCTTTCAAAAAGCATGCGATCACAATTATTAATTTCATGTCATCCAACTAACGGTCTAACTATAATTTTTGTGGGGAAAAGCCCTTACCTTGGCCGCTTTTCTTCCTAGTACAAAGCTCTAAGGCCCCACGAAGTTGTTCACAAGAAAAGAAATTCCAAGCTTTTGATGTACGAAGAAGAGGAGGTGTGAAGGTGATGACGGCTAGGGTTTTGGTATTCTTTTCTTCTTATTGTTAATGAGTATGGAAATATTGTGGACTTTTGGAAAAATTTAAAGTGGAGATTATTGGATATAGAAGGGACAAAATATTATTTTATTTATTTATTTCTTTTTTCTTAACCTTGATCATACAAAAGCCAAGCCACAAACTCCAAGCCCAAATTCTTCTTGTACTAAAAAAAACATCTATATATATTATTACATAAAACTTCTCCATTGATTAAATAATTTTTACTAATAATTTTATCAACTACAATAAGTCGAACAAGGCAAATAATTATCACACCTAAATTAATGTTGAAAAATATATATATTTATAGGTCTTAATTATTTTAAATAATAAATTTAGAGGATGTTACACAACTAGAGGATGTTACCAGAGGATGCCACTAGAGGATGTCATCAGAGGATACCTCCAGAGGGTGCCACTAGAGGATGTCACCAGAGGATGCCACCAGTGGATGTCACTAGAGGATACCTCCAGAGGCAAAAATCAGAGGATATCATAAGAGGAAAAAGTCAGAGGATATCATCAGAGGATACCATCCGAGGCAAACATCAGAGTATGAAAGAAGACATGGTTAAGATTAGTAGAAGATTTGATTCAAATTCGCAGAAGACTTGATTGAAATTTAAAGAAGATCTGATCAAAATTTGAAGAAGATTTAATTTATATCAGAAGAAGATTTGGTTCAAATTTAAAAAGGAACATAATCAAGTTGAAGAATTTACAAAAGAAATCTGAACAAAATACAATTCGAAAATAAACTTGGACTAAGTAGAAACCCAAATCTTAACTATAAATAGATACTCCAGGTTGAAGAAGAAATTGTCGAAAAACATAATAGAGTAGAAGAACTCAAGCTTAAAATCCAAATTCATCTTAGAGTTCAAAGAGAGAAACACTTGTGCGAAAGAGAAATAATTTCTAATTGTTCTTTTCTTAAAGTGTGAGAGTCATTGTTATAATCAGCTTTCCCAAAGCAACTACTCAACTTCCAAACCTTTGTGGTGTAAGTTCCTTCTTCAATCTGGGGTTGTCAGATTGTTAGGAGAAATCTTGGCTTGTAGGGTCAAGGTGGTGTAAGTTCCTTCTTCAATCCTGGGGTTGTCAGATTGGTAGGAGAAGACTTGACTTGTAGGGTCAAGGTGTTGTTGTTCCTCATAAGTCTGAGGCTGTCAGGCTGTTTGGGAAGACTGGCTTCGAGGGTCAGGTGTTGTGTAATTCAAAGTGTTTGAATTAGTGGATTAAAGCCTTCTAAATGAGGGGACTGGATGTAGCCAAGTTAATGATGAACCAGGATAAATCTATGTGTCCAAATACTTATGCTTCTATTATCCACTGTTGCTGAATCTGATTGCTTCTTCTACAAGTAATTTATATCAACTTTCATCAAATCAGAAAAAGTATTCAACTTTGGGAAATACAGTTTAACACACAGTTTAACCCCCCTTCTCGTGTTTGTACCTTCAATTGGCATCAATATGTCTGAGAAAAGTATTCAAGGATTCAATATGGCTGAGCACAATGTTTGAAAAAGTTCCAAGGATTCAATATGTCTGGATTTAGCGAAGAAGCTACCAGAGGAAACATCAACAGACCACCTCTGTTTGATGGAGAATATTTTGAGTATTGGAAAGCCAGGCTGAGAAGTTTTTATATTTCGCCAAATCCTGAACTTTGGGACTTGGTGGAAGATGATTATATTGCTCTAGAGGATACTGATGGTATTGAAATTCCAAGAAAAGATATGAATGCTAATGGGAAGAAGATGTACAAGATTCATCATAAATCCAGAACATTCATGATAAATGCAATCACCTTCAAGAAATTTGAAAAGTGCACCAACAAAGAGACAACAAAGAGTATTTATAATAGTGTGACTCTGACCTATGAAGGAAGCAAGCAAGTTCAAGAAGCAAAGGCAAATCTCCTAGTCAAAAAGTATGAGTTGTTCAAGATGGAAGAAGATGAAGATATTGAAACAATGTTTTCCAGATTCCAGACTCTGGTCTCAAGATTAAAGGTACTTGAGAAGAGGTATACTACTGCTGATCATGTGAAGAAAATCCTTAGGAGCTTGCCAACCAAATGGAGACCAAAGATCACTGCCTTTCAGGAAGCAAAGGATCTGAATATTCTAAAGCTGGAAGAATTAATCAGCTCCCTCAGATGACATGAAATTTAGCTTGAAGAAGATAATCCCAAGAAGAAAAAAAACCCCTAGCCTTGAAATCCAAGTAGAAGAAGGTTCGAAAAGCAACATCAGAATCACAAGATAGTGATTTAGATGATCAGAATATGAACCTAGAGAAAGAGGAGATTGCTTTCCTAACCAGAAAGGTTCTAAAGATGTGGAACAACAGAAAGAATAAATTTCCCCAAAGGTATTCCAAGCATTCCAACAAAGGAAATGATGAATATGACAAGAAAAGTATCATTTGCTATGGATGCAATGAACTTGGACATATCAAGTCAGAATGTACAAACATGGAGAAAGGGAAACACCAGAAGTAAGGTTCCAGACCCAAGAAGAAGAATCTGATGGCTACATGGGATGATTTTGATGAATCCTCTAATGATGAGAAGCAGATTTGGCTATGATGGCTCACAACAACTCTGCCTCTGGATCCAACACAGATTCTGACTCTGGAAGTGAATCTGCAGATGAAGAAAAAGAGGTATTTTCTGAATTCACCTGATCTGAAATTCTCACCAAAGAAAATAAAATTCTAACCAAAGAAATCAATGTTTTAAAGAATCAAAGTGCAGAATGTAAAACAGAAAATGCAGCTCTTAAAACTAATATTGTTGAACTTAAGGCTGAAAATCTAACTCTAAAAAGTAATCATTGTTCAACATCAAGTGAAAATACAACATGTAATTTTGATATGCATGAACAAGTATTTCAAGACTTTCTTGCTAATGGTATGGAAATAAGCAAATATGCTTCTATGATTTATGGAGTTAGTAGCAATCGTAAAAGAACAAAATTATCTTTGTTGCAGATGTCCTCAGCAATCAAGTTACAACACCAATCATGGTACCTGGACAATGGATGGTCGAGACATATGATAGGAGAAAAGTCTATGTTCCAAGAACTAACCTTGAGCAAATGAGGCACATTGACTTTTGGAGAAAAGCAAAAAGGCCAGATCATTGGAAAAGGCACAATTGGTAATGGTATTTCCCCTTCTATTAAAGATGTCTTGTTTGTTAAAGGTCTTAAGCATAACTTATTAATTATTAGTCAGTTAAGTGATAATAATTATGATATTATATTCAATCAAAAAACATGTTATGCAGTTAGTCAGAAGGATGGATCTGTACTCTTTACAGGTAAGAGGCAAAACAACATTTATAAGATAAATCTGTTTGGTCTAGGAGAAACAAAAGGTTAAGTGTCGTATATCTGTAAATGAAGAGAAACTAATCTGGCACAAAAGATTAGGTCATGCAAACCTTATATTAGTTTCAAAATTGAATAACTTCAACTAGTGAGAGGTCTACCTAAGCTTAGTAACAAAACTGAAATTATGCGTGAAGCTTGTCAAAGGGAAAACAAACAAAACATTCCTTTATCCCTAAAAACTTAGTCTCTACCTCAAAGCCCCTTGAGCTCTTACATATAGATCTATTTGGGCCAGTGAAAACAACATCTCTATGTGGAAAGAAATATGGCTTTGTTATAGTAGATGATTACAATAGGTGGACATGGGTAAAAATTTTAAGAAGTAAGGATGAATCCCAAAAAGTGTTTGTCGTATTTTGCAACTTTTCTTCTCCTAGAACACCCCAATAAAATGGAGTTGTAGAAAGAAAGAATAGATCACTCCAAGAAATAGCCAAAACCATGTTAAATGATATGAATGTTGCAAAACACCTTTGGGCTGAAGCAATTAATACTACATGTTACATTCAAAATAGAGTCTATATCAGATCCATATTGAATAAAATACCATATGAATTGTGGAAAGGTAAAAAGCCTAACATCTCCTATTTTAAAAAATTTGGTTGTACTTGTTATATGTTGAACACCAAAGATAACCTCGGAAAATTTGATTCTCGAACAGCTTGACCTTGAAAAGTTAAAGCAAGATGATGAATGCAGGTTTACCAGAACAAAAGGAAGCTGATGCAGACAAACCAGAAGAACTTGAAAAGTAGAGGATACAACCAAATCGGAAGAATATGACAAATCTTCAAAGGATGAATCTGAAGATAAATCAGAAGAAAGATGTGGATGGAAGTACAAGTCATCTCATCCTGAAACTCTAATCATTGGAAGTGCAAGTGATCCTTTAACGACCAAATCATCACTTAAAGACACCAGTTTGTTTGGCTTACTCTTATCAATTGAGCCTAACTCTATTGGTGAAGCATTGGCAGATAATGGATGGATTCTTGCAATGCAAGAAGAGTTATATGAATTTGAGAGGAATGATGTTTGGGATCTAGTACCAAGACCAGAAAAGAACATTATTGGAACCAAGTGGGTTTTCAGAAACAAGCTAAATGAAAAAGGTGAAGTGGTCAGAAACAAGGCAAGACTTGTTCCACAAGGCTACAGTCAGCAAGAAGGCATTGATTACACTGAGACATTTGCTCCAGTGGCCAGGTTAGAAGCTATTCATATCCTACTCTCTTTTGCTGCAAATAATAACATTACATTATTTCAAAGCGATGTTAAAAGTGCTTTTCTAAAAGGTTATATAAGTGAAGAAGTGTATGTTAAACAACCCACCAGTTTTTGAAAGTTCTGAATTTCCAAATCACGTTTTTAAACTTAGAAAATCTCTGTATGGTCTAAAACAAAGCACCTAGGGCATGGTATGATAGATTTAGTATCTTCTTGCTTAAAAATAACTTTGAAAGAAGACAAGTAGACAATACACTTTTTAGAAAATCAATAGAAGATGACATTCTTATTATTCAAGTTTATGTTGATGACATTATTTTTGGATCTACTAATGGCAATCTTTGCCAAGAATTTTCTCAAATAATGCAGCATAAATTTCAAATGAGTATGATGGGAGACCTTAAGTTCTTCTTAGGGATACAAATTCAACAAAATCAAAAAAGGTATATACATTCATCAAACGAAATATACAAAAAAGCTTCTCGAGAAGTTTAAGATGAGCAATTGCAAACCTATGGCTACACCAATGCACCCTACTTGCTCACTTGAAAAAGATGATTCAGGCCAAAAAGTTGATCAAAAAAACCTATAGAGGAATGATAGGATCTCTACTTTACCTTACTGCTTCTAGACCTGACATCATGTTTAGTTTATGTATATGTGTAAGATTTTAATCTAACCCTAGGGAATCACATTTAACTGCTGTTAAGAGAATCCTTAGATACCTAATAGATACTACAAACCTTACCTTGTTCTACAAGAAATCTCCTAAGTACAAATTTAGTGGATACTGTGACTCTGACTATGCTGGAGATAAACTTGAGAGAAAGATCACAAGTGGAAACTGCACCTTTTTAGGTGACAACTTAATATCGTGGTCAAGTAAGAGACAAAACAAAATTCTAATGTCAACAGTAGAGGCTGAGTACATTTCAGCAGTTGGATGCAGTTCGCAACTCATTTGGATGAAACATCAGCTAGAAGACTACAAAATCCTTGAAACCAACATTCCCATCTATTGTGACAACAATTCTGCCATCAATCTAACCAAAAACCCTATACTTCATTCCAGAGCTAAACACATAGATATCAAACATCATTTCATTAGAGACTTTGTTCAAAAACAGGTACTCAACATTCAGTTTGTAGACACTAAACACCAATGGGCTAACATATTCACCAAACCACTACCTGAAGATAGGTTTGATTTCATTAAGAAAAACCTAAACCTTACATTCATCTCTGACTGATAGTTTAATAATCACTTCAAAATAGTTTAGTTTTAAATTAGTTTTTATATATTTTCTTCTAATATGTTATATGCAAGTTATTAAAAAAATTGTTTATACAGTGTTGTAAAAATGTATGCAAAATAAAAGGGGGAGAAAGATTACTTTCATGCCTTTCATGCCTTTTTGTCTGATGACAAAAGGGGGAGAAGTTATTTCATAAAGAGAAGATAAAGTGGGGCTTAGACTTAGGGGGAGAAAGATATAAAATGGGGAGAAACTGATGCTTAGGGGTAGTCAAAGAAATAGAAAGAAAAGTGGTTATAAAAAATACAAGTTTTGTCATCATCCATAAGGGGGAGATTGTTGGAACCAATTGGGTTTTACACTTAAAGTTTTGATGTTAACAAAAGTATTTTATGAGAATAATATGTTTGACTTCGAAGAAGTATACCATCAAAGGATGCCACCAGTGGATGTAACCAGAGGATGCCACCAGAGGATACCTCCAGAGGATGCCACCAGAGGATACCTCCAGACAATGCCACCAGAGGATACCTCCAGAGGATGCCACTAGAGGATGTCACTAGAGGAGGCCACCATAGGATGTCACCAAAGGATACCTTTAGAGGATCCCACTAGAGGATATCACCAGAGGCAAAAATCAAAGGATATCATCAGAGGCAAAAATTAGAGGAAAAAATCAGAGGATATCATCAGAGGCAAAAATCAGAGGATATCATCAGAGGCAAAAATCAAAGTATACCTTCACAGGCAGTAATCAGAGGATACCATCCGAGGCAAACATCAGAGTATGAAAGAAGAATGTTGGAACCAAGTTGGTTCTTTCAATTAAAGTTTTGATGTTAACAAAAGTATTTTATGAAAATCATATTTTGACGTAGAAGAAGTATGAAAAATCATAGGATGTGAAAAATCAGGGGATGACATCACCAGAGGATACACCAAAGGATAATGTCACCAGAGGAAGACGTCAACAGAAGATACCTCTAGAAGATACAACCAGAAGATACCTCTAGAAGATACAAATCAGAAGCAGAAGATGTCATCAGAGGATGACGACACCAGAAGATAAAAATAACACCAGAAGATACGGCCTGAAGATATCACCAGAGGTTACATCTAGAGGATACCAGAGGATGTCATCAAAGGTTACCTCCAAAGGATACCAAAAGATACCTCCAGAGGATACTAGAGGATCCCATCAGAAGCAATAATAAGAGGATGTCATCAAAGGCAAACATCAGAGGATATCATCAATCAGACGATATCATCAGAGGGAACAAACAATGACATCATTAGAGGATATTATTCTTGGCCCAGATTAGAAGAAAACAGAGTCCAGAAGGAGACTTGGTCCAAATCAAAAGGAAGCATGTCCAGAAGGTTACTTGGTCCAGACCAGAAGGAAACTTGGTCCAGACTAGAAGGAAACTTGGTCCATATTAGAAGGAAACATAAGTCAGACTTGGTCCAGACCAGAAGATAGCATGGTCCAGAACAGAAGACTTGGTCCAAACCAGAAGATCAATGGTCCAGATCAGAAGATCACACAGTCCAGATCATGAGACATAATGGTATAGATCAGATCACATGGTCCAGACTTGGTCCAGATCAGCAGATCATACAGTCCAGAATTTAAATCACGGTGCAGATCAGTGAAGACTTGATTAAAATTCGAAGACGACTCGATTGAATTTTGATAGAAATTTGATCAAAGTGTTAAGGAGATTTGATTCAAAAATTACAGAAGACTTGAAGGAAATTCAAATGAAATCTGAAGCTAAAAGATACGTTTCAAAATTAAAGTAAAATAGGATTGGCCAACTGAATTTTCAAAGGAAATCTGAGAAAGATTTATCTCGAATTTAAGCTTGGACAAAGCCCATATTTCAGCTAAAAAAGTAGGCTTCAGGCAGCAGCAGTAAGTATCTCAAAAAAAGTAGAAGAACTCAAGCATAAAATCCAGATTCATATTAGAGTTCAAAGAGATCGAAAAACACAAGAACTCAAGCATCTAATTCAAAGTTATCCGAGAGTTCAATTGTAAGACCCTTAATTTTAAATTATTTTACGAATTAAGTACCAAAAAATATATTTTGAGATGTTGTAATATGATTAATTTATATATATATATATTTTGAGGATGACTAAAATTATTTGTCGAAGAATAATTTAATTATATTACGAGGAAATTAATACCGGACAATTATCAAATTTTATCTGTCAATAGAGTTGCGACGAGAGTATTTAGTTAATTGTGGGTTAGTTTTAATTATAAAATATTTATATTTGGCGGAAGTATAATATATATATATATGAGAAGAAGCAGAAGCAAAACAGAAAGACAAAGAAACATTTTCCCACACTTGCTTGCGAGTTCATCTCCTTCCTTTCTCTATTTTCAAATTTGGATTGTTGGTAGATAAAAACCACAAACTCAAATCCTAGATTACTTCGAAATCTAAGCTTCCATTTGAGAAGTGTCAAGAGGGAAAGTTACTCCTCTCCTCACTACGGTGCTAGTGAGCTAACTTAGGAGGCGACGACACGAGCCAGAGTTTCGCCGTATTTGAGCGTGGTAACGAAAACAGTTGAGAAAATGTGAACGAAGGTAAGGGGCTCCTTCCAACTTTTTAGTTTGCATGTAGGAACTCTATAGGTGTGTTTGATGAACGATTAATGTGTTTATCTTTGTTGCAAATGTCATGTTATGTTATTGATGATAAAAATGTCATTGTTGTGATTTTGTTGTTGATGATGTTGTTGCTATGCTGTTGTGTTAAAAATGTTCTTGTTGTTGTTGAAGAGGTTGTGGTTGTGTTGTTGTATTGAGAGATTAATTGTTGTTGTGTTTGTAGTTATTTTCAAATAAAACAGTTTGAACCGAAGTTGAAATTTACTTGAAAAATTATACTGTTTTCGAAGATGTATTCGAATACGACACCTCGTATTCAAATACAGATACGTGATTTTGGCTACTGACTTGTCATCTGTATTCGGCTACAAGAAGCTGTATTTGAATACAATCTGGATTTTTGTCAAAAATTCTATTTTTAAATATTTGTTTATGCACTTAATTATTTGGAAAACATTTTTAAGCCATATAATTTATAATAAATTATATGAGGTTCTTTTGAGTTTGTTTCTCTAATGTTGGTGAAGTGTTTGGGTTTCATATTTGCATTTACGTACTGATTTCAGTGAAGAGAAACAGTGTACGCTCATGCATTGCATAGTTAAGTGGTGACCGCGATGGGCCACAGAGTTGAGCGGTGACCGTGATGGGCCGTAAAGTTAAGTACTAACTGTGATGGGCTACAGGGTGGTTCCACGTGATTAGATGGTCCATTCTATCCGTACGAGGATTTAACTTGTGTGTAGTGCCTGTGATAGGCTACACTTTAAGTAAATCGTGCTAGTCTGTGAGAGACTGCACCTCGGTAATTAGTACTAAGGCCTGTGATAGGCGGTACAATTACGATTTATGCCCCTCGAGGAGGGTTTTATCGTTAAGTGGTGACCGTGATGGGCCACGAAGTTAAGTAGTGACTGTGATGGGCTACGGGGTGGTTCCACGTGATTAGATGGTCCATCTTATCCTTACGGGGATTTAACTTATGTGTAGTGCCTGTGATAGGCTACACTTTAAGTAAATCGTGCTAGTCTGTGATGCGACTGCACCTCGATAATTAGTACTAAGGCCTGTGATAGGCGGTACAATTATGATTTACGCCCTTCGCGGAGCGTTTAATCCTCAAAATTCCAGAATCATGTACATTGGCATATACGCATTGCATTAGGTTGGTTGACCTGAAGTCATGATTGATATGAGCTAATGTGTGGAAAACGATATGTGCAAGTACCTCAAGTTCCAAGTTCCTAATAAGTTGTTGTGATTGTTGATTGTACTTGGGCTTGCAACATGATCTGTATTATAAATCTTTTGTTTCATCGAAAACTTAGATGTTATACATTTTCAATAAGTGGGTATACCTATTTTGTCAATGTTGTTATCTTGCTGGAACATGCTATGTATTTACTGTTGTCTTTGACATATTTCGTAATTGTTAACTGTTATTTTTGGTTGGTGACCCTTTACATTATTGTGGAAAATTGGGTTTTGCCCTCAGATGATACCCAGGTTCGTACCACCGACGGTTACCCTTACGACGGAGACGTTGTTAGACTTCCTTAATCGTCACAGGCCAACTGCTTGGGTATACGACCCCATCTCAAGCATGGCTACTTATACGGGGAGGGTGGTGAGAACTAGTAGGATTGCCGGGGCAGTGGCGTATGTGGAGCACACTCACGCACGGATCGACTTTCCTGTACCTTCAGGATTGGTACTCGAGGCAAATGGGGTATTTACGGACACAGAAGGTCCTATAGTTGGAGGTGAGAAGGAGGCCACTGTAGGTGTGGTGACTCCTACTGTAGTAGAAGGGGATGCAGTGCTTAAACCAGGAACAGGTGAGAAGGACAAAGGGACGACGCCAGTGG
This sequence comes from Cicer cuneatum, assembly GCA_037974295.1. NCBI lineage: Eukaryota > Viridiplantae > Streptophyta > Magnoliopsida > Fabales > Fabaceae > Cicer > Cicer cuneatum. Next base: position 44,237,188 of record JBBPBO010000003.1, on the reverse strand, counting down.
GGGTTCACATTCTAGGTCTGTCTAGGCCGGTAAAGGACTGTTTTGAGATTCCAGCGCCGCCGAAGCGACCTATATCGTGGGCGGATCTGACTTCGGAGGAGACCGATCCTTCTCTAGCTGATGAGGAGGAGGATGTCACGTCGAGGCGAGTGATTGCGTCGGACGAGACTTGTGGAGAGTGTGGTGGTAACCCTTGCTATTGTAGTTGTTAGTGCATGTTCAAATTAGTTTTCGTTGTATAGGGCCCTAGTGTTTGGTGGTTGTATTTATTTTGTTTTTGGTGACACTAACTTTTTGCCGGTGGGTCCATGATCCATTTTTTTTTATGTGACCATGGGGGAAGATAGCATTCTTGGAGCAGCACTTCTATGCAGGTGTCTACCGAGAATACCCCAGGGGTATGAGCGATGTCTGTTAGGTCTCATAGCCCCGGTGTATTTTCTATTTGTATATTTTGAATATTAATTCCCAAAACTATTTTAACTAGTTATATTATGATGTAATTATTTAATTACTTTTGTCGTTTTATATTACGACATACTACTTTATTGAGTAGTTTTAATTCTATTCCATTTATTTAAAAAAAAAATACACTCGCGTTGTTAAAAATCGGGGTGTCACATCAATAGAGAGATACTTGAGTGCAAAAGCAAAATTTTCTAAGTGTTTTCGAAAGTGAAACAATGGAGTAATCAGCTTATCCAGAAGCAACTTTGCAAAGTTCCAAACCGTTGTAATCTAACCCGATAGTGGTGTAGATTCCTTCTTCAATCTGGGGTTGTTAGATTGGTAGAAGAATACTTGACTTGTAGGGTCAAGGTGTTGTTCCTCAAAACTCTGGGGTTGTTAGGCTGTTTGAGAAGACTTGGCTTGTAGGGTCAAGGTTTTGTTATTCCTCAAAAGTGTGGGGTTGTCAGGCTGTTTGAGAAGACTGGCTTGGAGGGTCAGGTGCTGTAATTCAAAGTGTTTTTAATTAGTGGAGTAAAGCCTTCGGAGTGAAGGGACTGGATGTAGCCAAGTTAACGGTGAACCAGGATAAATTTTTGTGTTCTTATGCTATTATTATCCGCTGCTTAATCTGATTATTTATTCAACAAGTAACTTAAATCAACATTCATCAAAAACAACAAAAAGAATTCGAGTTTGGAAAACACAATTCAACTCTCCTTTCTCGTGTTTGCACCTTCAAAGACAAGGTCAAGATTTGATTCAAATTCGAAGAAGACATGATTGAAATTTGAAGAAGATCTGATCAAAATATAAAGAAGATTTAATTTAAATCAGAAGAAGATTTGGTTCAAATTTAAAAAGGAACATAATCAAGTTGAAGAATTTACAAAAGAAATCTGAACAAAATACAATTCGAAATTAAACTTGGACCAAGTAGAAGCCCAAATCTCAACTATAAATAGATACTCCAGGCTGAAGAAGAAATCATCGAAATTAAAATCCAAATTCATCTTAGAGTTCAAAGAGAGAAACACTTGTGCGATAGAGAAATATTTTCTAAGTGTTCTTTTCTTAGACTGTGAGAGTCATTGTTATAATTAGATTTCCAGAAGCAACTACTCAAGTTCCAAACCTTTGTATCCTACCTGATAGTGGTGTAAGTTCCTTCTTCAATCTGGGGTTGTCTGATTGTTAGGAGAAGACTTGGCTTGTAGGGTCAAGGTGGTGTAAGTTCCTTTTTCAATTCTGGGTTGTCAGATTGTTCGGAGAAGACTTGGCTTGTAGGGTTAAGGTGGTGTCAGTTCCTTCTTCAATCTGGGGTTGTCAGATTGGTAGGAGAAGACTTGGCTTGTACGGTCAACATGTTGTTGTTCCTCAAAAGTCTTGGGCTGTTAGGATGTTTGGGAAGACTGGCTCGGAAGGTCAGGTGCTGTGTAAATGAAATTTTTTGAATTAGTGGATTAAAGCCTTCTGAATGAGGGGACTAGATGTAGCTAAGTTAATGGTGAACCAGGATAAATCTATGTGTCCAAATACTTATGCTTTTATTATCCGCTGTTGCTGAATCTGATTACTTATTCTCCAAGTAATTTATATCGACTTTCATCAAATCAGAAAAAGTATTCCACTTTGGCACACACAATTCAACCCCCTTCTCGTGTTTGCACCTTCAGTTAGGACTTTAGATTCTGCACAAGATAATTATACTACCACTGAAAATGAACTTTTAGTTATTGTTTTTTCTCTTGATAAATTTATATCATATTTGCGGGGTCGAACGCAATTATTTTTACCGACCATGCAACTTTGAGATTGATCTAGTGGATGTTGTTGCTCCAAGAATTTGATTTGGAGATTAAAGATAAAAGTGGAGCTGAGAATATGGTGGCAGATCATTTGAGCATAATATCAATGGATGACGACCCCAGCGCCACTCAGGATGACTTTTCTAATGAGCAACTTTTATAGTTGTGTGAGATAACTCATTGGCTTGCTGATTTATTTAATTATCTAGTTGTTGGAGTTCTTCCTTCATATGTATCTCGAGCATCAATACACAAGCTTAAAAGTGATGTCAAATATTATTTGTGGGATGATCCATAACTGTGAAAATTCTATAGTGACCAGGTAATTAGGAGATGTGTCCCCACCATGAGGCTCAATCCATTCTTCATTTTTGTCATGCATCTCAGGTATGGGGATATTTTGGTCCTCAACGGATAGCAAGAAAAGTCTTAGACACGGGTTTCTTTTGGCCCGCTTTCTTCAAGGATGCTTTTGAGGCTTATTGAATTTGTGAACAGTGCTAAATAGCAGGAACAACAATCACTCGTAGGAGTGAGATGCCTTAACTACCTATGCTTTTATGATTGACTTTATGGGCTCTTTCCCGTAATCTTTTGGTTTTATCTACATTTACTTGTTGTTGATTATGTGTAGAAGTGGGTGGAGTCAATACCCACTAGGACTAATGATTCTAAAGTTGTTGCAGGTTTTGTTAGGTCAAATATTTTCTCTAGGTTTGGAATACCCCAAGCCATTATAAGTCATCAAGGCACTCATTTTTGCAATCGCACCATGGAAGCTTTGCTTCAGATGTTTGGGATTGTGAATAGAGTTTCTACACTACAAGCTGAAAAGATGGTGCAGCCAAACAGGAAGGACTAGAGCCGTCGGCTAGAAGAAGCTCATTGAACTCATAAAACAACCTACAAAAAATAAATAGGGATGTCTCCTTAGCAACTTGTCTTTGGTAAGGCATGCCAGCTCTCAGTGGAAATAGAGCACCATGCTTTTTGGGCGGCCAAGAGCTGTAATCTTGAAATGGAGATAAAGCTTCAATTGCACAAACTTGAAGAGCTTAGCCTAGAAGCTTATGAGAACTCCTGAATCTAAAAAGAAAACTAAGGACTTTCACGATAAGATGATTTCTTGGAAGGAATTCTCCATTGGCCAAAAAGTTTTAATGTTCAACTCCTGCCTTAAAATTGTGGTCGGGAAACTTCGATTGACCCTTTTGTTATTACTAACACTTTTCCTCATTGTGCAGTGGAAATAAAAAGTGAAAACACCGATAAAGTGTTCAAAGTGAATGGACAACACTTCAAGCTATTACATGAAAGCTTTGTACTTAAAGATACAACCATAGAAGAACTCTCCTTGGAAAAGTCGACTTACACTGCAGTTTGAACATAGAGTTCTCTTTTGGTACTCTTTCTTTATATTGTTACTTTCATTAAGGACAATGTGTAATTTAAGTGTGGGGGTATCATTCTAGATTTTAATTTTTTGGATTTTAATTGTTTGTTTTAGGATTTCATATTATTTGTTTTAGGATATCATTTTTCTAAAAAAACAAAAAAACTTACTTTGCATGCTTTTTAATAATATTTTGGGGTTGCAAATGTTGTGATTTATTACACTAGAGGTTTGTGGCATGATTTGGATAGTATCTCTGCATTCTTGGTATAATAAGTTGGATTTGAATGCAAAATTGTGTATCATCTATGATGGATCATTAACCTTGGTGAGATCTTTAGCCTTGTTATGGATGGAACACATTTTTTCCAATTTTTTTCTTGTGTGTGATCTCACTCATGATCGCTACTTATGCTAGAACTTCACTTGACTCTTGTTCACATGCATATATTGAAATGATCTAGGCATTTGATTCTTGTTAAGCTATTGGGCAAATAAGTCTACCCTGCAATTATACTTTTGTTAAGTCCCTCTGAGCCTATTAACCCATTCTTTGTTATATAACTCATTACAAGCCTAAAAGTGAAAAACAATGAATTGACCCAATCTCAGGGGATAAATAAGTCTTTCATTAAAAAAGAAAGTGTGAGAATAAAAATAAATAATATTTTTTTGAACTACTTCTCAATGTTACTTCTCTCTCCTAATCATTACTCCTTTATCCTCTTTGATTTTAGCCCTAATCCTTTTAAGATTATATCACCGTTACCTTGGCCCCGTTACAACCTTAATAAAGACCTTTTGATCATTATACGCATGTATATCAAGTATAGATGTTAGAGGCTTGTCAAGCCTATGGTAGTGCTAGCTTTCATGATGTGTTTTGAGTGTAAATAGTAGCCTAAACACTTGACTGGTTGAGATAATTTTATATCTTGTGAGGAATCTATCACTTATGATGCATTCTTTGAAGGTGCAAACACGAGAAGGGGCGGTTGAATTGTGTTTGACTAACTTGAATACTTTTTCTGTTTTTGCAGTTTTTAAACAAAACTTGATGTATGAATAAAACAGAGTTAGCAGCGGATATAAACTAAAAATAAAAACATAGAATTTTATACTGGTTCACCGTTAATGATGCTACGTCCAGTCCCTTCACCTTGAAGGATTTCACTAATTCAAACCTTGAATTACAACAACTCCACTGACCCTCCAAGTCAGTCTTCTCAAACAGTCTAACAATCCTAGACTTTTGAGGAATGCAGCACCTTGACTTCTCAAGTCAAATCTTCTCGTACCAATCTGACAAACCCAGATTGTAGAAGGAATTACAACGCCTTGAATCTAATTGCTAAGTAATCTGCTACCCCTAGCTAAGTAACACTCACTGAAAACTTGAGTGTTTGCTTTGGAAGTGTATGACTCTTTTGTGATTTTCGATACTAAGTATTCTGCCTTGAGCCTCCTTTTATAGATGCGAATTAGGGTCTCTTCCAAGCTTAATTTCGAGTTATATCTTGCTGGATTCTCTTGCAAAAATATCTTGACCAATCGGGCTTCACTTAAATAAAAAACATATCTTTTTTATGCTTCAGATTTTCTTTCAAAAATAACTGGCCAATCATGTCTTTAGTTTCTTCCCGCCAATAGCTCCTGATCTTCCATACGACTTCACTTTATTTTTGTAACAAATCCTTTAAATACTTTGATAAAAATAAATTAAAATCTCCACCGTTAATCCTCATGATTAAATCTGGACCATTTGATCTTCTGCGCTAGTCCACATATGGACCTTACTAAGTGATCTGCTGTGATCCTCTAATTTCGGCCAACTCTGGACGACACTTTCTGATCTTCTGATCTCGACCATCCTGGACTTGCAAACTGATATGTTGTGATCCTCTGATCTCGGCCATTGCTGGACCACACATCCTGACTTTCTGATTTCGGCCAACACTGGGCCATGGTCTGATATTCTGATCTCGACCATCACTAGGCCATATCCTTAAATTTGAACCATTGATCTTGATATCTTCCCTCTAATCTGGACCAATTCTGGACTTGGTCTGGATTGAACTGAAATTAACTCTAGACAAATAATATTTCAGTATGGACATTTTACCTTTGATTTTGGATCAGGTCTGGATCAATTCTGGAAATCATTTCATCTGGTCTGGACTTAGTTTCATACCCTGAACCATGCTATCTTCTGGTCTGGGTCAAATCTGGATTGATTATCTTTTTCTGGACCCATTAGATTATCCTCTGATTAAGTCTGGATCAAGTCTGGGCTGTTTATTATTTCACTGCCAGGCCATCTTCTGGTCAGAATAACTTCTGGAATAAATCTGACATTTGATTCCTTCTGGTCTGGATCAAGTCTCCCTCTGGCAAGCTTCCTTCTGGTCTGGACCAGGTCTCCTTCTGACTTTGCTTCCTTCTGATATGGGCCAGCAAAGATATCTTCTGGTGATGTTTTGACATCCAAGAGTATCTTCTGGTACCTTCAGGATTCAATCTCTGGAACCCTTTGATTTTCTGCTTCTGATTACTTCAGCTTCTGGTGGCATTTTATTTAATATTTCAAGGTTCAAATTAAGATTACATGGAGTGCTTTTGTAAACATCAAAATCCTAAGTACTTATAACCAACTTGGTTCCAACAATCTCCCCCTTTTTGATGATGACAAAACCTTAACTTATTTTGCTAGTTTATAACTCGAAGACTTGAATTACTCCCCCTAAGACCAAGCTCTCCCCCTAAGTCTGATACTGACTTTTTCTTCTCTTTCTCTTTTCACTCTTTCTTTTCTTCTTTTCTCCTCTCCTTTTCAGCTCCTTCTTTATTCTATCTTTCTTTTCTCCCTTCACATAGCTTCTCCTTTTCAACTCCTTCTTTTTTCACTCTTTCTTTTTCTCTCTTTATTTTTCTCTCTCCCTGTTTCCTCTCCTTTTCAACTTCTTCCCTTTTTCACTCTTTCTTTTTATCTCTCCCTGATTCTTCTCCTTTTCAACTCCTTCTCTTTTCATCTCTTTCTTTTTTGCTGCTCTTTTCTTTTTATCTCTCCTTTTCTACTTATTTCTCCTTTTTCTCTCTCTCTCCCCCCTTTCTGTCATCAGCCAAAAAGAGGTCATACTATTTTTGTATCTTTTTGTTTTTCTCTTTACAAATTATAGAAAGTAAAAACAGAAAATTAAAAGGCATTAAATAAAATTACAAGAAAATTAAAAAAAACTCCTAAGAAGACTACTTGAGCTAGTCAGATATGGAGGTAATGCTGAGATGCTTCTTGATGAACTTGAACGTGTCTTCAGGTAGTGCTTTGGTGAAGATGTCAGCCCATTGATGATCAGTGTCCACAAACTGGATGCTTAAAGTCCTTTTTTGAACATTGTCCCTAATGAAATGGTGTTTTATTTCAATGTGTTTGGCTCTAGAGTGTAAGATAGTGTTCTTGGTTAGGTTTATGGCTGAAGTGTTATCACAGAACAAAGGGATATTGGTTTCAAAGATGTTGTAATCTTCAAGTTGATGTTTCATCCAGAGTAACTGTGAACTACATCCTGCTGCTGACATATACTCAGCTTCAACTGTTGACATGGCAATGGTGCTTTGTCTTTTGCTTGACCAAAAGATCAAATTATCACCTAAGAATGTGCAGTTGCCACTTGTACTTTTCCTTTCCAGCTTGTCTCCAACATAGTCGGAATCACAAAAACCTCTGAGTTTGTAGGTGGGGGTTTTCTTGTATAACAAAGTAAGGTTGGTGGTTCCTTTAAGGTATTTCAAAATTCGTTTGACAGCAGTTAAATGGGATTCCCTAGGGTCAGCTTGAAAACGGGCACAGACACAAACACTAAACAAGATGTCAGGTCTAGAAGCAGTTAAATAAAGAAGGGATCCAATCATACCTCTGTATGTTTTCGGGTCTACCTTTTGGCTGGTTTCATCTTTCTCAAGTGAGCAGGTTGGGTGCATGGAGGTGGCCATATGCTTACATTCACTCATTTTGAACTTTTTAAGAAGTTCTTTAGTATATTTAGATTGGTGAATGAGTATACCTGATTTACCTTGGTGAATCTGAATTCCAAGGAAGAACTTGAGTTCTCCCATCATGCTCATTTGGAACTCTTTCTGCATTAGGTCAGAAAACTCTTTGCACAAAGTGCCATTAGTCGATCCAAATATGATATCATCAACATAAACTTGAATAATCAAAATATCATTTTTAATGGATTTCCTAAATAGAGTATTATCAATCTGGCCTCTATTAAATTCATTCTTAAGCAGAAAGTTACTAAGTCTATCATACCATGCCCTTGGTGCTTGTTTTAAACCATATAATGATTTTATAAGTTTAAAAACATGGTCTGGAAAATCAGAATTTTCAAATCCAGGGGGCTATTTGACATAGACTTCCACACTTATATAGCCATTTAAGAATGCACTTTTAACATCCATTTGATACAGCATTATATCATGATTAGCAGCAAATGATAAAAGAATTCTAATTGCTTCTAACCTGGCCACTGGAGCAAAAGTCTCAGTGTAGTCTATACCTTCCTGTTGATTGTATCCTTGAGCTACAAGTCTGGCTTTGTTCCTTACCATTTCACCTTTTTCATTAAGTTTATTCCTGAACACCCACTTGGTTCCAATAATGTTTTTGTTTGGTCTGGGTACCAGATCCCAAACATCATTCCTTTGGAATTCATTCAGTTCTTCTTGCATTGCAAGTATCCAACCTTCCTCTGCCAAAGCCTCATCAACATTGCTTGGTTCAATTGTTGAGAGTAAACCAAACAGACTGGTTTCTCTACTTGGTGATCTGGTCTTTAGAGGTTCTGCTACACTGCCAATAATGAGAGATTCTGGATGTGAAGACTTGTACTTCCATCCATTATTTCCATCTGACTTGTCTTCAGAGTCAACATGTTCTTCTTCATCTTGATCTTTCTCAGATTCTGCTGCTGGTCCAGCTTCTGGTTCCTGTGCCTCTGGTTCACCTGCAATTTCCTCATCTTGCTTTGACTTTTCAGAGTCAAGCTGTTTATCATCAAACTTAATGTGGATTGATTCTTCCACAGTGTTAGTTTCTTTGTTAAACACTCTATAAGCTTTTGATCTCTCAGAGTAGCCAATAAAGATACATTTTTGAGATCTAGAATCAAACTTAACTAGGTTATTTTTAGTGTTTAACATAAAACAGATGCAACGAAATTGCTTAAAGTAGGAAATATTGGGTTTCTTACCTTTCCACAATTCATAGGGAGTTTTATTTAAGATGGACGTGATGTAGCAGGCTGTGTTGACAGCTTCTGCCCAAAGGTAGGTGGCTACCTTCATATCATTCAGCATGGTTCTGGCCATCACCTGCAATGATCTATTTTTCCTTTCTACCACTCCATTCTGTTGAGGTGTTCGAGGGGATGAGAAGTTTTGAGAGATGCTATTCTCATTACAGAATTCTTCAAAATACTTGTTCTCAAATTCACCTCCATGATCACTTCTGATGGTTATGATCTTAATACCCTGTTCATTCATAACTTGCTTACAGAAAGAGATAAACACTTTGTGAGATTCATCTTTGTTCTTTAAAAATTTTACCCAAGTCTACCTTGAGTAATCATCAACAATCACAAAACCATATTTCTTACCACTGAGAGAAGCTGTTTGAACAGGACCAAACAGATCTAAGTGAAGCAGTTCAAGTGGTTGAGAGGTAGAAACACATTTTTTTAGTTTTAAAAGAGCTTTTAGTTTGTTTACCTCTTTGACATGCTTCACACAGAATCTCAGTTTTGGAACTTACCTTGGGAAGCCCTCTTACTAACTGGAGTTTGCTTAATTTGGATATAAGCCTAGGGTTTGCATGCCCTAACCTTTTGTGCCAAATCAGATTCTGCTCACTGATAGACAATAAGCATTTAACCTGTTGCTTAGCAAGACTGAACAGATCAATTTTATAAACATTATCCTTCCTAGTGCCAGTAAATAAAACCGACCCATCAAGTTTACTAACAGCTTTGCAAGTTTTTTGGTTAAAGATAACATCATAATTGCAATCACTTAATTGACTTATGCTCAGAAGATTATGTTTTAGCCCTTTAACTAACAGAACATTTTTAATAGACAAGGGAGAAGAAGTGTTACCAACAATTCGTGTACCAATAATCTGACCTTTCTGGTTTCCTCCAAAAGAAACTTTGCCTCCATTCTTCATAGTCAGATCCAGAAACATAGATTTGTCTCCTGTCATGTGCTTGGAGCAGCCACTGTCAAGATACCAAGTTTTGTGTTGCTGATCAGACCTTGCCTTTTCTCTTTCAGAATAAGAGTTAGAGTCAGACTCAGATTCAGACTTAGCTTCTGTTCGAGCCATTAGAGCCAGTTCTTCTTCTGGCCTATTTGAGCAGTTTCCTTGATTCTGCTTTGGTTGATAAACCATGTTCCTCTGATGATTCTGGAACATGTTTTGTGTAAGACCCTTAATTTTTAAATTAAAATTATGCAATTAATATTAAGTGTATTTTGGGGATATTGTAAAATATTTAATATATGTATGTTTTGAGTAAATATATATATATATATATATAAATATTTATTTTGGAAGATGAATTAAGATTATTGGATGAAGAATAAATTAATTTAATTACGAGTAATTAAATTAATGAACAGTTAATTTAGGGATTATCGGCTAATTGCGACAAGACTGGTTAAGTGCTGAGGATCAGACAAGTGTCGGGTGAGGTGGCACCCACACAAGCCTATATATAGGACTGAGAAGGATGGGTGAAATCAGTACACCATTCCTCCTCCCTCACTGCCCATACTGCATGTAACAGTATCCCTTCCCCCCCATTCTATTTTCTGTTCCAGTCCGTTCAAAAGAAAAAAAGAGGGAGTTCCTCAAAAGTGACATTAATTAGAAATCTAAGCACCAAACCAGAAAACCCCCAGTACAAAGAGTTTTGACGCAGAAACGAGAGCAGTAGCAGAAACACAACAAGGGTAAGGGCACCTTCCACTTTCTAGTTTCATTACGGCTGTAAGTGCATTACTGTCATGGCATTACTGGTGTTTTCATTATTGTTTTTGAAGGAAAACTATTTTGCCTGTTGATTGAAAAAAATGAAAAAAATGCATTATGTGATGTTTTAAAAGTTCTGTGATGATTGTTGTTTGGGCTGAATGCATTAAAGTTGTTTTGTTTATGTGGGAAAGTGGAAAAATGTCTTGCATGTTATTTTGAATATGATTAAAATGCATGTTCATAAAACTGTTTTGATAGTTGTTTTAAAATGCAAAAATGCATTATGTTGGTGTTTTGCTGCTATGTGATGCTTGTTGTTTGGCTGAATGTGTTAATGTCTTTCTGATGGTTTGAGAAAGCTGAAATGCTTTGCATGTTGTTCTGTTTGTGTGAGAAAGCAGGAAATGCTTTGCATGTGTTTTGAGAAATGATCAGAATGTAAATGGTTAAAAATGTCTTTTGCTATGGTTGACATTCTGTTTGAATGGTTTGAGAAAAACTGTGATGAATGATCTGGTGTTGCTGATGTTTTCAAAGAAAAGGGATTTTAAATGATGAAAGTGTTTTTCTGGAAAAGTTGTTATTAATGAAAAATGCATGAGTTTTGTGGTTCCAAAGAGTGCTGAATCTGTTTTGGTGTTTTTGCTGATTTTTCAAAGGAAACAGTTTGAAAATGTGTTGAAGTCTCAAGAAATTTTCACTGAATTCGAAGGTGTATTCGAATACAACATGAGTGTATTCGAATACAGCCTGCCAAGTTTCTGTTTTACTCAAGTTTCCAAACTTGTACTCGAATACGGGCCTCTGTATTCGAATACAGAGGAAGGATTTTTGCTTCTGACTTAGCATCTGTATTTGACTACGACCCTGTCGTATTCGAATACAGAAGTGAAATTTTAACCCTAAATTCGCATCTGTATTCGACTACGATAGCCTCGTATTCGAATACAAGATGCTAACTTTCACAATTTTTGCTTTTGTATTCGAATACAGATTCGTGTTTTTCCAGAAACTCAAGTTTTAGCTTATGTATTCAAATACAAGGAAGCTGTATTCGAATACAGATTCGTGTTTTTCAGAAAATCAAGTTTTAAACACTGCCATGAGAACTTTAAAGGGTTGTAAAACATTGGAAAGGTTTGAAATGATTTAAAATGGAGTTTTTGAAATAGTTTTGAAGAAGAGATGATGAAGTTCTTGAAAACCTTAAATGATGTTGGGGAAATGCTGAATTTACACATGTTTTGTCTTCTGTATTCGACTACAGGCATGCTCTATTCGAATACAGAGTGTTGACATTGCAGTTTTCAGCTTCTGTATTCGAATTCAAGGGGTCTGTATTCGAATACAGATTTGTGTTTTTCCAGAAAATAAAAGTTTTAAACATTGTTTATAAACTTTAAGTGTTGAGGAGTATTTGGGAAGGTTTTGTGACAAATTAAAATGGAGTTTTGTGATAATTTGAAGTGGTAATGATGAAGCTTTTTGAGACTCCTACTGATGTTGTGAAAATATTGATTTTTACACTGTGACAGACTCTGTATTCGAATACAGAGAAGCTGTATTCGAATACAGATTCGTATTTTCCAGAAATCTCAGCTTTAAACACTGTTGTATGAATTTTAAGAGTTGGGGGAAAGACTTATGATAATTAAGAATGGAATTGTGAGATAATGTAAAGTATTAATGATTGCTTGACTGTTGAATCATGGTTGTGATGATGATGATATTGACTTTGTTGAGATGTTTTGAAAAATGATGGAAAGGTGGAAATTTCCTAATAATGCATACTGTTTTAGTTAAGAGAAAACACTGCATATTCATGCATTGCATAGTCAAGTGGTACCCGCGATGGGCCACAGAGTAATGCGTAAACGTGCTGATCTGTTGAGCGATTGCACGAGTGCTGGTCTGTTGAGCGACTGCACTGGTACTGATCTGTTGAGCGATTGTACCCTGAAATGCGCAAAAACGTGCTGATCTGTTAAGCGCTTGCACGAGTGCTGGTCTGTTGAGCGACTGCACTGGTACTGATCTGTTGAGCGATTGTACCAGAATATATGTCAAACTTGCTAGTCTGTTGAGCGACTGCACGAGTGCTGGTCTATTGAGCGACTGCACTAGTGCTGATCTGTTGAGTGATTGCACCCTGGTCTTGAGGGCTGTTGATGTCAAACATATTTAAATTGTGCTGGTCTATTGAGAGACTTCACCTTGATAATTCCAAGAAATTGTATACATGAGCATATACATATTGCATCGGGGGATTGACCTATGGGTCACGTTTTGGTTATATGATGATGATTGGAAAGTGATGTGTGTAAGTACGTTGTAAAATCTGAATTTTCTGATGAATGGTTGTGATTGCTGAGATGGTAGTTGTACTTACAATATGTTTTCCATATTAATTGGCTGCTGTTTGAAAAACATATATGTCATGAAATTTCAAATGAGCATCATTAATTTTCATCATTGTCATATATTATACCATGGGTGTATTTGTTCTGTGATATAAATGCTATGTGCTTATTTGTTAATTTCGGTCGGTGACCCTTTACTATTATATGTGGAATTTGGGCTTTGCCCTCAGATGCCCCCCAAACCCATGACACCCGTGGGTCCCGAGACGACGGAAACGTTGCTCGACTTCATTGATCGTTCCGTGCCTACTGGTTGGGAATACGACCCCACCTCAAGTAGGGCTACGTACACGGGGAGATTGAAGAGGACCTGTAGGACCAATGGAGTAGTGCACTACGTGGAGCACAGCTATGTGAGGATTGACTATTCTGTGCCTTCCCGTTTGGTATTGGAGGCGCACGGGATTTTTGATGATGTGGATGAGCCAGCTAGAGGGGTTGAGACGGAGGCCACCGTAGGAGTGGTGACTCATATCCCGGTGATTGGTGGGGATATACGTGATTCTGAGGCAGAAGAGAAGAATGAAGAACCGACGCCAGTAGCAGCTGATATTCCAGGTCCGTCTAGGATATCCGATGATTGTTATGAGATTCCGGCACTGCCGAAGCGACCGAGACTGTGCATTGATCTGACTTCGGAGGAGACTGATCCCTCTCTGTATGATGAGGAGGAGGAGGTTACATCGAGGCGAGCGGCGGAGTCGGATGAGACTTGTTTGGGATGCGGAGGAAATCCGTGCTACTGTAGCTTTAGTGCATGATCGGTTAGATTTGATGTATAGGATTTTGAGCTAGAAAATGTAATTTGTTTTATTTTGGGAGTTATTGTACTACTTTTCCGCTAAACTATTCCGCACTCTGATATTTTCTTTTGGGATGATATGACAATGATCTTTTGAAATGTATTAATGTTATTATTAATTTCCAAAGATAAGTACTTAGTGATATTTATGATGAAACGAATTAATTATGTTAATTAATTAAATTACGACGTATCATTTTATGAAATGATTTAGTGAAAACTTTATTTGAATTATTTTTGAATTAAATCTGGAAAATCATTTTAATTATTTAAAAAAAAATACACTCGCGCTGTGTTGTAAACTCGGGGTGTTACATTTTGATTCTGGTAATTTTGGCGAATCCAGTGATTCTGATAACCTTGATGATTTGGGTGAATCTGGTGGTTCTGATGAATTTGGTAATTCTGGTGATTCTGGTAATTCCTAATCTGATTCTAGTTCTGGTTCCAGTGTTGATTCTGATTCTGTTTCTAGTACTGATTCTGATTCTGGTTCCAGAGTTGATTCTGGTTCCAGTTCCTGTGCTTCTGATACTGATTCCAGTTCTGGTTCTGGTTCCAGTTTCTGTGCTTCTGATACTGGTTCCTATTCTGGTTCTGATTCCGATTCTGGTTCTGGTTGAGTTGACCAGACCTTCTTCCATCAGACTCAGATTGCCTTTGTCTTGTTGTAGCAGGAACATAAACCTTCTTCTTTTTGTGCATTGCCAACATCCATTGTCCAGGCACCATTGTTGGTGTCTCCTTCTAGTTGCTCAGAATATCTGCAACATAGACAATTTGCTCTTTTGGTACCCAGAACTGATTGGGTCCAGGTTTGTTAGTTTTAACAACTCTTTGATCTTGTTCAGATATTACCATTGGACAAGATAATTCAGAGTGACCTTTCTTAGCACAAACAATGCATAAAACATCAGAATAAACAGCTTTACTTTCAATAATCGTTTCTGTAAAACCAATACCTCTCTTTCCAGTGTTACTGTTTCCATAAATCATAGATGCATATTTACTTCTTTCCATTCCACTAGAAATAATGTTTTGAAAAAATTGTTCATGCATATCAGATTCACAAACAGTTTTGGAATTGGAACAAACATTGCTTTCGAGAGTTTGGTTTTCAGATTTGAGTCTTGCAACTTCAGTTTTAAAATCCTTATTTTCAGTTGCATACTCAGAATTTTGATTCTTTAAAACTTGGACTTCTTTGGTCAGATTTTTCTTATCTTCCCTAAGAGTTTTCAGTTTTAAAGGCATCTTATTATTTGCATTTAAAAAATCTTTTAAAGTATCAATTAACTCAGATTTAGAGAGATCAGAAAATACCTTATCGTCTTCATCTTCTGAATCTGTTCCATAGCCTGAGCTGTATTCAGAACTTGAGTTTGTATGAGCCATCAGAGCCAGAATTGCTCCCTCTGATGTGCTTCCAGACTTGCTTGAATGACTGCTTCGATCATTCTTCCTTCTGCCTGCTTTCCTTCCTGAATTCTTGCCTTTATGAAGTCCAGAGGCAGACCTGATGTGTGCCATCTTTGCTGTTTCTGCCTCTTCTTCATTAGACGATTCTTCGTCTGATTCTTATATATCCCAGGCTGCCATCAGACCCTTCTTTCTGAATATGGAACTCTTCTTGTGCTGTTTGCCTTTTTCCAGATTTGGACATTCTGACTTGATATGTCTAGGTTCATTGCATCCATAACAAACAATACTCTTCTTGTCAGATTCTTCCTTTCCTTTGTTGTTATGTTTCTTCTTGAAGCTTCTTCTCTTCCTGTTTTCCCAGATCTTAACCATCTTTTTGGTTAAGTAAGCCATATCATCACAGTCACTGTCACTATCCTCTGATTCTGATGCTGCCCTTGCCGCTTTCTTCTGTTTCGACTTCAGGGCCAAATTCTTCTTCTTCTTTGGTTCATCTGCTTCTAGTTCTATTTCATAAGACCTGAGTGAGCTGATCAGATCTTCAAGTTTTAAGTTGTTCAGATCTTTGGCTTGCTAAAATGCAGTAACCATTGGTCTCCATTTGGTTGGTAAGCTTCTTAGAAATTTCTTGACATGATCTGTTGTTGTGTAGCTTTTCTTCAAGACCTTCAGTCCAGATATTAGAGTTTGGAATCTGCAGAACATTCCATCAATGTTTTCACCATCTTCCATCTTGAACATCTCATACTCTTTGACCAGTATGTTAGCCCTTGCTTCTTGAACCTGCTGGCTTCCTTCATAGGTCAGAACCAGACTGTCGAATATGCTCTTTGCTGTTTCTTTATTTGTGCATCTGTTAAATTCCTTGAATGTGATGGCACTGATCATGATGTTTCTGGACTTGTGATGAAGTTTGTATAATTTGCTCTGGTTTGGTTTCATATCATCTATGTCCAGTTCTTTAGTTGGATCTTCTGGAACAGTAGGTGCAGTGTATCCTTTGACTACCATCTTCCATAGTTCAAGATCTTGAGATACGAAGAAACTTCTCATTTTGTCCTTCCAATACTCAAACCTTTCTCCATCAAACAGTGGTGGTCTGTTGATGTTGCCTCCCAGTTCATCTTTGGATTCTGCCATGTTGAACCCCTTGGACCTTTCCTCAAACACTGTTAAGTGCTCAGCCTTGAGACCGAGCTCTCATGCCAATTGAAGGTGCAAACACGAGAAGGGGGGTTGAATTGTGTTTGACTAACTTGAATACTTTTTCTGTTTTTGCAGTTTTAAAACAAAACTTGATGTATGAATAAAATAGAGTTAGCAGTGGATATCAAGTAAAAATAAAAATACAGAATTTTATACTGCTTCACCGTTAACGAGGCTACGTCCAGTCCCTTCACCTTGAAGGATTTCACTAATTCAAACCTTGAATTACAACAACTCCACTAACCCTCCAAGTCAGTCTTCTCAAACAATCTAACAATCCTAGACTTTTGAGGAATGCAGCACCTTGACTTCTCAAGTCAAGTCTTCTCCTACCAATCTGACAACCCCAGATTGTAGAAGGAATTACAACGCCTTGAGTCTAATTGCTAAGTAATCTGCTACCCCTTCTGACTCCCTCAGATTGTAGACTCTACTTCAACAACTTAGATCTAACACAAGGGAAAGAAAATAACACAAGTGCTTGCTTCTGGAAAGCTGGAACTCACAATTAACCTCACTGAAAACTTGAGTGTTTGCTTTGGAAGTGTATGACTCTTTTGTGATTTTCGATACTAAGTATTATGCCTTGAGCCTTCTTTTATAGATGCGAATTAGGGTCTCTTCCAAGCTTAATTTCGAGCTGTATCTTGCTGGATTCTCTTGCAAAAATATCTTGACCAATCGGGCTTCACTTAAATAAAAAACATATCTTTTTTATGCTTCAGATTTTCTTTCAAAAATAACTGGCCAATCATGTCTTTAGTTTCTTCCTGCCAACAGCTCCTGATCTTCCATACGACTTCACTTTATTTTTGTAACAAATCCTTTTAATACTTTGATCAAAATAAATTAAAATCTCCACCGTTAATCGTCATGATTAAATCTGGACCATTTGATCTTCTACGCTAGTCCACATCTAGACCTTACTAAGTGATCTGCTGTGATCCTCTGATTTCGGCCAACCCTGGACCACACTTTTTGATCTTCTAACTTCTGATCTCGGCCATCCTGGACTTGCAAACTGATATGCTGTGATCCTCTGATCTTAGCCATTGCTGGACCACACATCCTGACCTTCTGATTTCGACCAACACTGGGCCATGGTCTGATCTTCTGATCTCGGCCATCACTAGGCCATATCCTTAAATCTGAACCATTGATCTTGATATCTTCCATCTGATCTGGACCAAGTCTGGACTTGGTTTGGATTGAATAGAAATTAACTCTGGAAAAATAATATTTCAGTCTGGACATTTTACCTTTGATTTTGGATCAGGTCTGGATCAATTCCGGAAATCATTTCTTCTGGTCTGGACTTAGTTTCATACCCTGAACCATGCTATCTTCTGGTCTGGGTCAAATCTGGATTGATTCTCTTGTTTTGGACCCATTAGCTTATCCTCTGATTAAGTCTGGATCAAGTCTGGGCTATTTATTATTTCACTGCCAGGCCATCTTCTGGTCAGAATAACTTCTGGAATAAATTTGACATTTGATTCCTTCTGGTTTGGATCAAGTCTCCCTTTGGTAGGTTTCCTTCTGGTTTGGACCAGGTCTCCTTCTGACTTTGCTTCCTTCTGATCTGGGCCAGCAAAGATATCTTCTGGTGATGTTTTCACATCGTGGAGTATCTTCTGGTACCTTCAGGATTAAATCTTTGGAACCGTTTGATTTTCTGCTTCTGATTACTTCTGCTTCTGGTGGCATTTTATTTAGTAATTCAAGGTTCAAAATAAGATTACATGGAGTGCTTTTGTAAACATCAAAATCCTAAGTACTTAGAACCAACTTGGTTCCAACATTCTTTAGTTAATTTGTCCTCTTGTTTGCTTTGGTTGTGATAAAAAACTATTCATGATTGCCATATATTTTGAAGCCTAAAATTTTTGCTCACCATTTTGCATTATTGAGAATCTTTCGAATCGAATGCCCTATTTTGCTCAGAGTGCAAAAGCTTAAGTGTGGGTCGATGCATTTGGGTACATGTTTCTAGCTTTGTACGATGACATTTTAAAAGCCCTTTTCAGCCTAAGATTAGTTTTTTGGCATATTTCTAAACTTTGGGTCATAGTTGAGTTTTAATGTAATTATTTGCATATTGATCCTTGCTCGCTCTACAAGCCAAACCTTGAGCTTTGGATATTGGATTGATGCATACAAGTAGACACTAGAAAGCCAAGAGTCAGAGTTACAACTTTTATGTTGGAACAAAAGCCCAAATCAGAACTTTACTTGGTCAAAACCACTGATTATGTGACCAGAACTTTCATAATAATATTTAGGATCAGGCCACTTGTTTTTTTCCATAGAGCATTTAGAGTCTAAAACGAATACTATATATTTTTTTTTAGTAGGACGTCTGCTTTTGGACGGAGATACTCATAATTTATTTTCGATTAATAATTTTCTATTCTTGGATGGAAGGCTAATTTTGAGGATTAATACACTGTTACACAATTTCATCAACACCTTGAGGTTTATTATATAATGTTAATTTCACGTTGATGATTCTATTCCTTTTCATTAAATTACATTGTTATTCTTATTGATAAATTCAAATCTCAATAGGATTGATAACTTTGGTTCGATAGAATTCAATCTCTAAACTAATTAATTGAAGTTTTTCGACATTTGATTGTTAACTTTAATCCATCAATTATTGTGATGCTTAATTCAATCAAAGAAACAAAATTCACAAAGGGTTTCTCCCTCTTATTAGGAAAAAAATAGATAAAAATTGAGAAGAAGCGTTAGACTTTGATTCAATTTAGGAATTTGTAGTCGAAATTACACGATATCTTAAAAATATAATTCATAAGGTATTTGGTTATAGATTATCTAATTCAACTAACACAAATCATTTGCTAGAGGATCATCGATATTCAAATATGCATATTGTTGGTTCTTTGAGTGAAGAGAAGGCAAGAACTATTAGTTCTCGTGTCAGTGAAGAACCTTTTATAGAGGTGATTTCTATGGCCAGAAAAAAGAATATGCAAAAGGATGCTATATTATATAATTTTCGCTCATGGGTCAGAAAATCTGCATGATTTGAAAAATAATTTTTGCCAATTTTTTATATTTTTTTGTTTCTTTTTATGTTCTTTTTTTTTCTGGTTAGGTTTATGTCCCTTCATTTTTTGTTTTTCTTTCCTTTTTAATAAATTTTTAGATGAAATAAAAAAATTAAAATTATATTGATAATAATGATACTCTATCGATGTGTTATTATTAATGTAATTGACAGTTAATTGTTCAATGTGCATAAATTTTTTATAATTATGTCAAGTATGGTTCGAGGTACCCTATTGTTATTAGAATTTTGGTGAAATGATGTGTACATTGTTGTTATATTTATTTCGTGAGATGACAATAAGTAAGAAATTATCTTTGAAGACATAGTAATACTTTATTGCTATTTTATGCAATCTAATATTTATTTTAAATCCTTTTTCCATTGCACTTATCTCTATCAATTGTGTAAGCACTATGGATAGACCCTATTAGTGTGACATCACATGACATGATTACTGTGTGATAGAGAAGATAATTCAATAAATAAATATTTTTTAAAAAAATAATGTATTGACAATATAACTATCATTCTCTGTCAAGTGGTAGAACTTAACATGTTAATTATCTAAAATGGATAAACAAATATTATTTGTTTTATAATATTATGGAGAGTTATATTGAAGAATAATATGTATGGTAGTGTTATTCGTCTAATAATATGACTATTTTCACTAATCTTTATGACTCATGTAACCTAATATTTTGCTCACATGTGTTAAACTATATGTATAGCATTAGAGCGATGAATGAGTTATTTAAAGTTGTATATAATTTCATATTGTTTTAAATATTAGAGATTTAATTTCTCTCGTATGATAATAAAAGTTTTTGTATAATGATCATACTATTTTTTGTAAAGGCTACATTATTTATAAAAATTCTTTTGAGAGTTCTTATATGTGATAGGAGATTTTATATTATGAATTATTAAGTAAAAATTTATAATCTCCTTAATTGTATGTGCAGAAAAGTGGTTAACTATGACACTTAAATATATATTGAGTTTCATATTGCGACAACGTACCCACTTGTGCAAATAATTCTACTATATTTTGATTTATGTGCAAAAGATGTGGTTAAGTATGTGAAATTCTATTAGTCATAAAAACATAACTTATAGTGATGATGTTTGTATCTCATTGTAAAATATTATATTATTAGAGAATTTATTGACTCGTGGGCTCTAATGAGAATTTGACACTTGTTTATATATGTGGGATTGGTGGAAGTATATACACAATATTATTTATAATATGATATCTTACTTTAAGAATTTTGTATTGAAAAAATCGTATCACACTATTAAATATGTGTATAGTTATAGAGTATATTTAAACTAGTGGACTTTTAATGAGAATTTGAGTTTCATTTATATATATGTTGGATCAATGAAAATGTATGTCCACACAAATGATAAATACTTGAAAATTATTATTCTTTTATTTATATATACTTCTTTTAATATCAATAAGCCACACAATTGGATGCTTGAGTTGTTGGAAAATGCACAATAATTATTTGACATACAGTTATATTGTGCTTGTAACAAGGGACAGATTTAGAAATGAAATAGACCAGGGCCAGAATCTTTTATAATTTATTTTACTGTTAAATAATCGTCAAAACTGCATAGTCTAAAAATAGAAATTGATAATGAAAAGCTTTCTATTATTATCTTTTTTGCTTAATCCTTAAATCTAAAAGAAAAACATTTATAAAATAAAATTGCAGCAAAACCAAATATAAAATGAAAAGCCCCAATCATTATTTTTTTATTTTTATATCAAAAATAAAATCAACCATTATTAGCATTAATATTTTATTGTTAAACAGCATTATTATCTTTTAATACTTATTAGCATAATTTTTTAGACCAATATTGTTTTACTACTCCAATTAATATTACCATTTATTTGTAATTTGTAAAAATTGAAATAAATTAATAAACCGACGAAACTGAATACATGACTGCCTATTTTTAATTATTTTGTATTTGTTTCGCTTATTTATATATACGGCACCTCCCTCTCTGATATATTTTCTTGCCTTCATCGGTTGTAACTTCTTTCCATATATATATGGTGCTCTTCACATGTCTATATTATTATTTAATAGGGAGGGGCTTGGGCTTGTAACACCCCCCGAGTCCGTCACTGTAACACCCTAATTTTCACTTTCTTTTTAAATAAGTTATTTTAAAGAAATTCTTTAAATAAATAAATCCATAATAAGGTTTACAAAATAAAAAAAATTTGACATGTTAAAACATCTTTACTTCAAGTGTAATTTTACAATATATTAAATAATATAGAAACAAGGGTTATCGACCATGCTAATCCGATTACTCCTAAGTTAATCATAGCATACTTAATCGAAGACTATTGGGTACTAGTGATCCTTTAGCTACACCAAATTGTCCACATTGGACTGACAACCGAAGCCTAGACTATGTTGCAAATCCACAGCCATTTCATGCTTTGTATAATAATCTAGGGTGTTTAGTCGGGTGCACAACAAAATAAAAGGTCGGCAATTGAAATTAACATACATCAATTTAGCATAAATGAAAAATAATAAAACATGCATATTTATTACAATATGAAACATAAGCAGGCGAGTATTTTCGCTGCAATAATATGGAGTATTTGGAAGCATCGCAACAATAAGCTTTGGAATCAAACCAACGAGCATAGTGACCATGTTCTTGCCTGCACTATTAATTTGTTAGCAGACTGGGTAATCGCACAAGTTTCTGTGTAGCAACAGGTTCTGCAGCAGGTTGTTTAAAATGTGACGTGGATGCTTCTTTTTCTCACCGCCTGAATCGAGTTGGTATTGGTATTTGCATCCGCGATGAGAATGGTATTTATGTGATTGGAAAAACTATGCAATTTTCTTCCTTATCCTAAGTGGATGTCGAAGAAGCGACAAGCCTCGCAGTCGCATTGGAATGGGTTCATGAGCTCCAATTGATTATAAGAATGACGTCACTGAATTTAGTGCAGTAATTGACAATTGTAGAAATTTATTTTCACTTCATTATATAGACTCTCATGTTGAGTTTATTCACAGACAAGTTAATAAGGTTGCTCATCATATTGCTAGGGCAGCCACATCTTTATTGACGTTCCTACTTGTATCCAATGTATTGTCATGAATGAAATGCCATATGCATAGTTTAGTAAAAAAAAATACTCATACATTAAGCACCCTAATACAATGTCTATATATCACTGCACATGATTCTGAAATATTATGGTTCTCGCAACAACTTTTCGGAAGAAAATAGTGAAGTCCACCTAACAACACATCACCAATTATTCCCTTAGAAATTTGTGAATGTCCACTTGACAATTCACATCACCAATATATGCATGCACCATATTTTTACCATATTTTGTTGATTAAATTAACTACACCATTTTAAAATTTTAAATAATTTTCACTAACACCAAACATATTTACGCCCTATGCAGTCTCACATAAATTAATCATTAATTATAGCACATTCGTCATTTTAAAAATCTTTTCAAGTAAACATAATTTCTACATAAAAAAAACACCAAATAAATAAACATCAAGCATCAAACACCAAAGTAAAAACATCAAACTCAAGAAACAATAATCAAACACCAAGAATCAAAGACGTAAGCAAGTATAACTAACACATGTTAAACTAAAATGTGGAAGGAGACCTAACCTCAACTAGAACTCCTTTACCAAAACATATATATTCTCCATGATTCACTTCAACACCCACTTTCATCTCTTAACCTTAAATCAAGACCAATATTTTTAATTAAAACAAAATCCTTCGTTACCCAAAATAGGGTATCCATTGATTTCAAGACATAGAAAACCCCTCGTGTTTTTTCTTTTTGGAACTAACTCAATTCAAAGTTCCTTAGTTTATTAAATTAGAACACTCATTGCTCAAAACGTTTAATCAAAGGGAAACGCTTACTAATTTAAACCTCAAAACACCAACACTGAAGATTAAAACTTTGTTCCTAAAATGAATATTTCCCCTTCTAACCTTTTTGATATACAAATCTTAAACCCCTGAGTCTTGAATATAAAACTTTTCTCCAAATCTTAAAGTTTGAAACTTTTTTCTCAAACTTAAATTTTTTCATAAAATTAGAAATTTAATATCAAAGACTTTTTAGTGCTATCTCTATAGAAGGAAACCTTGGTTTCAATTTAAAACCAACAATTTAAACTATCTTTCTATATATATATATATATATATATATATATATATAACCATCTAGCTAACACCCTTTTTACTTAACAAAATCTTTCGAAAAAGTTTTCAATTCCCAAATGTAGTTTAAACACTTTAAATAATCAAAGATCCTCAACGCCAAATTTCCTTAAACTTTCCAAACTAAATTTGTTTTTAAATATTGTGTCGTAAACTCTATTTTTTTTAAACATCTTTCCTAATGGATAAGGGTGGGGGCGAGAGTGGCTTTGTTCTTTTATAAGCAAATTCAACTAATTGTAGCCACACAATTCAAGAGGGGGTTGTGTGACTTCTCTAGTTTCTCACAAATCTTACTAATCTTACTAAGATAATATATATGTTAGTAAAAATATCTTACCTCAACTTATGTCACATTGAAATTTATATGTTATTTTAAGTCTACTGGTATTTTGGGATAATGGGAGTTTATTATAGCATCTTTAAATGCATAAGTCATTCTAAAATCTATTATTTTTGTATAAAATCAAAGTATTTGAGATGTATAATTTATTTTCTCTATTAGACACAATTTCTGCGGCGTTGAATCTAATTTCTCTTTTGACGACAAGTGATTTGACCATATTTGAAATTCTAAAATTAAAATCATATTCTTTTTGTAATTAATTATTGTCATCCAAGATAGAGAATGTTAGATTAATTATTTAATTAATTAAATTATGAATTGACAATAAATAATTATTTATTGTTAATATAAATTATTGTCAATTGTTATTAAACACTAATTAATTGATGAATATTTGTTGGATTTTTTTTCTGAATGAACCGTGATGATCTTGACCATTCTGTTAACCCTAATGAGAGGTCCCTACCCTTAGCCGTTTATCTACTGAATCATTATCCCATTAGACAGTAACCTAACTCTGAAAACCATTGACGACAATGAGGGTGGTCCAACACATTCTTATCATGACTATATGCTATAATTTATATTTAACACTACTATTAAAATTCTATCATCATTTTCTATTTGTAAATTGACTAATATCCTATCATTTGAGAGTAATATTCCTAGATTGACTTTTGTTCACAATTGATACAAACTCATTTTATATGTGTCTAAATAATATACAATTTATGGCAAACAACACCCAATGTTGCCTACAACAACAAAAATTTGGTTGGCAAATTTGTTTACACAACTCATAATATCATAAATTAACAAAGATATAGATAAAGTATCTAATTACGTACCCTGAATTATATGGTGCCAGAAACAACTTGTCATTCTCTTTATTTTCTATAAGTATATCAACTACATAGTTTTTTACATTAACTGGATCGAGTTTAAACATGGATAGTTTATGCGGCGATAAGAATGAAAATCTACTTGACAACTTCCGCATGCACACCAACTTCTCATACAAAAACCTTCAATGAAAATATAAAATTAGATTAATTATCAATAAATTACATGTGGCAGTGATGCAATTAAAATGTAATTTTTATCTTAAATAAAGTACTTATATTACCCGATGTATATGATGATGATAGTAGCACTAAGCTCTTTATGATCGAGAAGTTCATATATTTTCTCTTTGTCAAGTATGTCTAAATACTCTTCTCCGAATATACCTTTTTCCATGTTTATCATATGTGTATCATTGTTGCCCTCCATATTCATCTTTGTTGTTGTGTCAAGACACGATCCTAATCGAGCAAGGCGTGGTTGACATATTTAAGGAGCAGCAACTGATTTTTCTCGATCTAGTTTTTGCATTTTGGAAGGTTTATTTTTACCACGGACCTGCACCTGCGGTGTAGCGAGTTTATTTTTTGGTTGAATTTGAAAAAAATGAGGTTGATCAGTTTACTTATTATAGTAAGCTAATCATTTCATTTACATGAATTGATGTATATGTCAAACCTTTTCTGGTGAAGTGACAGACTTGCTGCGAGGGATCTTATCATCATTCCTTTTAGCAACAATCTAAATAAATTTGAAATATAAAAGTGGAAAAATCAGCAATTAAACATAATCAATCATAATCATACAACTAAACATACATAGCAATTAAAACGTACCTCCTGATCAGTGCCAACAGGATGTTTCAGCCATGCCACATAGCTACCTATTCCTTCTCCCAAAAGTTTCATATCTTCGTCGTTGTCGGGGATAGGCAACAGTGCAAGTGGTTCTAAAGCTACCACAAATGATACTTTAATATGACCGGCAGGGATGGGGTTGTTGTGCAACACTTCTCCCAACGTATTGTACAATGTTCCTTTCCCAACCATGCGATGGGTAGGGGAAGACAAGTATAGGCAGCAACGTGAAACACCCTAAATTAAATCAATGGTTAATACATAAGTATGTGAAACAATTAGGTTGAATGAATTTCTTATTTCGTTAAGTAATTAATTACCTTCGGGAGACTTTTATGAGCAATGTTGGAACTTCCATCTTCACTGTCTATTTGCATTTCACGTTGAAGTTGCTTTTCCTTATCCTTTTTAACCAAGTATGCAACTTGCTCCAAAAGGGTTTTCAGCGCTTCGAATAGTTGATGATTCGAGGGATTTGTGCACTTCTCATGTGAAAAATAACTTTTGGGAGTCACGCTAAATCCCTTACCCCTCACACAGCCAAAATATTCAGGAACATTGAATACCTTGCCGAGAATGTCCATGCAGCTAACTTCTTTATTTTCATCTTGATTTTCAAGACATTGTTCCAAGTTTTCCTAAAATACATGTAGTATTAAAAAGATAAGTTCAATATCATATTTAAAAGACAATATTAAAAAATATTAAGGTTATATATACTTACACATTGTTGGACAACTTGTTGAACATTTTCGTTATTCACTATTCCATCTTTATTTACGCAAGCCTCCTTCCACAAGATATGACGACCCAATGGTTGATCGGATTTCGTCTCTTGCAGCTGTTCGTTAAAACATAAACAAAATATTAGTTAGAAACTATAGTTTATAATCTACCATAATGTATAAAAGTGATGTTTACTTACAATTTTTTGCTCTAAACGCGCATATCCCATACGCAATCTTTTGTATGGATGCACTAGGTTCTTTGCTCGCTCCCGATTTGCTGTACTTATATTCTATATATAAATAAAAAACATAACGATCGTGTAAAAAATAAGATATGAATATGAATAAAACACACATGTTAATAAAATAAATATTACCACAAATGCGGGGTCTGAACGTTTAGCTACAAAAGAGGTCCACTCTTCAGTTGTTATGTAGTGTTTGTAAATGTTTGGAGCTTCAACATTCACATTTCCACACTTGTCTCTTAGGCAACTCTGAGTACGTAATTTTTCCGCATATCTTCAATGTTAAAAGCGCTATGCAAACCAAATAAATAGAGTTTGAATAAAAGTATTTCAATGGAAAAAATTATAATTAAGTAACAAAAAAATGGAGTAAAAAAGTTAATTACTTGTACATCATTCCACAACATGTCTTTTGCATCCTTCAATACTTTGTCTCTCTAGTCATCGATTGTTTTTGGGATATTTTGGCAGCAACAACACCGATGTAGCTCACCATCATTGAACTGTTGGGCTCAATCGGCTGGCCACTTTCATTTCATCCCACCTAATAAACTCATAGAGTGTAAGTGCTTGCTTTCAAAAAAGAAAAAAAATAAAATCTAAACAAAAGTATAGTATATGTACCTCAATTTTTTTTCTAGTACTTCTTGCTATAATGACTTTTTGCATTATAGTTGCCCCACGCTTCACTTCACCTTCATAGCCTTTAGCGTTGACAGCTTCATTGTTTACAACTTCTTCGTTTTGACGACCTAAATCGTTGTTGGAATCCATTTATCTACACATTTCACACAGTATAAGTTCAACATGCAGTTTAGTGACAACAACAGATTGAATAAATACAACATGCACTACAAGTTTAGTGACAACAAGATATTAATAACAATACTTATAGTTTAGGGTTACGACGTTGCTGAAATACAAGCAGAAATACAAGTTTAGGGTTCCACAGAGCGCTTTAAAAAACTGAACAAAAAGCGCCTTAAAAACCTTTATGGTTCGTAGGGATAGTATACATAGTGAAAATGGAGAGTACGTAATGAAAACAGAGAATACGTAATGAATATGGACAGTAGGGTTCGCACTAGGGAGAAGGGTTCGTATAGAGAGTAATGAAGATTGAGAGTACGTAACGAATAAGGGTTTCACACTGCCAAGTTCGTAGGGATGAGAATATGTAATGAAGAAGAAAATGAAGAGGCGGTTTCTTATTATCAGTTTACGTAATATTTTAAAACACCCTTTTACATCTCTTTTCCAAAGAGCGCTTTAAAAAACTTAACCTATTACAGCGCTCTTCCAAAAAGCACTTTAAAAGCCTATATAAAAAGCGCCTTTCACAGTCTTTTACAGTGCTTATAGATACACTATATAAAAGGCGCTATATGAGCATTTTACAACGCTTTTTCCCATAGGCGCTGTAACTGTTTTGTACTTGTAATTTATTTTTTAAAAGACTTTTACAGCGCTTTTTCTCATAAGCGTTGTAAATGTTTTGTACTTTTAATTTATCTTTTCAAAGCCATTTACAACTCTTTTTCTCATAAGCGCTGTAAATGTTTTGTACTTGTAATTTATAATTTATTTTTTAAAAGTCATTTCCAACGCTTATAAGCAAAACCGCTGTAAATGTTTTGTACTTGTAATTTATAATTTATTTTTTAAAAGCCTTTTACAACGCTTATGGACCAAAGCGCTTATGTATATCATTTTATAATGTGAGATAATATCCATACTCATGGATACCAATTGTCATCTCTAAAATTTGTATATCCAATTGTTCATATCAACTTATATGATGAGTTCAGATTATAATTAAATTTTTTATCAAATTGTCATCTCTAAAATAATTAAATAATCTAATTAAAAAAATTATATGATGAGTTCAAGTTCTGGCAGAAAATCAGTATATATCAATGCATGCTAAATTACATGATCATTTCAAGTTATGACAGAAAATCAGTATAAGCATAAAAATCAAATACTCAATTCTGGCAGGTCAAGTTACATGAAATTAGTATAAATTACACAATGAGTACAAATCATTACATGACTTATATAAAACACATAAACACCTTAAAATGCTCTTCTTCTTTTCCTGGTGGGATTCACATTTGTTTGTCCATTAACGATACGAAACAATGGATTAATCCAAATTCCCTCATCATGATCATCTCTAAGATATAAACCATCATCAGTTGAATCAATTTCACATGGTTGTGATGTCGCAAAGAAAATATCATTACCAACATCTTCAAAGTTATTGTTATCATCACTTATTTTATTGGTCGATAGGACAACAGACCCTTTATCATTAGTAGGATCAGTGACATAAAACACTTGTTGAGCTTGCGACGCTAAAATAAAAGGCTCATCTTTGTATCCCACCAATATATGATATATTTGCATATATTGAGTTTTTGTCTTTTGCACTTGAGATATGCATCGCTTCAACTACTAGAGTGACTCCGCTATTTTGCATATTGGTTTGATCATCTTGTTTTGTGGTATAAAATGTATAGCCATTAATTAAATAACCAGTGTAAGAAAAGACATGTAAACAAGGGTCATTTGCTAGCCACCTCAATCTCTCTGAAATTGAAGCGGGGTCTATATCAAACTTTGAGCTAATGTGATTTTTTAGCCAAGGGATAGAATTTCGATTGTGCTCTCGTGTTATCCAATTTTTATTCATGTTCATGTTCAAACTAGATAACTGATCCATGTGTATTGTAACATACAGTTGAACCTCATCATCATTGTGCAGAACATACAGTTGTGCCTGCTCCCATTATGTCCTTGATATAGTCATTACTCTCTTTCCAATTATCCCTTCTCCTGGTATTCTTCCCAAATGACGAGACATAGGAAGTCCTATGGATTCAACATTGGATAGATATTCAGCACAAAATTCAGCAGCTTCTTCGACAATGTACCGTTTAGCAATACAACCTTCTGGTCGGCTTCTACTTTTTACGTACCCTTTTAATATTTTCATATATCGTTCTATCGGATACATCCATCTCATGTAAGCTGGCCCACAAAGTTGTGTCTCCTTAACAACATGAATAGTAAGGTGAACCATTATATCAAAAAACGAGGGTGGGAAATACATTTCAAGCTCACACAAAGTAACAACAATTTCCCTCTGCAATGTCGGTAATTTCTAAGGATCGATCACTTTACTACAAATTTCCCTGAAGAAGAAACATAATTTAGTTATGGCTCGTCGAACTTTTTCAAGTAAAATGGAACGTATGCTTATTGGTAGCAAATGCTCCATTAGAACATGACAATCATGAGTCTTCAAACCTTTTAACTTGAGGTCTTTCATCCAAACTAAATTTTTAATGCTTTAACTGTATCCTTCTGGAACTTTAACTTCGTGTAGAAATTTAGATAAAACAATTTTTTCCTTTCTAGATAAAGTGTAAGCAGCTGGAGGTAGATATGTGCGATTTCTTTTCTTTACGGGAACCAATTCATTTCTTATTCCCATATCAACCAAATCCATTCTTGCATTGATGTCATCCTTAGACTTTCCTGGAACACTGAGTAACGTACCAATAACACTATCAAATACATTTTTTTCAATATGCATCACATCGAGTTCCAATATGGAAATTCAAAGAAAATTGACTTTTTCTTCCACCCAGTTTTGACAAGGTCTCCCGCAAATGGTTTGCCAAATTTATTGGTCAAACCTTGTACTTTTTCCAATATTTGATATCTAGTCGGTGCTTTTGGAGCAATACATTCCTCTGATTTTCCATTGAATGCATTTATCCACCCACGATAGTGATGACTAAAAGGTAAAAATCTACGATGTTTCAATTGAAAGACGTTCTTCTTACAATGTTTCAACTGCATCCAATCTGTACTCTCTTCACATATAGGACATGCACACTGACTTTAATGCTATATCCTGATAAACTACCATATGCTAGAAAATCATTACATAGCCCTCAAATTGAAACATTCTTTCTTATACCCATCATAAACTTCCACACCTGTCTCCCACATATTTTTTAAATCTTCTATTAAAGGAGGCAAGTACATGTCGATATCATTCCCCAGTTGTTTGGGTCCAGAAATTAACAGAGACAACATCATAAACTTACGCTTCATACATAACCATGGAGGTAGGTTATAAATCAACAAAACCACAGGCCACTGAAGGTGCAAACACGAGAAGGGGGGGTTGAATTGTGTTTGACTAACTTGAATACTTTTCTTGTTTTTACACTTTTAAGAAAAAACTTGATGTATGAATAAAGACAGAGTTAGCAGCGGATATAAAGTAAAAATAAAACACAGAATTTTTATAATGGTTCACCGTTAACGAGGCTACGTCCAGTCCCTTCACCTTGAAGGATTTTACTAATTCAAACCTTGAATTACAACAATACCACTGACCCTCCAAGTCAGTCTTGTCAAACAGTCTAACAATCCTAGACTCTTGAGGAATACAACACCTTGACTTCCTAAGTCAAGTCTTCTCCTGCCAATCTGACAACCCTAGATTGTAGAAGGAATTACAACGCCTTGAATCTAATTGCCAAGTAATCTTCTACCCCTTCTGACTCCCTCATATTGTAGACTCTACTTCAACAACTTAGATCTAACACAAGGGAAAGAAAATAACACGAGTGCTTGCTTCTTGAAAGCTGTAACTCACAATTAACCTCACTGAAAACTTGAGTGTTTGCTTTGGAAGTGTATGACTCTTTTGTGATTTTTGATGCTAAGTATTCTGCCTTGAGCCTCCTTTTATAGATGCAGATTAGGGCCTCTTCCATGCTTAATTTCGAGCTGAATCTTGCTGGATTCTCTTGCAAAAATAACTTGACCGATTGGGCTTCATTTAAATAAAAAACATATCTTTTATTAAGCTTCAGATTTTCTTTCAAAATAACTGGCCAATCAAGTCTTTAGTTTCTTCCCGCCAACAGCTCCTGAGTTCCACAATACTTCACTTTATTTTTGTAACAAATCTTTTTAATACTTTGATCAAAATAAATTAAGATCTCCACCATTAATCCTCATGATTAAATCTGGACCATTTGATCTTCTGCGCTAGTCCACATCTGAACCATACTAATTGATATGTTGTGATCCTCTGATTTCGGCCATTCCTGGACCACACTTTCTGATCTTCTGATTTCGGATCTCAGCCATCCTAATCCAGAAAACTGATCTGCTGTGATCCTCTAATCTCGGCCACTGCTGGACCTCACATTCTGACCTTCTGATTTCGGCCAACACAGGGCCATGGTCTGATCTTCTAATCTCGGCCAACACTGGGCCAAATAATTAAAACTGAACCATTGATCTGGAAATCTTCCCTCTGATCTAGACCAATTCTGGACTTGGTTTGGATTAAACTGAAATTAACTATGGACAAGTAATATTTCAGTGTGGACATTTTACCTTTGATTTTGGATCAGGTCTGGATCAATTCTGGAAATCATTTCTTCTGGTCTGGACTTAGTTTCATACCCTAAACCATGCTATCTTCTGGTCTGTGTCAAATCTGGATTAATTCCTTTGTTTTGGACCCATTAATTTACCCTCTGATTAAGTCTGGAACAAGTCTGGGCTGTTTATTATTTCACTGCCAGGCCATCTTCTGGTCAGAATAACTTATGGAATAAATCTGACATTTGATTCCTTCAGGTCTAGATCAAGTCTCCCTCTGGCAGGCTTCCTTCTGGTCTAGTCCAGGTCTCCTTTTGACTTTGCTTCCTTCTGATCTGGGCCAACAAAGATATCCTCTGGTAGTGTTTTGACATCCTGGTGTATCCTCTGGTAATTCCAGGATGCATTATGGATGCATTTTCTGCCTCTGCAATCTTCAATTTCTGGTGGTATTTAATGTAATAATTCAAGGTACAAAATAAGATTACATGGAGTGCTTTTGTAAACATCAAAATCCAGAGTATTTAGAACCAACTTGGTTCCAACAGCCACATGTTGTGTGATATGCTTTGAAGGCCATGTGGATTCATTCCATCAGTAGAAAGATCAAGTCGTAGATTTCTTGACTCTCTACTGAAATCATTATACTCGTGATCAATTTTTGTCCATTGTGGAGAATCTGCAGGGTGTTATAACTTTCCATCTCTAATTCTTTCATTTGCATGCCATGTCAAGTGTTTTGAGTCTTCTTCACTGCGATA
This sequence comes from Cicer cuneatum, assembly GCA_037974295.1. Lineage (NCBI taxonomy): Eukaryota > Viridiplantae > Streptophyta > Magnoliopsida > Fabales > Fabaceae > Cicer > Cicer cuneatum. The sequence continues at coordinate 44,204,114 of JBBPBO010000003.1, read as the reverse complement.
GATTCGACTAAATCTTGGTATTATAGGAAAATACCACACGAGTTTTGCTGGAGTAGATTCTTTCTTCTTATATCGAGAGACATTGCATTTCGAACACGCCTTTAGTAATTCATATTCGTTTCGAAATAAAATGCAATCGTTAGGACACGCATGAATCCTTTTGTAACTCATGCCAATAGAGCACAAAATTCGTTTAGCCTCGTAGGTTTGACTGGGAAGTTCATTATCATATGGCAACATATATTTTAGGAGTGTTAATAATTCTGTGAAGCTTTTATCAGACCATCCATTTCTCGCTTTTAAGTTGTACAACTTTAATATCGCCAAAAGTCTTGTGAATTTAGTCCAACCATTATGTAATGGTTTCTCTGCATCACTCAACAAACTCTCAAACATTTTAGGACAATCCCGAAGATCTTCTTCAACTGCTTTTGCAATATCTTCAACTCGGTCCCGCTCATATGTATTTGTGTGGAAATCATTTGAATCATATGTCTCATCACTGTCAAAATAAGTGTTCCCTTTTTTTTTTCTCACCATGTTTTATCCAACATGTATAGCTTTTAACAATTCCATGCCATACTAAATGTCCTTCCAATTCATCTGCTCTAACGCGTTTTCCAAAACAACATTTTAAACAAGGACAAGTGATTCAATTTGGGTCTTTTGCATTCTTCACTACAAATTCAACAAACTCCTTCACTCCATTTTCATACTCTTTTGACAATCAATTGGCAAACATCCATTTCTAGTCCATTTTAATTTTATGACCTATATGAATGCAGTGTTATACAAATTTATCAATCTATAACATTATACCAATTTATAATATATATGCATACAACTCTAATTTCAAAACATAACAGAACAAATCGAACAGATTTTATATGATTTATCATGTAAGAATTTATGACTGCAGTGTTACAAAAGTTTATCAATCTATATCATACATGTAACAATTTATCAATGCAGTATATATGAATGCAATGTTACACAAATTTATCAATCTATAACATCATACAAATCTATAGTATATATAGTCTAATATTAGAAAATGAAAACCAAGGTCCAAGGTCTGTTTTCAAAACAGAACAGATCGAACAAATTTCAAAACAGAACAGAATTATCATCTAACAATTTATATGATTTATCAGGTAACAATTTATTAGTTTTAGAGACAATAACAAATTAATAAATACAATACCTAAGACAACAATCACTCAGTAAAAATGGGCTCACAGTAGAGGAGAGGAAGGTTCGTAATAGGGTTCAAAGGGAGAGAACGTATTAAATATGTTTTTATTTATTTATTTATCAAGTATATATAACTTGAACTGCTTGTAATTTTACAGCGCTTTTGTCCATTAGCGCTGTAAAATGATTTTAAAAATTAAATTTCAAAACATTTACAGCGTTTACAGCGCTCTATAAAGCATTGTAAATATAGTGGGAGCGCTATATTTTACATCACTTTTATGAAAAGCGTTCTAAAAAGCGCTGTAAACATTATGTGAGAGCGCTATATTTTACAGCGCTTTTATGCGAAGCGCTCTAAAAGCGTTGTAAACATTATGTGAAATCGCTATGACCCTACAACAGCGCTTGTCATTAAAGTGCTGTTGTATCCTCCGTTATTTTTAAAATATTATACAACAGTGCTTTTAGTTATTAAACGCTTTACTGTGAGAAATAAACACAAATGTCTATTAAATATTATCTAAGAAAGACATAATTGGTTATTATTAATTTGTAAAGAACGAGCTTTTAATTTGTTTAATCTAGATGTCTCTTCTATATTATCCCTTGCTTCATTTATATTATTAAATTTTATTTTTAAATAATATATGTCTAACTTTCTTAGATTATAGATTTCTTAAATTTTTATATATCAAAAAATTGAAATAATTATCAAAATGAATTTAGTGAAACAACCTTTGGTGATTTTTTTCAATATTATTATTATTATTATTATTATTATTATTTTTGTAAGAAATTCAATGATTGTCTCAACAACATGAACTATTGTTTAATAAAAGGGTCAATTGCACGAGATTTTACATAATAGTAAAATAAAAGATGTCTTTATTTGTTTTCATTTTCAATTAGATTTTTTTAAACTAAAAACTTATTAAAAGGAAAAGAAATTTAATTCGGGGACATAAACCTAACCTAAGAAAAAAAAAATTGTCAAACAAGTTCCTCAATTATGCAGATTTTCTGACTCTTAATTGGGCGGAAATTATATACTATAGTGTCCTTTAGCATATTCTTTTTCATTGTTTAGAAATCATCTCTATTAAGGGCTTTTCACTAGTAGTAGATTGTTGCTATTGCGTCATCTCTACGTTTTGTTTCATTAACATCTCTATTTTTTTTTTAAATCTTTCAATATCTATAAATCATGACCAATCATGTGATGTAGATTATCATCAACAACAATAACATTTGAATATATCATACTCGACATCAGAGCATTTGAGTTGACTTCCAAATAAGAAGATATTTGATGTTTTTGAACATTGTTTTCCTCTAACACTACATCACTTCAAGAACCAACAATACACATATCTAGATATTGATAATCCTCTTGTAGATGATTTGTATTAGCTCGATAAGATAAGCTAGAATGAAAGACCTCATGAATTATATTAGCTCGAAAACCTTGTGTAGGTTGTATCTCATATTCCTCAAGTGTCTCTAGAATGGTTTTCGATTCCCCTAAAATCAATTGAGTTTGAGTCATAATATTCTTCATGATTTTTATCAATTTTTTCCTAACTAGAGAGAGAAAATTCTTAAATAATAGTGGTGCCTCTTAGATTAACAACAAGATGATTACTATTACCCTGAATATCTTTTTTTGTGCGTTTAGTTTTGACCTTGGTCGGAACAACATTGTTTTTAGGGGCATACTTCTTTACAACCTTCTTTGGAACTACAACATCTTCAATAGATTGAACAATTCTTTGAACCCTTTGCAAATTAAAGAAGAACTACAACTTCTTTCGAGGGGACAACATACCATGAACTAATCAGTTTCCATATTGTTCAAAGCTTTTCACATAAAATCGACACTTTTATAGATGTATCACCCTTAGACAAGGTGACTCTACCATGAAAGTTATTCTTGCAACACACCATACCTAATGGATATTCTTATTCTGAAATTTTGATAGAGATCTCCGACCCTTTAATACACGGTTTCAGTAACTAACTCAAAGCAATATATGTTAGTATTGAAATGCAACAACTTCTACAAGGATTTTAGACGCATAAACTACGTATAACCCCGATCACCACATGTGCCTTAATTGTATCAACATATTGAAGGTTCTCGAAAATACAAAAAAAAAGGGTTTGAATCGTGATTTTCCATTTTTGAAAATTATTTTATTTTTTTTATACAAAAAAGATATGTTCTTTATCAAATAATTCAACTTATGATTATATAAAAGTGTTAGTAAAACTAAAGTTAAATCATAAAGAACTTCCATTAAAATAACCGAGAGAGAAAGAGAGAAGGGACACAAGGATTTTTATACTTCTTCACATCAGACTGTTTCTACATCAAGTCCTCCCATACTTCTTCACAACAGACAGTTACTTCTTCTGAAATTTTGATAGAGAACTCTGACCCTTTAATATAGGTTTCAATAACTAACTCAAAGCAATATATGTTACTATTGAAATGCAACAACTTCTACAAGGATTTTAGACGCATAAACTAGGTATAACTCCGATTACCACATGTTCCTTAATTGTATTGACATATTAAAGGTGCTAGAAAATAAAAGAAAGTAGGGTTTGAATCGTGATTTTCCATTTTTGAAAATTATTTGATTATTTTTACCAAAAAGGTATGTTCTTTATCAAATCATTCAACTATAATTAAATAACAGTTTTAGTAAAAATAAAGTTAAATCATAAAGAATTTCCATTAAAATAACCGAGAGAGAAAGAGAGAAAGAACACAAGGATTTTTATACTTCTTCACATCAGATGTTGCTATATCAAGTCCTCTCATACTTCTTCACAACAGACTGTTACTTCTTCTAAAATTTTGATAGAGAACTCCGACCCTTTAATACAGGGTTTCAGTAACTAACTCAAAGCAATATATGTTACTATTGAAATGCAACAACTTCTACAAGGATTTTAGACACATAAACTAGGTATAACCCCGATTACCACATGTGCCTTAATTGTATCGACATATTGAAGGTGCTTGAAAATACAAGAAAATGGGGTCTGAATCGTGATTTTCCATTTTTGAAAATTATTTAATCTTTTTTATACCAAAAAGATATGTTCTTTATCAAATCATTCAACTTATTATTATATAAAAGTGTTAGTAAAAATAAAGGTAAATCATAAAGAACTTCCATTAAAGTAACCGAGAGAGAAAGAGAGAAAGGACACAAGGATTTTTATACTTCTTCACAGCAGACTGTTGCTACATCAAGTCCTCCCATAACAGAGAGATTTTGCTTTGCTACAGTTAAGGACTTAATCCATTATTTGAACAATGACATACAAATATTATTTACTCTTCTTTTTTAGGCTTTGACTATTTTTCTTATGCCACTCTTGGAAGGTACCGTTATCAACCTTCTCAACTTTCTGGCAAGCTGTTGTTGTGGTACATAAATATTTTTACACCTCTTATGATTGTTGCCACTATCGGATTAATTTACTTCAGTTCCACTTTGTGTATGAATTCGCACAAAGTTTGTTTCTAGGATTCAAACTCTCATTGTGAGGATATTACGTTCCAAGTCCAATATCAATTTAATTATATGCAACACTTGGAATAATTTACATCAATTTTAGTAACTCTTTACTGAAAGGATTTTTATTTCATTCATTTCTTTTGATGTGTTCTAGGGTTTTACATAAGTTCTCCTTAACACATTGTCTTTTGCATTCCCAGTCACTTTTTCAAATGTATTTGTTTCTACTTTTTATACTAAGAAATGTATCTATTGAGGATATTACTGTTGGAAATATCCGATCAATATTTAAGGCAAATCAGCCTTTAGGACATGTGCATATGTACATTTTCATAGTTAATTTAGTGTATCTTGATTGAAGAAGGCATATCTTATAGGGTGACACTTTCAAAGGATGTCATGCGCGCATTTGGTCATAGCTTCAAGTCAACTCCTTGATAAAGTCAACTCTATGATAAGAATTCAACATTCCGTATTTGCATAAACCATGTATAAGGATTTTTTATGCGTAAACCATGTATAACCCCATTTTCAGAGGGTGACATTTTCAGAGGATGTTATGCGCTTGTTCAGTCATAAGATAAGTCCATATTTGCTAAGAGGAGAAAGTTGGAATGTTGACTTCTTATCGCAGCATTGACTTTTTCAAAGTGTTGACTTGTAGCATTGACCAAATGGTCAAATTATTTACTAGATTTATCATACGAATAATCATTAGGGTGAACTTCAAATCAGATTTATCAAAAGTGTGTTGAGAATGAATTTAACAGAGTCAGGTACTACTTTAACATATTCTTCAGAGCCACGGTGCACTTGATTAGTTAATTCTCTTTCTTTTTTTTCAAAGGATTTAACTTGTAACAGAACATTAAATTTATTTGATGTTTCATTCAAAGTTTTCTGTTTGGTCTTAAGTTAGAAGATCAATGAAGATCCTGACTGTTAGTTAACTTAAGCCATAGGTAGATGACAATTGTAGCGCTTGTTTCTTTTTTGATCAAAGGATAAATTGTTAATTTATACTTCTTAAGTCTTTAACGCTTTGATTTTGATTGTAGAATATCAAATGCTTGTTGCAAAACTTCTTATAGCTATATCATAACTTAGTCTATTAGAAAACATAATTACTTGTTTATGAAGTGGTAATATTATTTGTGTTAAAAAAAACATTGATTATTATCTCTAACATACTCATAATTTATGATACCTTAGAATAGATAGTCCTTAATATCAATCTTTGTCTTCAAACATAGAAAATATAGTCCAAGGATAATTGTTCTTATATGTTTCTTTTGCTATCATCAAAATAACAATGGGAGGATTGTAGCTAAGAATGAATTTTGCACTAACAATCTCCTTCTTTTTGATGATGACAAACTACTATGCAATTAATAAACAATTTTCCTTCACAAATTTAAGTTAAAAAGTTTGCTTCCTCAAAATGTAGTACTCAAATGTAGGGACTCCCCTTGAATATGATAAGATTATTTCTAAGAATTTCCTACTTATTTTGTTATTTTACATTTTTTATACTTATAAGGGTAAAAATAAAAAACAAATTAATAGGGAGGAAAACAAATAAAGCGTACACAACATTATGATAATTTTGACCAATCTTTTCAATTGAAATCACAGTTTCCTAGGATGTTAAGCCTTTGGATTCATATAAAGTCTATTGATTAACAATTCACAATTCATCGTGATGTAAAGCCTTTGGGTTATTTTTCTTCTTAGGATGTTAAGACTAATGGAACAAACCATGTATTTAGAGGATGTTAGGCCTTTTGAAACAAGGGTGAATTGCAAGCAACTATCATAAAATGACATATGCGAATGATCTGGAAATGACACTCACATATGATGCAGTGCAAATGACACTCAAATGCAAATGCAATAATCAGATGGAGATGAAACACATATGCAAAGTAAGAACACAACAATTCAATCAACGCAAGCACACACAATTAATTGTATTACTATATCATCTACTTTTCTCCCTCTTCGTCATTCTCAAAAAGGGTGAAATTAAATAAAATATAGGAATTATAGCATGTAGTCACACACAAAAACATAGACAAGCAAAGAAAAATTCAAGACCATCACGCAACAAACAAATATATAACATGAGTAAATAGCTCGGGAAAAAACAGATAAAAACAAAATAAAGAAAAGTAACATTCATTTATTTGAGAACCAACATTACAAAAAAGAAAGCACTAAGAAGGGAAAAAATAGAAAACATAGAGGAACCTAGTCCTAGGAAGATGAACTAAAACCATCTAAGGACACTCACCAAGAGCTCAACTATTTCCTCGATTTAAGAGGTGAGAAAGTCCAATTTGCGGTAAACTTTTTTTAGAGCTATCCGAGCTTCAAGTTGTTCGAGGAGAATTTCGCTTACCATTAAGGCAACTTTCAGATGGTGGGATTTTCCTCTTCTCGGGAGAAAAATGATTTCCTGTTTCTATATGAACCATCATCCATAGCAAAAGAATTTGAGATGGGTTTAAGAAAATAACACATGAAGTTTTGATAGATAAATGAAAACAATAGATAAGGAAACTAAAACACATTTGAAATATAAATAGCCATATTTATGGAGAAAGGAAATGAAATCGTTCTGAAAAAAGAAAAAAGTATTGATGAGAGTATGGAGAGAAACGAAGAGTGAAATGGAAACATGTACAGAGAATTGACAAACACTTTATGACACGTGGAACGATTTAAAAGCTCTAGACGATTAGTAGAAGAATATGAAGAGTTGTGGACAGAAAAGGAGATAATTATTAAACATAAAATATTTTTAATGAAACTAAAAGAAAAGAATAAAAGGAATAAAAAAAAACATGTATTCAATTCAGAATTCATATTACACTTGTAACAAACCCACAAATTACATTACAAGTGTAATACTTATTACCAAAGGGCTAAAAGAAAATTGGTAAAAAAATATCCTAAGATATATTCAAATGCATTCTAAACCAAATCTATTAATTTAAATTACATATTAGGATTGAATCACTAATTCCTAATACATAAATAAACAAAGTATCTTTATTGACACTCTCTTTGAAAGTGCCTTCCATCTTTGAACTTCCCTCTGATAGAGTGATGAAGAACTTTTTCGTATTTGGAAGCTTACCTTCTGAATTCTCAGACGTAATTAACGAAAATGGGATGATTTAGTATCGCTTTTCTCTAATTGTATTTGACTTGTCAGATGGGACTTTGTCTGAATTTAGAATTGGAGATACGATCTTCAAAAGATATAAATCTTTGATAGGATTGTTGGTGTTCCAACCCTACAGAGGAATCAGAAGAAAAAAAATGACGCACAAACCTTTTAATGCTTTTTTATCACTACTTCCTTGTACATAAGAAGTTGAAGACTCAATAAAGGAAAAAAAATTTCAACTGGTGTTTCCTAAGGAGTTTCGGGTTTAAAACCTTTGGATGTAAAATGATTTGGGGTGGTGAGAAAATAGGGTTTTTGAAAAACTCTAGATAGAAGGGAAGTTTATGTAATCAAGAAATCAAAACTTTGGTTTTACAGAAACTAAACTTAGAACAATTTCAAACAAGAACACAAACGATATGATCAAGGACCAGACAATACAGATCAAGATAGATGATAAACTAGACAAGAAAAAAATATAAGACAAAATAAACAACTACAACAACAATGAAATATATTGTAGAGTACTTGATCGGATGACAAATAAGAACGATTTAGCAAGCATGTTCTTATTTTTGTCTTATTGGAGTTTGTCATACTTTTCTTTCAGATGAGCTTCTATCTAGATGTAAAGTTAGCTTGGTTCTGATCATTCTTTCTTTTGAATTAACATATGCATTACTTTGCTCTAGTGCTTTGATTTCATATATGTAAGTCTCAGATGATGAATCCAACACGATCTACACTAGAGGCTAAGATCTTCTCTATGAGCAAACATAGGAATAACTTCACAGCTTGCAATAAGAGGATTTCCAAGGTGGCTCATTTTAGGTTCTGATATATCCATGATTTTGACTAGATGGTGAGATATTTAACCCATTTTGTTTTACAGACTTCTATAGTGGAGGAATCAAATGAGAATCTTCCATGAGAGAGTTTTGGTCCTTCACTTGCAGTTCAAGCTTCTTCGAAGATAATGTTGTTTCAAAATCATGGCACATATGTCATCTATGGATTATATTAGATGGAAATATTTGACCCATATGAAAAATGAACTTCCAACATTATACTCATGTGTCTTCTTCTAAGAGGATGAGGACTAGATGATTGATTCTATCGATCTACCCATTTGAAGCATGGATGGATTTTTTTCTTGATTTTAACAAAGGACTTTTGAGTGTATTCTCCAACCTTTGTTTTGATGAAGAACTTCAACTTGTTACCATTCAACCATTAAAATTTGTGCTATTGAGTGAAAGGTTGCATTACTAAACTTCTACCTATTTGGTTAGTTTGATATTGTCGAAATTCATTAACTAATACTTCTTCCTATCATCAAATAAATTATAATTAATTAATACTTCTTCCTATCATCAGATAAATTTTAGTATTAGCATATTGACTCTTCTCACTGATTAACTAACTTTGCCTTATTGAAGCACACGAGTTTTGTCTAGTATGTCATTGAAGAATTTCAAAACCACAACCAAAAGTTTGATAAGAGATTTAAACAACATAAAATTAAGAGAATTTTTAGAACATTTAAGCATATCTTTAAGAGAAAAAGAAAGAAGGGAGTTTCCATCTACAGTTGAAAACTAATCACATGATGAAGTATTTTCTTAGACAATTCTCATACATATATGACTTAGAGATTTTTACCCTGCTCGAAGGTCACAATAAAAATCCTTTTTCATTTATATTCTTCTCTTTGACCATTCGTTTATCTCAATACAGAGATTCTATTTTTCTACTCAAAATGTCATTGAAGAGTGATTAGATAAAAAAATTTAACACAAATACTCACATTTTTAAAGAGAAACTATATAGAGGATTACTAGAAAAAAAAAAGCCTTTTCACCAAATCACTTTAGTAAAGACATGAATTTATCATTTGAGAAATAGATGCTCTACTAATGTGTTTTTATCTATTGTGAAATAGCAATTACAATCTTCAGTAATCAATTTTTATCAATCTAGGTTTTATAAATACTAATAAATGTATTGTTTGAGGATATTACCGTTGGAGATCTTCAACCAACATTTAACGCAAATCAACCTTTAAGACATGTCCATATATACATTTTCATAATTAGTTCAGCGTATCTTGATTTAAGAAGGCACATCTTAGATGGTGACACTATAAGAGGATGTCATGCGCTTCTTTAGTCATAGGATAAGTCTGTCTTTGACGAGCGAATGAAGTTGGAATGTTGACTTCTTACTAGAGGGTTGACTTGAAGCATTGACCAAATAATCAACTAGTTTACTACATTTATCAGATGCAAAATCATCATAGTGAGTTTGCTGCCAAATTCAGTAGAGGTGCTTTGAGAACGCGTTTAACAGAGTCAGACATAGCTTTATCAAATTCTTTAGAATCACGGTCCACATGATTAGCTAATTGTCTTTCTTTGTTCATTAGAGGATTTAACTTGCACCAGTGATAATTCTTCATCATATGCATATTTTTCCTTGTATTTAGGCTTTAATTATCTTATTTCACATTTGTTATTAGTTAATTTTAGGAGTTATTTGATATAGTTTGTTAACGTTAGTTCTTAAAGTTAATGGCATTTTTTTTTCTTTTTCTTTGGTTAAGTAGGTATTTGTCGTAGATTTATGTTGTTTCGTTATTTTAGTGCAGTGCTAAATTTTGTTGAGAAATCAACATGCCCTATGTGGAGTATTCAAGCCATATCTAGAGTTTTAGATGTTCAAATGGAGTTAAACCAAGTGAAAATGAACACTAAGATCCATATCTACAACTTTCATAAGGAAACTAGAACCTCCTTTCGATTCAAAAGAAGAAGAAAATGCATTAATGGTTAGACAAGAGATGTTGTATGCTTGAACACAAATGCCAGCGATTGAGGTGAATTTTTCTAGTATTTTGACATCTATATATGTCCAAAAGCGCTAGAGCACCCCGTGTTTGCCTAAGGCTCACGGTGAGACCTAGGATGTGTATAAGTAAGTTTTTTTCACTTTTTCAGGATCTTTGTTGCTATTTTGATGTGTGGAGACTGGTGTTCTAGCAGAGAAACTCAAAGGATGTTTTTTTCTAACACTACTAAATGAGTTTTATCAAGAATCATTCATGTAAATATGCAATAATAATTATGTTTTTGATGTGAAGACAAAGACCAAGCAAAATGATCAAGTTACAAATTCAAAATGAAGTCAACAATCAAGTCAACTATTCTCAATATGCTAGAAGACTTAAAGTTTAAGGTGTATGATGCAATCTAATATTGTTATATTTGAAATGCACATGAGAACCTTATACTTTTAGCATATGCATCAAAAGAATTTTGCAAAGTGTCAGAATGCATGAACAATGTTTGAAAATTAAGTTTTTTTACAAAAGCTAATGTTGTATTTGACTACAACATGTTGTAGTGGAGTACAAACTCAAGTGAGTAGCAAAAACTTCTTATCTATATTCGACTACAGGATGTCGTAGCCAAATACACTGTATTCGACTACAGGATGTCGTAGCCGAATACAAAAACAAGTCAGTAGCTAAAACTACACCTCTTTATTCGACAGTAGGATGTCGTAGCCGAATACAAAATCAACTCAGCGGCAAAATTCACTCATCTGTATTCGACTACAAGGATTCGTATTCGAAAACATGCTTAAAATTGTTTGAAAAATCTGAATGTTAAAGAGGAGTATTCGACTACGCGTAGGCTGTAGCCGAATACCACTGCGAATCAATGTGATTTTTCAAGTTTGATTGATTTTAGATCATTGCATATATTCATCAAACCTCCAGGAAAAATTGCCACTGATCTCAGGTGATGTCTTAGGAATAGAAAGACCTCTTGGCTCGAGTTTAATCTCAACACTTTCACAACAACTTTCACAAAAATTCAGAACTTTCTTTGAGAAATTTTAAAGATCCATTAAGAGTCAAATCATTCATTTTTCAAGTGCATATTGTTTTACATTTTCATATCATTGAGATAGGTTCTCTTGCTGCACTTGAAGTACAAAAATATTGGATTGTTATCATTGTACAAAGAAAGCATATCAACTGTATATTCACTTACGTTCAATCAAAATCATTCAAGTTATTGTTGAAGAAAGTGGTGTAATTTCTTCAAGTATTGTAAACTAAGATAGTTGTGTGCTATCTTAGGGAGAGTGTTAGAAGTCTATAATAAAAGTCTTAGAGTAAGACTTGTACTTATTCTAACAATAGTAGAAAATCTCTTGTGGTGTTCAAGAGGATTGGATGTACCCTTGGTTATAAGGGGAACCAGGATAAATTACTTGTGTTCTTTATTTTTTTGTCATTTAAATTTTACTTCACTTATCATAAGTCAGAAAAATAATCCACTAAGTCTCTAAAAACGAGAAAATTTCTAAACACCTAATTCACCCCCCCTCTTAGGTGCGCTTCTAAACTTACACCCGTGTTTCCCTAAGGCGCAGGCGAGACGTAGGATGTATAAAAGTAAGTTTTTCTCATTTTTTAAAGATCTTTGTTGCTATTTTGATTTGTGGAGACTAGTGTCCTAGAAGAGAAACTCAGAGGATGATTTTTTGTAACACTATTAAAAGAGTTTTATCAAGATTCTTTCATGTAAATATCCAATTATACTTATTTTTTTATGTGAGGACGAAGACCAAGCAAAAAGATCAAGTTAAAAATTCAAAATGAAGTTAACAGTCAAGTCAACTATTGTCAATATGCTAGAAGACTTAGAGTTTAAGGTATATGATGCAATCTAATATTGTTATATTTGAAATGCACATGAGAACCTTATACTTTTAGCATATGCATCAAAAGAATTTTTCAAAGTGTCAAAATGCATGAACAATGTTTGAAAATTACGTTTTTTACAAAAGCTAAACTTTTATTCGACTACAGCATGTTGTAGCGCAATACAAACTCAAGTCATAGCAAAAACCTCATATCTATATTCGAGTACATGATGTCGTAGCCAAATACACTGTATTCGACTACAATATGTCGTAGCCGAATACAAAAACAAGTCAGTAGCTAAAACTGCACTTCCGTATTCGACAATAGAATGTCGTAGCCGAATAAAAAATCAAGTCAGTGGCAAAATTCACTCATCTGTATTCGACTACAAGGATTCGTATTCGAATACATGCTTAAAATTGTTTGAAAAATATGAATGTTACAGAGGTGTATTCGACTACATATAGGCTGTAGCCGAAAGCAACTGCGAATCAATGTGATTTTTCAAGTCTGATTGATTTTGAATCATTGCATATATTCAACAAACATCTAAGAACAATTGCCACTAATCTGAAGTGATGTCTTAGGAATATAATTACCTCATGGGCTTGAGTTTAATCTCAACACTTTCACAACAACTTTCACAAAAATTCAGAACTTTCTTTGAGAAATTTTAAAGATCCATTAAGACTGAAAACATTCATATTTCAAGTGCATATTGTTTTACATTTTCATATCATTGAGAAAGGTTCTCTTGCTGCACTTGAAGTAAAAAAACATTGGATTGTTATCATTGTACGAAGAAAGCATATCGACTGTATATTCACTTAATTTCAATCAAAATCATTCAAGTTATTGTTGAAGAAAGTGGTGTACTTTCTTCAAGTATTGTAAACTAAGATAGTGGTGTGCTATATTAGGGAGAGTGTTAGAAGTCTATAATAGAAGTTTTAGAGTTACACTTGTACTTATTCTAACAATAGTAGAAAATCTCCTGTGGTGTGCAAGAGGACTGGATGTACCCTTGGTTATAAGGGGAACCAGGATAAATTACTTGTGTTCTTTATTTTTCTGTGATTTACATTTTACTTCACTTATCATAAGTCAGAAAAATAATCCACTAAGTCTATCAAAACTAGAAAATTTCGAAACACCTAATTCACCCCCCCCCCCCTTTTAGGTGCGCCTCTGAACTTACACCCAGGTTTGCCTAAGGCGCACGGTGAGACGTAGGATGTATAAAAGTAAGTTTTTCTCATTTTTTAAGGATCTTTTTGCTATTTTAATGTGTGGAGACTAGTACCCTAGCATAAAACTCAGAGGATGTTTTATCAGACAATATTAAAGGAGTTTTATCAAGAATTATTTATGAATATTTCTTGTAATTCTTCTTCAATCTATATCTTTTGTTTCTTTGTCATGACAAATTAAACCCTCTTTGCTAGGGATGAGTGAAAGAAGTTGAAATCCATATTTTTTAATTTGATTTATTTTTCTCATATTTGTGCTTATTGGTTATGTTAAACGGAAGTGAACTTATTGGATGCTTGAGATGTGAAATACATGGTATTGTAGTCCAGGGATATATGCAACTCATGAAACCAACTGAATTGTTTGCAGAGATAATAGTTTAATAAAAGAATTCTTGTATTGTAAATCTTAATTCTTTCTTAAATCTACTGAAGAATTAGATGTTGCTTTAGAATTAAAGGTTCAGTCACTGAGGAATTAGGGCAATAATAGTAAAGTAAATTCGGAAATAATTCGATAAAGGAATTCAGTAACAAGGATCAAATTAGAAACCAAGATTAGATTCGAGGTGAAACTCATCCTTGATAGTTTTCTTACTATAAAGGTTCAACATTATTACTCTTGTTAGTTTAAAAAATTATTTCAATCAATTCGAAAACTTTTTGTTCAATTTTAGTAATTAAACAAAATTCGATAGTATAATGCAATTCTTGAGTTCAACACTCAGTATTAGTGTTTTATTATTACTTGCAATGATTTAGTACACTAGTTGAAACACTATCCACCAGAAAATTGACTTTATCAGAGACTTCATTCAGAGCTTTCTTCTTTGGTCTTGAGTTAGAGGATCAGTGAAGGTGTTGACTGTTAGTTAGCTTGAGCCATAGGCAGATGATAATGATAACGCTATTTTCCTTTGTGATCAGAGGATGAATTATTAATTTGTATTTTCTTTGCCTTTAACACTTTGACTCGGACTATAGATTATCATATGCTTATTGCAATACTTCTTATTGCTATATCATGACTTACTTTATTAGCAAACATAATTACTTGTTTATTAAGTGATACTATTCTTTGTGTTAAAAACACTTAGATTATTATCATTAATATCAATATTTGTCTTCGAACATACTCATAATTTTTTCTACCTTAAAATAGATAATCATTAATATCAATCTTTATCTTCGAACTTCATCTACACATTAAGAAATTATAGTCATAGGATAACTGTTCGTAATTGTTTGTTTTGCTATAATCAATCCATTAATTATAGAATTGTAGCTTAAAACCACTTTTGCACAAACATATATCTCATTATTAAAAAATTGATAGGTATCACTATCATTGTTACCAATAATAATGGTACCTACAACCTAACTATAGTACATGTGTAGACAACATGCATTGCATTTAATGTATTTTATGCATGGATGCGTAGAACAAGAAACACAAAAAAGGGGTTTGAATTGTGTTTTATTTTAAAAAAGGTTTCAGCATGATTAAAACAAATAAATAAAATATAATAGATGAAAACAACAAACACCTAATAACACAAGCCAATTTATCTTACCAACATGATAGCTATGTCCAGTTCGTTCAAATTGAAGGATTTAATCCATTTTTCACCAACAATATCACAAGTCCACTGAATACCTACTAGTCAATCTGACTGTGTTCAAGCCTTCTCAACCTTCTAGCTTAGTACAATCAAGTTGTTGAGAAATGGAGCCACTACTGAGTCTAGATTACAAATAGAAAGATTTTACGGGGTTTTTTTGAATAACTCTCACAAGTGTATGTTTACAAAGCTATGTTCATAGAAAGTAAGATATCTCTCAGCACTTTGAAAAGTAATAGGGTTAAGAACAATAGTGCAGAGGCGGATAGGAAACCAAAAAAACATTGAACAAATAAAAATATGAATAAATGACACTAAATCACCCATCTAATTGATGGAAAAAAGAAACTTTGAGTTTTATTTTTGAGAGTTGGCTTTTCAATTTAGATTTAATGGAAAAGTATCATTGAGTATGGTGTGGTCTATCGTTGAACACACATAAATCATACAAAACGACTCTTTTTAAAAAAAAAAATCTCAAAAAAATCGCTTTCACAAAAATTAAAAAGGATTTATTTCCTAGACAAAAAAGAGGATTTATTTCACTATATTTGTATTTATCTATCTATATTGTGAACATTGTAGACTAATTTAAGAGTAAGTCTCAGAAAAATACATTCTAATTTGTTCTTGCATCACACGCGTCCTTATAATATCTCATTTAATTAATGCTCTGTAAAAAATAAAATAATAAATTCATAAAAAGTCAAATGTTAATTAAATATTTTCGATAAACAAAATATTAATAAAAAGAGTGTATTATCTAACAAAGAAAATATTGAAGGAGACAAATGAAGTGAGTGTTAATATGAGAGACTGAGAGTATCAAATGTTAACCATATAACCATATAGATGATCGTGATTGAAAGTGTCACATAAGCACTTAAAAAAATCACATGACTTTTTGTTTTAATCTTAATCATTCATGACTTGATCAATGGCCTAGATTTAGTCTTATCACTCTCTCATTTGAAAACCCCACTCATTTGATATGTTTCTTATATATATGGGAGCATTTCAAATGAGAGAAGTTTTACCATGAAACGATAAGAGGGTTAAATCTTGACCATACAACTACACATGTATGGTCATGATTAAGAGTTATTGAATTGGCACATAATCACTTAGAAAAGTCATATGATTTTTTCTTCTAATCTTGATCATCCATGTATGTTTGTGTGGTCAAGATTTAACCTCTCTCATTTGATATGCTCCTATATATATATATATATAATATAATATATACTCCTTAATTATATAATTTTCTTTAAAACATATTATAGTCTTCAATTTTAGTTATTTAGACAATGGTAAACATTTAATTATTTTTCAAAAAAACACATAATACATGTAAAAATATTGTATGAGGTTAGCTAATATGTTATAATATCATTTAAAAATTATATTTCGTGGTCCATAAAGGTTAGCCCAACTGACAAATGCTAATATTGTTAAGTTAAATATGATATCTTGAGTTCGAAATCGAAACATCGCAGTTGTGTAAGTTAGTTTCAAGTGATATTTACCACTTTGTCTACAAATAAATAGAGGCTTCCTAAATCAAAATTTATATCAAATGTATTTTAAAATTTAAACTCATCAATATAACAGACAACTTATCTAGTTTTTATCAAAGCAACAAATATCATTTAAGTCACTATCTCAGTAAAAGAGTAAAACTGATTCATGGTTGATGATAATTTATGTTAATATTTTCTGTATATCATATTTAAGAATACTGTATAGTAAATGTGGGATAATACTCGGCCAATCACAACCCTTAACTTGAACTCATATTGTGTTCTTTTGAATGCAGCAAGTCTAGTTTGGTTAAACAAATTTTTGATGTTTTAAAATTTTACAGATTATGTCGTTGAATTTTAATATATAGTTTATGATATTAAGTTTAAAGTCCCTTCCGGGCATCCGATAATATTATGTTTAAATTAATTTAACTAAACAAATTTTATCAATTTACTTATTGTGCAACCGTTGAAAAGCAATTTTTCTGAACAATAATAACTCTTTAAAAACAATAAATTTTAATATATCTTGTCGTATTAGTCTAAATCAAAGTCAGTTTGAAAAGTAGTTAAGTTGGTTAGAATGTAAATAGAAGAGTTAGTTGAGTATGAACCATGTCGTATTAATAGTTTTGTGCTATCATCAAATAATACAAAGTGAAATACATATATTCATCTCAAAAATTGATTCTTATTTTTATTTATCTCTTCTCCTACCTGTACTAAGTGCAATTATCTCTAACAAAACTGGTATCAAGAGCTAGGGATCAAAATTTCTTACCTTTGAGAAGATTTCAGCAGCTTCTTGTGGAAAAGAGGCATGGGGTATTTCAGAAAAATGTTATTTTGGTGGTGCAAAACTCAAGAAAGTGTGTCTGCAAACGAAAATGGAGAATGAAGAGAAGGTGGCAGATTACTTCACAAGAATGCTCAACTTAACAAATCAAATGACAGTTTCTGGTACGATTTTGACAGACTTGATGATTGTTGAAAAGTTGATGTGCACATTGTCCCATCGTTTTGATTATATTGCAGTGGCTATTAAGGAATCAATGGAGTTGAGCATTATGGAGATTGAGGAGTGCAAGGTTTTCTTGATGCTCATGAATGTGTTCTTGAGAGAAATGGTGATGCTACATCTAATCAGGCTTTGCAAGCTCAGGTTTTCAAGAATGATAATGCTAATTGTAGAGCGAGAAACAAAAGAAAAGAGGAAGGTTTGAATTGTGTTTATTTTAAAAAAATTTTCAACAAGATTAAAACCAAGTGATGAGAAAGAGCAGATAAAACATAAACACAAAACAACATAGCCAATTTATCGTAGTTCACTATCAACACGGTAGCTATGTCTAGTCCCTTCAATCTGAAGGATTTAATCCACTAATTCAACAATTGAATGACACTTCCATTGAACACTTGCTAGTCAAACTCACTGTATTCAAGTGTTCTCAACCTTCTAGCATAGTACAGTCAAGCTGTTGAAGAATGCATCCACTAATGACTACGTTACAAAAGATTAAGTTTAAGGGTTTTTTGAATATTCTGACAAGAGGGTGTTTACAATGTTGTATTCTCATAAATTGTTTCTCAGCACGTAGACTGTAAGACCCTTAAAAATTAATATTAATTTATGGAATTAATATTAAGGGTATTTTGGGGATATTTGTAAAATATTTAATATATGTATGTTTTGAGTGAATATATATATATATATATATATGTAAATATTATTTTGGAAGATGAATCAAAATTATTGGGTGAAGATTAAATTAATTTAATTTCGAGTAATTAAATTAATCGGACAAGTTAATTGAGGATTAGTGGCTAATTGCAAGACAATTAAAAGCTGGAAATCAGACAAGTGGCAAGTGAGGTGGCACCATGAGAGCCTATAAATAGGAGTGAGAAGGATGGTGAAGTCAGAACACCATTCCTTCCTCCTCACTGCCCATATTGCATGTAGCAACCCCATTTCCCCTCTCATTCTGTCTCTGTTCTGCCCAGTTTCCCGAATTCAAATTAAAGTGAGGGAATTCCTCAAGACTCCAATAACTGAGAATCCAAGCCTAAAACCTGAAAACCCCCAGTAGTAAAGTTAATCCCCATCTCAATACGAAGATAAAGAACCCAGTTTTGCAGCAGCAAACTCAGGGAACAGCTTCGCCGTTTTTAGACGTAGAAAAGGGAACGCAACAGGAACAAGAGAAATAGCAGAGCACGCTACAAGACTAAGGGCACCTTCCATCTTTCTAGTTGCTTTAGGGCTGTAAATGCATGATATTTCAGTTCTGTTTTGAAAGGAAAAAAAAACTATTTTCGAAATGACATCTTGAAAAATGAAGAAAATGCATTTTTGTTGATATGTGATCATTCTGTGATGGCTGTTGTTGGTTGAATGCATTAATGCTGTTTTACTTGTCTGAGAAAACTGAAGATGTCTTGCATGTTATTTTAAAGATGGTTAAAATACATGTTCATAAAACTGTTTTGAAAATGGTTTTAAAAATCTAAAAAATGCATTCTGTTGGTGTTTTGCTGCTGTGTGATGATTTCTGTTTTGGTTGAAAACATTGGTCATGTTTTGATGATTGTAAAAGCTGAAATGCTATGCATGTTATTCTGATGTTTGAGGAAGCTGAAATGCTTTGCATGTTGTTCTGATTGTTTGAAAAGCTGAAATACTATACTCGTTATTCTGATTTTAGTCATTCTATATCTGACTCTGATGTTCTGATGTTGATCTTTCTGATACTGTTTCTGATGTTGATCCTTCTGGTTCTGTTCTGATGCTAATCATTCATTCTGGTTTTGTCTTCTGTATTCGACTACAGGATGATGTATTCAAATACATAATGTTAAAATTGCAGATTTTCACTAGTTTCAGCTTCTGTATTCGAATACGAGGGATCTGTATTCTAATACAGATTCGTGTTTTTCCAGAAACTTGGTTTTTTGCTTCTGTATTCGAATACAAGGAAGCTGTATTCGAGTACAGACTCGTGTTTTCCAGAAAATCAAGTTTTAAACTCTGCCTTGTGAATTTTAAAGTGTTGAGGAACAATGGAAAGACTTATGATGATTAAGTATGGAATTAGTGAGATAATGTGAATTGTTAATGATTACTTGAATGTTTAAGCATTGATGTGTTGATAATAAAATTGGTTGTGTTCAGGTAATTTGAGAAATGGTGGAAATGCATGAAATTTATTGATGTCGCATACTGTTTTCAGTGAAGAGAAAACATTGCATATTCATGCATTGCATAGTCAAGTGGTGACCACGATGGGCCACAGAGTTGATGCAGTGACCGTGATGGGCCGCGAAGTTAAGTAGTAACCAAGGGTTATAGAATAGTTCCGCGTGTATTAGACGGTCTGTTCTATCCGGGGTCAGAGTCGTTCCGCGTGTATTAGACAGTCTATTCTACTCGGACTATGGAGTGGTTCCGCCTGTATTAGACGGTCCATTCTATCCGTGCGAGGATTTAACTTCTGTGTCTTTGGCCTGTGAGAGGCTAATACATGTAATTGTAGTGACCATGATGGTTATAGAATAGTTCCGCGTGTAATAGACGGTCTATTCTATCCGGGTTTAGAGTAGTTCCGCGTGTATTAGACGGTCTATTCTATCCGGGCTACGGAATGGTTCCACGTGTATTAGACGGTCCATTCCATTTGTGAAGTCGTGCTGGTCTGTTGAGCGACTGCACTGGTGCTGATCTGTGAGAGATTGCACCCTGGTCTTGAGGGCCGTTAAAGTCTGACATATATAAATCGTGCTGGTCTGTGAGAGACTGCACGTGTGCTGGTCTGTGAGAGACTGCACGTATGCTGGTCTGTGAGCGATTGCACCTTGGTGATTCCAAGAAAATTGTATACATGAGCATATACATATTGCATTGGGGGATTGACCGGTGGGTCACGTTTTGGATATTGTTGATGATTGGAAAATTGATGTGTGTAAGTACTTGTTGAAATATGAGTTTTCTGATGAATATTTGTGATTGCTGAAGTGGTGATTGTACTTACAACATATTTCTCCATATTAATTTGTTGCTGTTTTGAAAAGGCATACATGTCATGAAATTTCAAAATGGGCATCTTTTCATCATTATTATACAATATGCCATGAATATATGTGTTGTTGTGAGATATATGCTACGTGCTTATTTGTTAATTTCGGTCGGTGACCCTTGCTATTATATTGTGGACTTTGGGCTTTGCCCTCAGATGTTACCCGAACCTGTCCTACAGACGGATACACTAATGACGGAAGCGTCGTTAGTTTCCGCTGATCTTTACGTACGGAGTCTACGTGGACAATGCAGAGGGACGGACGATTGGCTGAAGACGAGACTTATAGAGGATACGGTGGAGACCGTGCTACTGTAGCTTAGTGCATGATCAGTCTAGACTTTTGTATAGGGTCTTGAGTTTTGGGAAATGTAAATTTTACTTTGGGAATTAATGTAATACTTTTTCCGCTGTATTATTCTGCACTCTGACTCTGATTGGGTGATAACCTTTGAAATGAACTGATTTTATTTTAATTCCCTTGAATTAATTCTGAAAATTCTTTATTTATTTATTTAAAAAAAAAATGCACACGCGCTGTGTTTTAAACTCGGGGTGTTACATTTGTGGTATCATAGCATTTGGTTAAAGTTTTGGGTTAAAGCTCTGATTAAAGTATTTGTTTTGAGTCATTATCTGATCATGCATAGGAGCAAGTAGTTAAAGTGTCAAGTCTTGTGTAAGTTGGGGTGTGACTGAAGTGATGACGTTGTTATATTTTGGAATTATTCCGAGTAGTGTGAGATTTCTACTTGATGATGATTTTGTAAGGAACAATGCCTCCAAAGAAGAGACGACACTACAAGAGCCAACGTCAGCCGGGACGATCGGATGGATGAAGCGATGGATAACATGGCTGTGTCTGTTGCTGCACAGACGGCTGCCAAGACTCAACGAGATCTGGAGAAGAGAGAAAGAGAGATTCGCGCTGCCGAATCTAGAGGACTAGAGGATTTTCGTCGCCATAATCCTCATAAGTTCAAAGGTCATGAGGGTCCAGAAAGAGCGGACCAGTGGATTCAAGAGATGGAGAAAATCTTCGAGATGATTAATTGCCGAGCAGCGGTGAAGGTCAACTATGCCACGTACCTGCTGATAGGGGATGCAGAGTATTGGTGGAGAAGTACTGATGGGGTCAGCTTACGAGGAGGTGAACTGGGAGTCGTTCAAGAAGAATTTTTTGGACAAGTACTTCCCGATGAGTACTAGGACCAAGTTGGGTGACGATTTTCTGAAATTGCACCAGGGAAACATGACAGTAGGAGAATATGCTGCTAAGTTTGAATCGCTATCCAGGCATTTCAGATTCTTCCGGGAAGAAGTTGATAAACAATTTATGTGTCATCGCTTTCAAAATGGACTGAAGTATGATATTCAAGACTCGGTCTTGCCATTGGGAATTCAACGTTTCCAAGTGTTAGTGGAGAAGTGTAGAGAGGTCGAAGAGATGAAGAACAAGAGGGCCAACAGAGGAGGGAAATTTAATTCTGGTGGGCCTAGTCGGATGCACAATCAGAACAATAGAGGAAAGTTGGTTGCTAAGCCGTATAACCGACCCCAGAACAACAAGAGAGGCCAGAATCGGCCAGGAAATCAGAATTTTGGACGGCAATTAGGACAAGGGGTTCGTTGTTTCCGATGTGGGAAAGAAGGACACTATGCTACTGCTTGTACCGTCAAGGATTCTCCCTGTTTCAATTGCCATAAGACAGGACACTTTGCAAGGGATTGCAAGGCTCCAAAGGTGGAACCAACAGTGAATGCAACTAGGGCTACTCGTCCTGTTGCTAGAGGACGCGACTTGGGAACTGGAGAGTAAGATGAGGGAACGATATCCTCAGTTGTTTACGGACATGTAGTTTCGAGGACGAAACTAATTTAAAGGGGGTAGTAATGAAAGACCCTTAAAAATTAATATTAATTTATGGAACTAATATTAAGGGTATTTTGGGGATATTTGTAAAATATTTAATATATGTATGTTTTGAGTGAATATATATATATGTAAATATTATTTTGGAAGATGAATCAAATCTATTGGGTGAAGATTAAATTAATTTAATTTCGAGTAATTAAATTAATCGGACAAGTTAATTGAGGATTAGTGGCTAATTGCAAAACAATTAAAAGCTGGAAATCAGACAAGTGGCAAGTGAGGTGGCACCATGAGAGCCTATAAATAGGAGTGAGAAGGATGGTGAAGTCAGAACACCATTCCTTCCTCCTCACTGCCTATATTGCATGTACCAACCCCATTTCCCCTCTCATTCTGTCTCTGTTCTGCCCAGTTTCCCGAATTCAAATTAAAGAGAGGGAATTCCTCAAGACTCCAGTAACTGAGAATCCAAGCCTCAAACCTGAAAACCCCCAGTAGTAAAGTTAATCCCCATCTCAATACGAAGATAAAGAACCCAGTTTTGCAGCAGCAAACTCAGGGAACAGCTTCGCCGTTTTTAGACGCAGAAAAGGGAACGCAGTTGGAACAAGAGAAATAGTAGAGCACGCTACAAGAGTAAGGGCACCTTCCATCTTTCTAGTTGCATTAGGGCTGTAAATGCATGATATTTTGAAAGGAAAAAAAAAACTGTTTTCGAAATGACATCTTGAAAAATGAAGAAAATGCATTTTTGTTGATATGTGATGATTCTGTGATGGCTGTTGTTGGTTGAATGCATTAATGCTGTTTTACTTGTGAGAAAACTGAAGATGTCTTGCATATTATTTTAAAGATGGTTAAAATACATGTTCATAAAACTGTTTTGAAAATGGTTTTAAAAATGCAAAAAATGCATTCTGTTGGTGTTTTGCTGTTGTGTGATGATTTCTATTTTGGTTGAAAACATTGGTCATGTTTTGATGATTGTAAAAGCTGAAATGCTATGCATGTTATTCTGATGTTTGAGGAAGCTGAAATGCTTTGCATGTTGTTCTGATTGTTTGAAAAGCTGAAATACTATACACGTTATTCTGATGTTTTGAGAAAGCTGTGATGCTTGCATGTTTGTTCTGATGGTTTCAAAATCTGAATGATTCTGGTGAGTGAACATTCTGTGCTTCTTCTGATCAATTCTGGATAAAGTCTGGGCGAAGTCTGGGTTACTCAAAATTCGATTGTCATGCCATGTTCTGGTAAAATTATCTTCTGGATTACTTCTTGCTTTTGACAACTTACGGCTTGGAACAACTCTCTCCATGGCAGGCTTCACAATAGTATGGTCCAAAAAATCTTATGATATTTATTCCCTCTGATATAGTCCATCAAAGATATCTTCTGGTCACTTCTGGACAAGTATGGACTGTGTTGAAATTACACTGTCAGGCTATGTTTTGATCAGTATAACTTCTTGATTGCTTCTGATATATGAATAATTCTTGTTTGGAGCAATTCATGTTATGGCAGGCTTCCCTCTGGTGTTTTCCAGATGTTCTTTTGATTTTGTTTCTGTTTGATATAAGCCTCCAAAGTTATCTTCTGGTCAGTTTTGGACATTCTGGTTTATCTTCTGATAATTCCAGAAATGCATCTTCTGTAAATTCAGAATGTATCCTCTGATACATTCATCTTCTGATGGTTTTTACCGTAGTAATTCAAGTTCAAAATAAGATTCCATCAAGTGTATTTGTACACATCAAAATCCAGATTATTTAGAACCAACTTGGTTCCAACATCACTCTGTGTTGTTTTCTGATGATTCTGGATGAATCATTCTGTGTTGTTTCTGATGATTCTGGTGTGAATCATTTTGGGTGGTTCTGATGATTCTGGATGAATCATTCTGTGTTGTTTCTAACGATTCTGGATGCAACATTCTGTTGTTTCTGCTTCTGACGATTCTGATTTTAGTCATTCTATTTCTGACTCTGATGTTCTGATGTTGATCCTTTTGGTTCTGTTCTGATGCTAATCATTCATTCTGGTTTTGTCTTCTGTATTCGACTACAGGCATGATGTATTCGAATACATAATGTTAAAATTGCAGATTTTCACTAGTTTTAGCTTCTTTATTCGATACGAGGGATCTGTATTCGAATACAGATTTGTGTTTTTCCAGAAACTCGGTTTTTAGCTTCTGTATTCGAATACAAGGAAGCTGTATTCGAATACAGACTCGTGTTTTCCAGAAAATCAAGTTTTAAACTCTGCCTTGTGAATTTTAAAGTGTTGAGGAACAATGGAAAGACTTACGATGATTAAGTATGGAATTAGTGAGATAATGTGAATTGTTAATGATTACTTGAATGTTTAAGCATTGATGTGTTGATAATAAAATTGGGTGTTGAGGTAATTTGA
The DNA here is from genome assembly GCA_037974295.1 of Cicer cuneatum. Lineage (NCBI taxonomy): Eukaryota > Viridiplantae > Streptophyta > Magnoliopsida > Fabales > Fabaceae > Cicer > Cicer cuneatum. Next base: position 44,178,733 of record JBBPBO010000003.1, on the reverse strand, counting down.
GAAATGGTGGAAATGCATGAAATTCATTGATGTCGCATACTGTTTTCAGTGAAGAGAAAACATTGCATATTCATGCATTGCATAGTCAAGTGGTGACCGCGACGGGCCACAGAGTTGATGCGGTGACCGTGATGGGCCGCAAAGTTAAGTAGTAACCAAGGGTTATAGAATAGTTCCGCGTGTATTAGACGGTCTGTTCTATCCGGGGTCAGAGTCGTTCCGCATGTATTAGACGGTCTATTCTACTCGGACTACGGAGTGGTTCCGCGTGTATTAGACAGTACATTCTATCCGTGCGAGGATTTAACTTCTGTGTATTTGGCCTGTGAGAGGCTAATACATGTAATTGTAGTGACCATGATGGTTATAGAATAGTTCCGCGTGTAATAGACGGTCTATTCTATCCGGGTTTAGAGTAGTTCCGCGTGAATTAGACGGTCTATTCTATCCGGGCTATGGAATGGTTCCGCGTGTATTAAACGGTCCATTCCATTTGTGAAGTCGTGCCGGTCTGTTTAGCGACTGCACTGGTTGCGGATCTGTGAGAGATTGCACCCTGGTCTTGAGGGCCGTTAAAGTCTGACATATATAAATCGTGCTGGTCTGTGAGAGACTGCACGTGTGCTGGTCTGTGAGCGACTGCACCTTGGTGATTCCAAGAAAATTGTATACATGAGCATATACATATTGCATTGGGGGATTGACCGGTGGGTCATGTTTTGGATATTGTTGATGATTGGAAAATTGATGTGTGTAAGTACTTGTTGAAATATGAGTTTTCTGATGAATGTTTGTGATTGCTGAAGTGGTGATTGTACTTACAACATGTTTCTCCATATTAATTCGTTGCTGTTTTGAAAAGGCATACATGTCATGAAATTTCAAAATGAGCATCTTTTCATCATTATTATACAATATGCCATGAATATATGTGTTGTTGTGAGATATATGCTACGTGCTTATTTGTTAATTTCGGTCGGTGACCCTTGCTATTATATTGTGGACTTTGGGCTTTGCCCTCAGATGTTACCCGAATCATTCCTACAGATGGATACACTAACGACGGAAGCGTCGTTAGTTTCCCCTGATCTTTACGTACGGAGTCTACGTGGACAATGCAGAGGGACGGACGATTGGCTGAAGATGAGACTTATAGAGGATACGGTGGAGACCGTGCTGCTGTAGCTTAGTGCATGATCAGTCTAGACTTTTGTATAGGGTCTTGAGTTTTGGGAAATGTAAATTTTACTTTAGGAATTAATGTCATACTTTTTCCGCTGTATTATTCTGCACTCTGACACTGATTGGGTGATAACCTTTGAAATGAACTGATTTTATTTTAATTCCCTTGAATTAATTCTGAAAATTCTTTATTTATTTATTTAAAAAAAAAATGCACCCGCGCTGTGTTTTAAACTCGGGGTGTTACATAGACAAAACAAAGGATAGAGAGCGAAAGTGTCGAGATGGTTGTATTGTGCTTATTGTACTTTGTTCTATTTGTCAATGAGGGTTGCTTGTGGTTTTATAGAAAAACTTTAAGGTTTCTAGTCGTTGTCCTAATTACAAGAAATCAATATTATGAAGTTTTGTGTAAAATCTTTAGAGATTGATTTCTTGTTAAATCTTGTCAAAAAATAGTCCTTCTAATTGATTATGTGTATCTTGATATGGAGACATAGAGAAAAGATAATATTATGAGCATAGTATGTCACATAGACCTTCAGATAAATAGCGAATTTAGAGAGTTAAGGTGAGGATGCAAAAAAATTTCTTTAGAGCGTTGACTATAAATCAGAGTGAGACGATTTCATATTTGGTATGATTTATTAGAGGAAAACGATCACTTCCTTGTCACACTTATCAGAGATAGAATAGTTAGATGCTAGTTGTAGTCATCAAAGTTAAACTAATCAGAGCATTGCTTGCAATAACAGAAATACCATAGGCGTGTTTTAAAGCATGTTCATTTGACTCATAATACAAAAATCAGAGCGGAGTCTTGGTTTTCCTTTAACTTAGTCCAAACATCACATGATGCTACATGAAGTCATTCAAAATAACATGATCTAGGAATTGCACACTTAAATAGAACATTAGTATTTTAAATTGTTCCCACAAAATAATTTTGTTATCATCGAAACAAGTAAGGGTCATAGTTCTTCAAACCAACTTGGTTCTAATAATTTTGATGAATGTGATCATGATTCTTGGTTGTTTGTTCTATGAACACCTCAGTCTTAGTTTCTCGACGATCCAGTTGGTGAAAAATGATAGAACCTTGTTCCACTGGGTTGAAATGTCATTAGCGTCCAAACTTTGAGCATTCATATTGCACATTAAAGTGATTTTGGCAGTAAGAGAAGTAATGAATTAGTCGAGGTTCAGAAAGCTAGATGGAATGGAATGTGTGAAGGGAATGAGGTCTAGAGGGATAGTGGAGGTGGCAGGTTCAAAGTGAAAAGTGGTTAAGAGAGGAACAAAGAAGTCTTCTAAAGAGGTATTATAGACTAAGTTAATGATGACTTGAGTTGTTGTTTCAGTTGCTTGCTGAAAGGGATTCACAAGTCTTGGTGAGGTAGGTCAGATGTAGGGGTGGATAGGGTACATGTTTGAGGAAGGTCAGTGTGACTAGCTGATGGTGTTTGGTTTGGAGTGTTCACCTAGAAAGGGAGAGGATAGGTTTAATATCTAAGAGTTGCAAAGTGTTCTGCTAAGGTTGCCGCAAAAATTTCAACTGAGGTGTCGGACTTAGAGTTAGAGGGGGTATTAGGTGATGTGGATTTCAGTTGATTCGATAAGTGATGAAGGATCTACCAAGTGATTTCTTCAAATAAAGTGACAAAATAAAATGGAAAAGAAAGAAACAAATATGGATTAGATAGAGAAGATGGAGAACGAAGGCGCCACAATCTAGAAGATTGTTAAGCCAATGAGGAATCACCACAATGGTAAGAAGCCATTGATAAGATTCAAGCAAGTTATAATCCAAGAACTTAAAGAGGAGACGCATCTCACTCACCATTCTCATTAGAGAAATTCTAATTCATTTCAAATTTATCCAAAATGAGACTCTTGCAAGGTATTTAAAGAAGGATTTACCATATTCCTAAAGGGCCAAAAGACAATTCTATAGACCCATATTGGGCTTACAACACTAAACTAAAATTATTACAATTCAATTAAACACAAATAAAACTAAAAACTATTATAAAGTCTTGACTTGAAATATTCTTTGTTTTTCCTCTTATTTAGCTCATTGTAGGTCCTCATCATTCCCTTCTTCTTAGAAGAAATCCGACCTCAAATTTAGCTTAACCATAACGTACAAGAAGAAAAACACAAGTCAAAGACATGAAGAACAATGTTAATGCTACCACCGGGATCAAAAGGAAATATTGAAAAACAACCAAATATGCCAAGTAGGTGATGCACAACTCCACTTTTTGAATTCAACATATTCATTTTCAATATAAGGAGTTTTAAAGATAGAGACAAAATTATACCTCTTGTAATTGACATTAAGTACCAATGTTACCTTCCTCAGATTGGAATTGGTGAGAGACAAGAAGTTACTTTGTATTTCCAAAGGCTTCAAAGCAAATTGAGGCTCGTGGACATTTCTTTCATAAAAAAAAAATGAAGGTTCTTTTTGAAACAAGACAAGTCCTTCAAAAAAGTTAGGAGTATCATATGGAAATTCAAAAGTTTTTCCAATAACAGAAAGAGTAAGGAAAGGTGTAGTAGTGCAACTATTAACTAATTATGCATGCAAACATTTACCCTTCATAGAAAAACTCAAAATACTAACTTTATTTTTAACATAAGAGTAAGTATTCAAGTTAGCAAACAAATGTTTCTTAAGAATCCCAAATATTATTCAAACTTTTTTTCATGATCTAAATTTACTTTACAAAGCACAACAACACATTTATCAAGAAAATCATTCAAGTCTCGGTTCATAATTCTGAAATCTAGTTTAGAAGAAGAATATGGATTAAAGACTTTATGTGTCATGGTTTCAACTTTCAAATAAGGTTTATGGAAATAATACAAGTTAGGCATTTCAATATGAATATTTGCAAACCTATCATGCATAGGAGGAAGAAACTTATCATACAATTTAAGAGAAACATGAATTAAAGTAGTAGAAGAATTAAAGTTGCTAGGAATCAAACCAAGATTTTCCTTGCAAGCATCCTTTTGTGAAACCTTTAGCCAATCACCTTTAACTTCAATGGATTGTATGCATTCCTCTTTTGGAGACCTATTTTCAAGGTTTTGAACATAAGAATCAATAAAGTTAGGCAAATAGTTAGACTCAATTTCTTGCTCTTCGTCTCTCATATTTTGTCCACTTCATCTTTGTTTTCATTAAATTTCACTTTCTCTCTGAAGACTAACTAATTTTTTTCCTCTTCCTCTTTCTTTTCTTTGATTTTTTTTCTTTGATTTTCTCTTTCTCTCTCAAGGCTAGTTTCTCTACTTTTCTTTCCTCTTTTGCATATCCATTTTCATAAAGATATTTCATATATTATGGATCCAATACAAAATTTCTAATATGTTCTTCATATGATATATTTTCCTTTTTTTCTCGATCCTTCTTTTTATATTCTTTTTGTCTTTTCTCTTTTGCATACATCATATCATCCCTATCAAAATCTCTAAGCCTCCTTACTTTTTCTCTATTTCTCCTTTCATACATCATTTCCTCCTCACCATAATCTTTATATCTTCTTTCATTTTCTCTATTTCTCCTTTCACACATCTTTTCCTCCTCAGCATAATCTTCACATTGTCTTTCTTTTTCTCTAAATCTCCTTTCATACCTCTTTTCTTCTCATCATAACTTCTATATCTTCTTTCTTTCTCAATTTCAAACCTATCTTTATTTTGAGAAGATTTTCCATGATGAGATCTTTTATCTATTTGATTCACAAACTCTTTTCTGAAGGCACTAATTCAAGTATTCAACATCTTTGTTAAGTGACCCATAAGTTAAGTGATTCTAAAAGAAAGGGGATTTGGTTCACTTCCACTCATGATTTCAAAAACAACAAATCAATGAGTACCGCAATAATCAAGCAAATAACAAGAGCCCGTTAAGAAGATAAAAATAAAGTCCTCGCCACTCACTAAGTGTTTACACTCAAGAAATGTATCACATGTGTATATCACTCAACGATGGCTTTTTTCAATGATGTGCACTCTTGCCTTTTCCCACTCAAACTCCTCTTTCATGTTCTTGAAAAGAACCTAAGAAAGAACCCAATAACAATGTAACAAGTCCACAAAAGCTATCAACACAAGAGTAAATGTAAACACACTCAAGTATATTATCATAGAAAGATTAGAGCCAAATGACTAAGTTATCTAAATATGTGGGAGGTAACATACTTAAATCAAACTTGCCATGCCTAAAAGCGGTAACAAGAATGCAAAAATGCTTGATGTTTCAATGTGAACAATTCTGGAATTTTTTTTTGCAAAATGCCTTTTTCTCAAAAGTGCCTTTGTGCAGAATCTCTTTTTCACAGAAATTGTATTTGAAGTGACTAAAATATCACTAGAAGGTGTTGGAACCAAGTTTGTTTTACACTTAAAGTTTTGATGTTAACAAAAGTATTTTATGAGAATAACATATTTGACTTCGAAGAAGCATACCACCAAAGGATGTCACCAGAAGACGTCGCCAGAGGATACTACCAGAGGATCCCACCAGAGGATGTAACCAGATGATGCCACCAAATGATACGTCCAAAGGATATCACCAGAGGAACCCAGAGGATATCACTAGAGGATTCCACCAGAGGATATCACAAGAGGCAAAAATCAGAAGATACCATCAGAGGCAAAAATCAGAGGATATCAACAGAGGAAAAATAAGAAGATACCTTCACAGGCAGGAATCAGAGGATACCATCCGAGGAAAACATCACAGTATGAAAAAAGACATGGTCAAGATTCGTAGAAGATTTGAGTCAAATTCGAAGAAGACCTGATTGAAATTTGAAGAAGATCTGATCCAAATTTGAAGAAGATTTAATTTAAATCAGTAGAAGATTTGGTTCAAATTTAAAAAGGAACAAAATCAAGTTGAAGAATTTACAAAAGAAATCTGAACAAATACAATTCAAAATTAAACTTGGACCAAGTAGAAAGCCCAAATCTCAACTATAAATAAATACTCCAGACTGAAGAAGAAATTATCGAAAAACTGAAGAGAGTAGAAGAACTCAAGCTTAAAATCCAAATTCATCTTAGAGTTTAAAAGTGAGAAACACTTGTGCGAAAGAAAAATATTTTCTAAGTGTTCTTTTCTTAGAGTGTGAGAGTCATTGTTATAATCAGCTTTCCAGAAACAACTACTCAAGTTCCAAACTTTTGTGTCCAACCCGATAGTGGTGTAAGTTCCTTCTTCAATCTAGGGTTGTCAGATTGTTAGGAGAAGACTTGGCTTGTAGGGTCAAGGTGGTGTAAGTTTCGTCTTCAATCTGGGGTTGTCAGATTGGTAGGAGAAGACTTGACTTATAGGGTCAAGGTGTTGTTGTTCCTAAAAAGTCTGGGGCTGTTAGGCTGTTTAGGAAGACTGGCTTGGAGGGTCAGGTATTGTGTAATTCAAAGTGTTTGAATTATTGGATAAAAGCCTTCTGAATGAGGGGACTGGATGTAGCCGAGTTAATGGTGAACCAAGATAAATCTGTGTCCAAATAGTTATGCCTTTATTATCTACTACTGTTGAATCTGATGGCTTCTTCTCCAAGTAATTTAGATCAACATTCATCAAATCAGCAAAAAGTATTCAACTTTGGCAAACACAATTCAGCCCCCCTTCTCGTGTTTGCACCTTCAATTGGCATCAGAGCTCGGTGTCAAGGCTGAGCACTTTATAGTGTTTGAGAAAAGATCCAAGGATTCAATATGTATGGATTGAGTGAAGAAGCTGTCGGAGGAAACATGAACAGACCACCTCTGTTTGATGGAGAACATTTTGAGTATTGGAAAGAGATGCTTAGAAGTTTTTATATTTCACAAGTTCCTGAACTTTAGGACTTGGTGGAAGATGGTAATATTGCTCTAGAGGATACTGATGGTATTGAAATTCCAATAAAGGATCCGAATACTAATTAGAAGAAGATGTACAAGACGCATCGTAAATCCAGAACATTCATGATAAATGCAATCACCTTTAAGGAATTTGACTAGGGCACCAACAAAGAGACAACAAAGAGTATTTATGATAGTCTGACTCTGACCTATGAAAGAAGCAAGCAAGTTCAAGAAGCAAAGGCCAACCTCCTAGTCAAAAACTATGAGTTGTTCAAGATGGAAGAAGATGAAGACATTGAAACAATATTTTCCAGATTCCAGACTCTGGTCTGAGGATTAAAGGTACTTGAGAAGAGTTATACTACTACTGATCATGTGTAGAAAATCCTTAGGAGCCTGCCAACCATGTGGAGACCAAAGATCACTGCCATTTAGGAAGCAAAGGATCTGAATACTCTAAAGCTGGCAGAATTAATCAGCTCCCTCAGATCACATGAAATTGAGCTTAAAGAAGATAATCCCAAGAAGAAGAACAAAACCCTAGCCTTGAAATCCAAGCAGAAGAAGGTTCTAAAAGCAACATCAGACTAGATAGTGATTCAGATGATCAGAATATGAACCCAGAGGAAAAGGAGATTGCTTTCATAACCAGAAAGGTTCTAAAGATGTGGCACAACAGAAAGAAGAAATTTCCCCAAGGTATTCCATGTATTCCAACAGAGGAAAGGATGAAGATGACAAGAAAAGTATCATCTGCTATGGATGCAATGAACCTGGACATATCAAGTCAGAATGTACAAACATGGAGAAAGGGAAACACCAGAAGAAAGATTTCATACCCAAGAAGAAGAATCTGATGGCTACATGGGATGATTATGACGAATCCTCTGATGATGAAGAATCATATTTGGCTATGATGGCTCACACCAACTCTACCTCTAGATCCAACACAGATTCTAACTCTGGAAGTGAATCAGCAGATGAAGAAAAAGAGGTATTTTCTAAATTCACCCGATCTGATTTAATTACTGCAATAAATGATTTTTTTAAATATTAATAACAAATTATCTTTAAAACTGAAAACACTTAGGAAAGAAAATAAAATTCTAACCAAAGAAGTCAATGTTTTAAAGAATCAAAGTGCAGAATGTAAAACAGAAAATGCAGCTCTTAAAACTAATATTGCTGAACTTAAGGCTGAAAAACTAACACTAAAAAGTAATCATTGTTCAACGTTAAGTGAAAATACTACATGTAATTCTGATATGCATGAACAAGTATTTCAAGACTTTCTAGCTAAGGGTATAGAAAGAAGCAAATATGCTTCTAAGATTTATGGAGTTAGTAGCAATGGTAAAAGAGGTATAGGATTTTAAGAACCTGTAACTGAAACTAAACCTATTTCCTCTGATGTTTTGTGTACTGTTTGCACTATGAAAGGTCACTCCAATTATCTAGTCCCATGACCGAACTAGATTTGGGTACCTAATAACAAAATTATCTTTGTTGCAGATGTCCTCAGCAATCAAGTTACAACACCAATCATGGTACCTGGACAGTGGATGCTCGCGACATATGATAGGAGAAAAGTCTATGTTCCAAGAACTAACTTTTAGCAAATGAGGCACAATGACTTTTGGAGGAAAGCAAAAAGGCCAGATCATTGGTCAAGGCACAGTTGGTAATGGTATTTCCCCTTCTATTAAAGATGTCTTGTTTGTTAAAGGTCTTAAGCATAACTTATTAAGTATTATTTAGTTAAGTAATAATAATTAGGATATTATATTCAATCAAAAAACATGCAAGGCAATTAGTCAGAAGGATGGATATGTACTCTTTACAGGTCAAAGGAAAAACAACACTTATAAGATAAATCTGTTTAGTCTAGAGAAACAAAAGGTTAAGTGTCTTATGTCAGTAAATCAAGAGAAACTAATTTGGCACAAAATATTAGGTCATGCAAACCTTAGATTAGTTTCAAAATTGAATAAACTTCAACTGATGAGAGGTGTACCTAAGCTTAGTTACAAAACTGAAATTATGTGTGAAGCTTGTCAAAAAGGAAAACAAACAAAAAACTCCTTTAACCCTAAAAACTCAGTCTCGACCTTAAAGCCCCTTGAGCTCTTACATATAGATCTATTTGGGCCAGTGAAAACAACCTCTCTAAGTGGAAAGAAATATGGCTTTGTTGTAGTAGATGATTACACTAGGTGGACATGGGTAAAAATTTTAAGAAGTAAGGATGAATCCCACAAAGTGTTTATCACATTTTGCAAACAAATCATGAATGAAAAAGGTCTTAAGATTATAACAATTAGAAGTCATCATGGAGGAGAATTTGAGAACAAGTTCTTTGAAAGTTTTTGTGATGAGAATGGAATCTCTCACAACTTTTCCTCTCCTAGAACACCCCAACAAAATGGAGTTGTAGAAAGAAAGAATAGATCACTCCAAGAAATGACCAGAACCATGTTAAATGATATGAATGTTGCAAACACCTTTGGGCTGAAGCAATTAATACTACATGTTACATTCAAAATAGAGTCTATATTAGATCCATATTGAATAAAACACCAAATGAATTGTGGAAAGGTAAAAAGCCTATCATCTCCTATTTTAAAAAATTTGGTTGTACTTGTTATATGTTGAGCACCAAAGATAAACTTGGAAAATTTGATTCTCGATCTCAAAAGTGTACCTTCATTGGTTACTTTGAAAGATCCAAGGCTTATAGAGAGTTTAATAAGGAAACTAATATTGTGGAAGAATCCATACATGTTAAATTTGATGACAAACAACTTGACCTTGAAAAGTCAAAGCAAGATGGTGATTGTGCAGGTTTACCAGAACCAAAGGAAGCTAATGCAGATAAACAAGAAGAACTTGAAAAAGTAAAGGATACAAGCAAATCAAAAGAATATGACAAATTTTCAAAGGATGAATCTGAAGATAAGTTAGAAGAAAGATGTGGATGGAAGTACATGTCATCTCATCCTGAAACTCTGATCATGGGAAGTGCAAGTGATCCTTTAAGGACAAGATCATCACTTAAAGACACCAGTTTGTTTTGCTTATTGAGCCTACCTCTATTGATGAAGCATTGGCAGATAATGGATGGATTCTTGTAATGCAAGAAGAGTTAAATGAATTTGAGAGGAATGATGTTTGGGATCTGGTACCAATATCAGAAAAGAACATTATTGGATCAATTGGGTTTTCAGAAACAAACTAAATGAAAAGGGTGAAGTGGTCAGAAACAAGGCAAGACTTGTTGCACAAGGCTACAGTCAGCAAGAAGGCATTGATTACACTGAGACATTTGCTCCAGTGGCTAGGTTAGAAGATATTCGTATCCTACTCTCTTTTTCTGCAAATAATAACACTACATTATTTCAAATGGATGTTAAAAGTTCTTTTCTAAATGGTTATATAAGTGAAGAAGTCTATGTTAAACAACCCCCAGGTTTTGAAAGTTCTAAATTTCGAAATCATGTTTTTAAACTTAGAAAATCTCTGTATGGACTAAAACAAGCACCTAGGGCATGGTATGATAGACTTAGTAACTTCTTGCTTAAAAATAACTTTGAAAGAGGACAACTAGACAATACACTTTTTAGAAAATCAATAGAAGATGCCATTCTTATTATTCAAGTTTATGTTGATGACATTATTTTTGGATCTACTAATGGCACTCTTTGCCAAGAATTTTCTCAATTAATGCAACATGAATTTCAAATGAGTATGATGGGAGACCTTAAGTTCTTTTTAGGGATATAAATTCATCAAAGTCAAAAAGGTATATACATTCATCAAACGAAATATACAAAAGAGCTTCTCGAGAAGTTTAAGATGAGTGATTGCAAACCTATGGCTACACCAATGCACCCTACTTGCTCACTTGAAAAAGATGATTCAGGCCAAAAAGTTGATCAAAAAACCTATAGAAGAATGGTAGGATCTCTACTTTACCTTACTGCTTCTAGACCTGAAATCATGTTTAGTGTATGTGTATGTGCAAGATTTCAATCTGACCATAGGGAATTATATTTAACTTTTGTTAGGAGAATCCTTAAATACCTAAAAGTCACTACCAACCTTACCTTGTTCTACAAGAAATCTCATAAGTACAAACTTAGTGGATATTGTGACTCTGACTATGGTGGAGATAAACTTGAGAGAAAGAGCACAAGTGGAAACTGCACCTTTTTAGGTGACAACTTAATATCCTGGTCAAGTAAGAGACAAAATGTTGGAACCAAGTTGGTTCTAAGTCTTAGGATTTTGATGTTTACAAAAGTACTCAATGTAATCTTATTTTGTACCTTGAATTATTAAATTAAATACCACCAGAAACTGAAATAATCAGAAGCAGAAGATCAATGGATTCCAGAAAGTGAATTCTGGAATTACTAGAAAATACTCTAGGATGTCAAAACATCACCAGAAGATATCTTTGCTGGCCCATAACAGAAGGAAGCAATGTCAGAAGAAGACCTGGACCATACCAGAGGAAAGCCTGCCAGAGGGAGAGTTTGTCCAGACCAAGAGGAATCAAATATCATATTTATTCCAAAAGTTATTCTGACCAGAAGAAGGCCTGGCAGTGAGAAATTAAAACAGCCCAGACTTGTTCCAGACTCAACCAGAAGATAAGTTAATGAGTCCAGAACAAGAGAATCAATCCAGATCTAACCCTGACCATAAGATAGCATGAAACTAAGTCCAGACCAGAAGAAATGAATTCCAGTTAATGTAAGTTCATTCCAGACCAAGTCCAGAATTTGTCCAGATCAGAGGAAAAATATTCAGTTTAATGGTTCAGAATAAATTATTTGGCCCAGTGATGGCCCAGATCAGAAGATCAGACCATGGCCCAGTGTTGGCCGAAATCAGAGGGTTAGGATGTGTAGTCCAGCAAAGGCCGAGTTCAGAGGATTATAGCATATCAGGTGCGAGTCCAGGATGGCCGAAATCAGAAGATTAGAGGGTTAGGAAGTGTGGTCCAAGGATGGCCGAATTCAGAGGATCACAACATATCAATTTATTTGGTCCAGATGTGGACTGGTGCAGAAGAATCTAATGATCCAGATTTAATCATTAGGGTTAACGGTGAAGATCTTAAGTTATTTTACTCAAAGTATTAAAAAAATTTGTTACAAAAATAAATGTGGAGTAGTGTGGAATTCAGGAGCTGTGGCGGGAACAAATAAAAGATTTGATTGGCCAGTTATTTTTGAAAGAAATCTGAAGATATGTTTTTTATTTAAATGAAGCCCAATTGGTCAAGTTATTTTTGCAAGAGAATCCAGCAAGATTCAGCTCGAATTTAACCATTGGAAGAGGCCCTAATCTGCATCTATAAAAGGAGGCTCAAGGCAGAATACTTAACATCGAAAATCACAAAATAGTCATACACTTCCAAAGCAAACACTCAAGTTTTCAGAGAGGTCAATTGTGAGTTCCGGCTTTCAAGAAGCAAGTACTCGTGTTATTTTCTTTCCACTGTGTGAAATCTAAGTTGTTGAAGTAGAGTCTACAATTTGAGGGAGTCAGTAGGGGTAGCAGGTTACTTGGCAATTAGATTCATAGTGTTGTGATTTCTTCTACAATCTGGGATTGTCAGATTGGTTGAAGACAGGAGCTGCATTCCTCAAAGAAGTCTAGGATTGTTAGACTGTTTGAGAAGACTGACTTGGAGGGTTAGCATAAAGGTTGTAATTCAAGGTTTGAATTAGTGAAATCCTTCAAGGTGAAGGGACTGGACGTAGCCTCGTTAACGGTGAACCAGTATAAAAACTGTGAGTTTTATTTTTACTTTTTATCCGCTGCTAACTCTGTTTTTAATTATACATCAAGTTTTGTTTTAAAAGTATAAAAACAGGAAAAGTATTCAAGTTAAGTCAAACACAATTCAACCCCCCTTCTCGTGTTTGCACCTTCAATTGGCATCAGAGCCCGGTCTCAAGGCTGAGCACTTAACAGTGTTTGAGGAAAGGTCCAAGGGGTTCAACATGGCAGAATCCAGAGAAGTATTGGGAGGCAACATCAACAGACCACCACTGTTTGATGGAGAAAGGTTTGAGTATTGGAAAGACAGAATGAGAAGTTTTGTCATATCTCAAGATCCTAAACTATCGAAGATGATAGTCAAAGGATACACTGCACCTACTGATCCAGAAGATCCAACTAAAAAACTAGACATGGATGATATGAAACCAGATCAGAGCAGATTACACAAACTTCATCATAAGTCTAGAAACATCATGATCAGTGCCATCACATTCAAGGAATTTGACAGATGCATAGATAAAGAAACAGCAAAGAGCATATTCGACAATCTGGTTCTGACCTATGAAGGAACCCAGCAGGTTCAAAAAGCAAGGGCTAACATATTGGTCAAACAGTATGAGATGTTCAAGATGGAAGATGATGAAAACATTGATGGAATGTTCTACAGATTCCAGACTCTGATATCTGGACTGAAGGTCTTGAAGAAAAGCTACACAACAGCAGATCCTGTCAAGAAGATTCTAAGAAGTTTACCAAAACAGTGGAGACCAATGGTTACTGCAGTTCAGCAAGCCAAAGATCTGAATAACTGAAGACATGAAGACCTGATCAGCTCACTCAGGTCTCACGAAATAGAACTGGATGAAGATGAACCAAAGAAGAAGAACAATCTGGCTCTGAAGTCGCAACAGAAGAAAGCTGCAAAGGCAGCATCAGAATCAGAGGATAGTGACAGTGACTGTGATGATATGGCTTACTTAACCAAAAAGATGGTTAAGATCTGGGAAAACAGGAAGAGGAGAGGTTCCAAGAAGAAACATAACAGCAAAGATAAGGAAGAATCTGACAAGAAGAACATCATCTGTTATGGATGCAATGAACCTGGACATATCAAGTTAGAATGTCCAAATCTGGAAAAAGGCAAACAGCACAAGAAGAGTTCCAGATTCAGAAAGAAGGGTCTGATGGCTGCCTGGGATGTATCAGAATCAGAAGAAGAATCATTTGATGAAGAAGAGGTAGAAACAGCAATGACAGCACACATCAGGTTTGCTTCTGGACCTCATAAAGGCATGATTTCAGGAAGGAAAGCAGGTAGAAGGCAGAATGAACGAAGCAGTCATTCAAGCAAGTCTGGAAGCACATCAGAGGAAGCAATTCTGTCTCTGATGGCTCATACCAACTCAAGTTCTGGATACAGCTCAGGCTCTGGAAAATAATCAGAAGATGAAGACAGTGAGGTATTTTCTGATCTCTCTAAATCTGAATTAATTGAGACTTTAAAAGACTTGTTAAATGCAAACAATAAGATGTCTTTAAAACTGAAAACTCTTAGGGAAGATAAGAAAAATCTAACCAAAGAAGTCCAAGTTTTAAAGAATCCAAATTCTGAATATGCAACTGAAAACAAAGATTTTAAAACTGAAGTTGCAAGACTCAAGTCTGAAAACCAAACTCTCAAAAGTAATATATGTTCCACTTCCAAAACTGTTTGTGAATCTGATATGCATGAACAATTTTTTTCAAAATTTTATTTCTAATGGAATGGAAAGAAGTAAATATGCATATATGATTTATGGAAACAGTAACACTCTAGTGAGATTCATCAATACTTATTCACCAAGTTGGTTTTAAGTCTTAGGATTTTGATGTTTACAAAAGTACTCAATGTAATCTTATTTTGTACCTTGAATTATTAAATTAAATACCACCAGAAACTGAAATAATCAGAAGCAGAAGATCAAAGGATTCCAGAAAGTGAATTCTTGAATTACCAGAAGATACTCCAGGATGTCAAAACATCACCAGAAGATATCTTTGCTGGCCCAGAACAGAAGGAAGCAATGTCAGAAGAAGACCTGGACCATACCAGAGGAAAGCCTACCAGAGGGAGAGTTTGTCCAGACCAAGAGGAATCAAATATCAGATTTATTCCAGAAGTTATTCTGACCAGAAGATGGCCTGGCAGTGAGAAATTAAAACAGCCCAGACTTGTTCCAGACTCAACCAGAAGATAAGTTAATGAGTCCAGAACAAGAGAATCAATCCAGATTTGACCCAAACAATAAGATAACATGATTCAGGGCATGAAACTAAGTCCAGACCAGAAGAAATGAATTCCAGAATTGATCCAGACCTGATCTAAAATCAAAGGTAAAATGCCCAGACTGAAATATTACTTATCCAGATTTAATTTCAATTTAATCCAGACCAAGTCCAGAATTGGTCCAGATTAGAGGGAAGATTTCCAGATCAGTATTTCACGTGTAGTAGTTAAGGAAATACATTTCGGATCCGTCACATGTGATCGAACCAGACACAATTCAACTGAAGAATAACCTGTCATTTGCAGTATTACCTGTAAGAATTGAGGACAGGAAGATTAAACAGTTGAGGAACAAGGAAGTCCCACTAGTCAAAGTGATTTGGAATCCGACTACTGGGGACGCGACTTGGGAACTAGAGACTAAGACAAGGGAACAACATCCTCAGTTGTTTATTAATATATGTATATTTATATATATATATATATAAATATTTATTTTGGATTAAAATTATTGGATGAAGGATAAATTAATTTAATTACGAGTAATTAAATATCGGGCAGTTAATTAAGATGTTATCTGTTAATTACGACGAGACTGGTTAAGTACTTGATGGTCAAGCAATATTATAATATTACTGTGTGGGTGAGGTGGCACATATATTCCTATATATATGTAAGTGACAAGGAAAGAAAAGAAAAGGAAAACAGAAATAGCTTCCCTCCTAACAGCCGTGTAACCTTCTTCTTTTTTCTTCATTCTATTTGTGTTGGTGGTAAGAAGAGTTTGCTCAAAAGTCAAATTACTTGGAAATCCAAGCGCCGAACCAGAAAGTTTCAAGAACGAAAGTTGTTCATCTCATCGTTACGGAGCTAAAGAACTAACTTTGGTAGCGACGACGCGAACAAGAGTTTCGCCGACTTTGTCGCAGTAACGTTAACGAGCGAAGAAAATGTAACTAAGGTAAGGGGCACCTTCCAACTTTCTAGATTGCACTTAGGGCTGTAAATGCATGTTGATTTGTGATTATATTTGATTTTTCTGGTTTGAAAATGAAACTGTTGTGCATGTTGTTATGGATGATGAAAATGCATGCTGTTGATGTTTTTTGATGATCTGTGTTGTTGCTGTTTTGGTTGATACATCAATGATGTTTTGGTTGTGTGGGGATACTGGAAAGTTCTTTGCATGTCGTTTTGGGGATGATCAAAATGCATGTGTTGGGATATGGCTGTACTGTCTTGTGACTGTTTTAGGAGGGTAAGATTTTTGTGCTGTTGTTGTTGATTTGTTGTTAAGTGGAGGATGTTTTTATGGTTTTATTGTAGTGAAGGAAATGGATTTTGTTGTGTTGTTAACATTCTGGTGTTGGTGGTTAAAGAAGGTGTGATTTTGTTTTGGTGTTGATGGTGGTTTTCAAAAGAAAAGGATTTTAAAAGGGGTGGAGGTCTTCTGGAAGTTTTGATGGATGATTGTTCTGAGTAATGTGTGTGTTAAAAATGGTGTTGTTGTTTTGATACTGAAACTGCCTTGCATGTAGTCATGGATGATGAAAGTACATGTTGTTGAGATGTTTTGTGTTGTTACTGCCTTGGTTGATGCCTTGAAGCATGTTTGTGAGTTGTTGTTGTTGTGATGAAGAGTAGAATCATTTATATGTGTTGAGGATGTTCTGTTTTTTTTTTGTGGTTAAAGAAGTTGTGATTATGTTTTGTTGTTTGTGTTGGTTTTCAAAGAAAAGAGTTTGAAAACGTGTTGAAGTTTTCTGGAAATTTTACTGTTTTCAAAGGTGTATTCGAATACGGCACTGGTGTATTCGAATACATTCCTGCAAAATTCTTGTTTTATTCAAATTGTGAACTTGTATTCGAATACAACACTCTGTATTCGAATACAAATAAGTGATTTTTGCTTCTGACTTAGCATCTGTATTCGGCTACGACCCTGTCGTATTCGAATACAGGATTGCAATTTTGCCATTGTATTCGCATTTGTATTCGACTACGACCCTGTCGTATTCGAATACAAATTTGCTGGTTTTGCCACTGACTTTGCATCTGTATTCGGCTACGACAACCTCGTATTCGAATACAGAATGCTGATTTTTTTTCACTATTTTAGCATCTATATTCGAATACAAGGAAGCTGTATTCGAATATAGATTGGTTTTTTTTTCAAAAATTCCAATTTTAAACATTCGGCTATGCATTTAAGAGTTGGGGAAACAATGGGAAGGCTTGTGATGAATTTAATGGAATTTTTGAGATGGTTTGAGGTGGTGATTATGAGTTTCTTGAGAATTTTTTTTTTGTTATTGATGTGATGATAATTAAGTTGTTGAGATGGTTTGATGTTGTAATGGAGTGGCTGGAATTTTCAGCTGGTATTTGCATACTGTTTGCAGCGAAGAGAAAACATCGCATGTTCATGCATTGCATAGTCAGGTGGTGACCGCGATGGACCACAGAGTTGATGCGGTGACCGTAATGGGTCGTGAAGTTAAGTAGTAACCATGGGTTATAGAATAGTTCCGCGTGTATTAGACGGTCTATTCTATCCGGGGTCAGAGTAGTTCTGCGTGTATTAGACGGTCTATTCTACTCGGACTACAGAGTGGTTCCGCGTGTATTAGACGGTCCATTCCATTTGTAAAATCGTGTTGGTCCGTGAGAGACAGTGCGTGTGCTGGTCTTTGAGAGACTGCACCTTGGAAGTTCCAAGAGTTGTGTACATTGGCATTTACATATTGCATCGGGGTGGTTGACTGTGAGTCATGTTTTAATATGGGTTGATGAGTTGAAACCGAGGGTGGCAAGTATCCATTGAAATTTGAGTGCTGAATGGGTGTTTGTGATTGCTGATTTTGTTGTACTTGCAATATAATTAATATGTACTCGCGAAGATGTTAATGTATACGTTTCATAAGTAAGCATACATAATCATTATTGTTGTTATATCATTCGAGCATGCCATGTATGTACATTGTTATGTTAGAAATAATTGCTATGTGGTACTTGTTATTTTCGGTCGGTGACCCTTTTCTATTGTTGTGGAAAATTGGGCTTTGCCCTCTCATTATACTCAAACCCGTACCTCCATCGGTTACACTGACGACGGAGACGTCGTTAGTTTTTCTTGATCTTCACGTACGATGTATTTGTGGACAACGCAGAGGGACGAACAGTTGGGTGAAGACGAGATTTGTATGGGATGCGGAGGGAACCCTTGCTACTGTAGCTTTAGTGCATGATCAGTTTAGACTTGTTGTATAGGGTCTTGAGCTCGGGGGATGTAATTATTTATTTTGGAATTATTCTATATCATTTCCGCTAATCTTTTTCGCACTCTGATACTATTTTAGTGGGCCGCAGGCCGGATGTTTTTGGAGATGTTATGACACCGACTTTTGCGATGCATTAACTTTTATTATATTGGAAATATTAATTCCTAAAATTCAACTACTTAGTTATATTTATGATGTCATTATTTAATTATTCTTGTCATTGGAATTTAAGAGGTATTATTTTATGAAACAACCAAATTTTTAAGTTCATTTTACTTATCTTGAATTAATTCGAAAATTCTTTTATTTATTTATTTTGGTTATAAAAAAAAATACACTCGCGCTGTTTAAAAACTAGGGGTGTTACACTTCTGATCTGGACCATGAATGATATCCTATGATGATGTCATTGATTCTTCCCTCTGATGATATTCTCTGATTGATGATATCCTCTTATTTTTGCTTTTGCTTTTGAAGGTGCAAACACGAGAAGGGGGGTTGAATTGTGTTTGTAATACTTGAATTCTTTATCAGTTTTTGATGATTATTTAAAATCTGATATATAAACAAGCAGAGTTTAGCAGCGGATAAAGTAAAATAATCAACACAAAGATTTATCTTGGTTCACCATTAACTAGGCTACATCTAGTCCCTTCACCTTGAAGGATTTTTCCACTAATTCAAAACCTTTGAATTACAACAGCACTACTAACCCCCAAGTCAGTCTTCCCAAACAGTCTAAAAATCCTAGACTTTTGAGGAACACAGCACCTTGACTTCACAAGTAAAGTCTTCTCCTACCAATCTGACAACCCCAGATTGCAGAAGGGATTTCAACACCTTGAATCTAATTGCTAAGTCACCTGCTACTTCTTCTGACTCTTCAGATTGTAGACTCTACTTCAACAATATAGATCTGACACAAGGGAACGAAAAACAAGAGTACTTGCTTCTGGAGAGCTGATACTCACAATTAACCTCACTGAAAACTCGAGTGTTTGCCTCTGGAAGTTTATGACTCTTTTATTAATTTTCGATGCCAAAGTCTTCTGCCTTGAGCCTCCTTTTATAGATGAAAGTTAGGGTTTTTTCCATGATCAAATTCGAGTTGTATCTGTCCAGATTCTCTTGCAAAAATAACTTGGCCAATCGAGTTTCACTTAAATAAAAATCGTATCTTTTTAGCTTCAGATTGCATTTGAAAATTCTGTTGACCAATCTTGTTTCTTTTAATTTCAAACCATATCTTTTTAAGCTATAGATTGCATTCGAATTTCTTCAAGTCTTGAGTAACTTTTGAATCAAATCCCCTTAATACTTTGATCAAATTTCTATCAAAATTTAATCAAGTCTTCTTCGAATTTTAATCAAGTTATCACTGATTTTCATCATGATTAAAATCTGGACCGTATGATTTTTTGATCTCGACCAATTTGGAATTTATCATTTGATCTGCCCCAATTCTATGATCCTCTAATCTCGGCCAACACTGGACCATATGATCTTGTCTTCTGATCTCGGCTAACACTGGGCCATATGATCTGATCTTCTAGTCTCGGACAACACTGGGCCATGATACTTAAATCTGGACTATTGATCTGAACATTTTCCCTCTAATCTGGACCAAGTCTAGACTTAGTCTAGATTGAATCTTAATTAAATCTGGACTTATGATATTTTAATCTGGACCATTGATCTTTTAATCTGGACATTTATCTTCTGATCTAGATCAAGTCTGGATTAAATCTTGACAATCATTTCTTCTGATCTAGACTGAGTTTTATGTTCTGGACCATGTTATCTTCTGGTATGGACCAAGTCATTTATTCTGGACCAATTATCTTCTGCTCTGGACCAAGTCTGGATTAAGTATGGACTTATTCTTGTATTCACGACCAAACTACTTCTGGTCAGCATTGAGTCTGGACCATGTCTGACTTCTGTTTCCTTCTGGTCTAGAACAAGTCTCCCTCTAACAGGCTTCGTTCTGGTCTGGACCAAGTCTCCTTCTGGACTCTACTTCTTTCTGATCTGGGCCAAGGAATATATCCTCTGATGATGTTATTTGTCCTTTGATATTTTGCCTTTGATGACATCCTCTGTTATCCTCTAGTACCTTCATGATACATCCTCTGGTACCCTCTGGATGTTTCCTCTAGCTGAACCTTTCTGGTGACATTTCTATCCTCTGGTTGCTTCCTCTGGATGTATCCTCTGGTGGTGTCATCCCCTGATTTTGCACAGCTTCTGATTTATTCTTCTTAGTCAAAATACTATTTACATAAAATACTTTTGTTAACATCAAAACTTTGATTTATCAAACCAACTTGGTTCCAACAATCTCCCCTTTTTTGATGATGACAAAACTTTATATTTATGATAACTTTTTTGATGATCATATCTTCTGTTGTATCCTCTAGAGGTATCCTCTAGTGGCATCTTCTGGTGGCATCTTCTAGTGGCATCCTCTGGTGACATCCTTTAGTGACGTCATCCTCTGGTGACGTCATCCTCTGGTGGTGTCCTCTGGTGACCTCATCGGGTTACATCTTCTTATGGCATCTTCGAGTGACATCCTTTGATGGTATACTTCCTCGAATCCTCTAGTGGCAGCTACGATTAACATCCTCTGGTGGGTTACTTCTTCAAAGTCATATATATTCATCAAATAATTTTGTTAACATCAAAACTTTAAGTGTAAAAACCAACTTGGTTCCAACAATCTCCCCCTTTTTGGTGATGACAAAACTTGTATTTTTTATATCTATTTTTCTTTCTTATTTCTTTGACTCCCCTAAGACAAAGCTTCACTTTTAAATTTTTCTCCCCCTAAGTCTAATGCCCAAGATTTTCTTCTCTTTTGTCAAATATATTTCTTCCTCTTTTGTCATCAGACAATAAGGAATGAAGGAGAACATTTTTTTTTTCATCTTCTCCTTTTTTTTATTTTGAATAACATGAATAATATATTACAAGAAAATAAGATAAATATAAAAAAATTAACAATGGTATTTGCAGGGATGAAGGTAAGGTTAATATTTTTGTTGATGAAGTCAAAGCTATCTTCAGATAGTGGTTTGGTGAATATGTCAGCCCATTGGTGGTAAGTGTCTACAAACTGAATGCTGAGTATCCCTTTTTGAACATAATATTGATGAAGTGATGTTTGATCTGTATGTGTTTGGCTCTGGAATGGAGTATGGGGTTTTTGGTTAGATTGATGGCTGAAGTGTTGTCACAGTATAAAGGAATGCTGGTTTCCATGATTTTGTAGTCTTCCAGCTGATGTTTCATCAAAATGAGTTGAGAACTGCATTCAGCTGTTGAAATGTATTCAGCCTCTGCTGTTGACATGACAGTTGTGCTTTGTCTCTTGTTTTACCAGGATATTAGGTTTTCTCCCAAGAAGGTGTAGTTTCCACTTGCGCTCTTTCTTTCGAGTTTATCTCCAACATAGTAAAAGTCACAGTATCCACTTAGTTTGTATGTAGGAGTTTTCTTGTAGAACAACGTAAGATAGGTAGTTCCTTTTAGGTATCTAAGGATTCTCTTAACAGCAGTTAAATGGGATTCCCTAGGGTCAGATTGAAATCTTGCACATACACAAACACTAAACATGATGTCAGGTCTAGAAGCAGTGAGATAAAGTAGAGATCCTATCATACCTCTATAGGTGTTTTGATCAACTTTTTGGCCTGAATCATCATTTTTAAGGCATTGGGGTAGCCATAGGTTTGCAATCACTCATCTTAAACTTCTTGAGAAGCTCTTTTGTATATTTCGTTTGATGAATGTATATACCTTTTTTACTTTGCTGAATTTGTATCTCGAGTAAGAACTTAAGTTCTCCCATCATGCTCATTTGAAATTCATGCTGCATCAGTTTAGAGAATTCTTGGCAAAGAGTGCCATTAGTAGATCCAAAGATAATATCATCAACATAAACTTGAATAATAAGAATATCATCTTCTATTGACTTTCTAAAAAGTGTATTGTCTACTTGTCCTCTTTCAAAGTTATTTTTAAGCAAGAAGTTACTAAGTCTATTATACCATGCCCTAGGTGCTTGTTTTAAACCAGACAAAGATTTTTTAAGTTAAAAACATGATTTGGAAATTCATAACTCTCAAAACATGGTGGTTGTTTAACATAGACTTCTTCACCTATAAAACTATTTAGAAATGAACTTTTAACATCCATTTGAAATAATGTAATGTTATTATTAGCAGCAAAGGAAAGTAGGATACGAATAGCTTCTAACCTGGCCACTGGAGCAAATGTCTCAGTGTAGTCAATGCCTTCTTGCTGACTCTAGCCTTGTGCAACAAGTCTTGCCTTGTTTCTGACAACTTCACCTTTTTCATTTAGCTTGTTTCTGAAAACCCACTTGGTTCCAATAATGTTCTTTTCTGGTCTTGGTACTAGATCCCAAACATCATTCATCTCAAATTCATTTAACTCTTATTGCATTGCACGAATCCATTCATTTTCTGCCAATGCTTCATCAATAGATGTAGGCTCAATTTCCATCAGGTCATCTTTGATTTTTGATTCAAATCTTCTTAAAACTTTGATCAGATCTTTTTCATAATTCCAATCAAGTCTTCATCGAATTTGAATCGAGTCTTCTTTGAATTTGAATCAAGTCTTCTACGAATCTGAACCACGTTTTAAATCTGGATCGTGCATTCTTCTGATCTGGACCAAGTTTGGACCATGTCTTCTTCTGATATGGACCATGTTATCTTCTCGACCATGTTTGCTTCTGATCTGGACCATGTTATCATCTGATATGAACCATGTTATCTTCTGGATCATGTTTGCTTCTGATATGGACCATGTTTTCTTCTGTACCATGTTTTCTTCTGATCTGGACCACGAATGATATCCTATGATGATGTCACCTCTGATGATATCCTCTGATTTTTTCCTTTGATGACACCTCTGATTTTTGCTTCTGATGGGATCCTTTGGTGATATATTCTGGTATCCTCTAATGACATCTTTTGGTTGTATCCTCTAGAGGTACCCTCTGGTGATATCCTCTGATGATATCTTCTGGCTGTATCCTCTGGTGGCATCCTCTTGTGACATCATCTTCTGGTGGTATCCTCTGATGACGTCATCGGGTTACATCTTTGAGTGACATCCCCTAATTGTATGCTTCCTCGAATCCTTTGGTGGCAGCTTCAGTTGACATCCTCAGGTGAGTAACTTCTTCAAAGTCATATATATTCATAAAATATTTTTGCTAACATCAAGACTTTAAGTGTAAGAACCAACTTGGTTCCAATAGTTCCAAACCTTTGTATCCAACTCGATAGTGGTGTTAGTTCCTTCTTCAATCTGGGGTTATCAGATTGTTAGGAGAAGACTTGGCTTGTAGGGTAAAGGTGGTGTAAGTTCCTTTTTCAATCTGGGGTTGTCAGATTGGTAGGAGAAGACTCGGCTTGTAGGGTTAACGTGTTGTTGTTCCTCAAAAGTCTGGGGCTGTCATGCTGTTTGGGAAGACTGGCTTGGAGGGTCAGGTGTTGTGTAATTCAAAGTGTTTGAATTAGTGGGTTAAAGCCTTCTGAATGAGGGGACTGGATGTAGCCGAGTTTATGGTGAACCAGCATAAATCTATGTGTCCAAATACTTATGCTTTTCTTATCCGCTGCTGTTGAATCTGATTGCTTCGTCTCCAAGTAATTTAGATCAACTTTCATCAAATCAGCAAAAATTATTCAACTTCGGCAAACACAATTCAACCCCCGCTTCTCGTGTTTGCACCTTCAAAAGGGAGTTGAATAGGGATATTAGTGTTTTAAAAATTTCTATGAAATCTATTTCAAAAACGTATCCTCTATGAGAGGATGATTTCCAACAAAGAATAAGCAATAAGTTACAAAGCTGAAAAAATAAAAACAAGACACACAGATTTATATTGGTTCACCCAAAATGGGTTACATCCAGTTCTTCAAAAACTTGTGTTTTTCACTAGTGTTCAAAAATGCTTTGTCCTCCTCTAGGACTCTTTTATTTTTGTATATTCTTTAGCCTCACCAGGCTTACACAATACTATCCTCTTGGATTACAATTATTACAAGTTGACACTAACTTGTAATATACAATGTGAATGATTATAAGTTTCTCTATTGATGAACTTTCTAGGAGGATGGACTCGAAGATATAATTTAAAATTAGAATAAAGTTCTTAAGAGAGGATGAGATTAGCTCTTCTTAGCTTTGTGATATTTTCTCTTGTATGAGTGAATGTGTATTGAATGGAGAAGACATCCTTTCCATTTATAGGGGTGAAGAGACTTTTCCTTCAAGAAAAGGTGTGTTATGACCATTGGATAAAGATTTAATAGACCATGATATTTGTCTCTAATTACTGAAATACCATTAAGCCTATCGTCTTACTGCCTTGCATGTAGGAAGATGAGTTTCAAGGATTTATCCTTGGAGGTTGAACTTTTCTTCATTGAGATAAGACTTGTATTTTTAATCATTTTTTTTCTATGAACAATACAATCTTGTTTTCTGTGTAAAAGACAACTTTTACTTAAAAGGTATTATTTATATTTTTTGTAGGAGGATGCATGGATTGAGATGATCATTTTGTTTGTCCACTTTCGTTGAACCTCTGATGATTTCCTTTTGATTTTTTGTTTTTGTTTATCATTTGAATTTGGGTACATAATCATCTTTCTTGACATGGTCATAGAGTCAATTTTTGTTGTAGTGTATGTTCATCCACTTGATTCGAGGTTTAAGGTTTTGACCACTATTGGTTTGTCCTCTTGCTTGGATGTTGAGTTTTCTTTGACTCAGCTATTTGGATCATTGTGTGAATGGACTTGTTCCTTTCTTAGAAAATCACTCAAAAGCACAGATTAGATTTTTTACATAATCATAATCTTTGAGATAATTTTGTTATCATTAAAATATTTGAAAGAGATTTTTTCTCAACAGTATTTTCAGAGTTTTATTGCATATTTGAATGCCTCTCATTTTTCTAATCAAATTATGCTTTTGAACTTCCAAAATTGGATATGTATTGAAGAAATAACACCAAAAACAAATTTGTAAGTAAAATTTTGGATCAAACAATTGTAAATGAAGGAAGCATGTCCAGAAGGAGACTTGGTCCATACTAGAAGGAAACATTGTCCAGGCTTGGTCCATACTTGGTCCGGACCAGAAGGAAACATAAGTCAGACTTGGTCCAGACTTGTTCCAGACCAGAAGATAGCATGGTTCAAAACATAAGACTTAGTCCAGACCAGAAGATAGCATGGTCCAGAACATAAGACTTAGTCCAGACTTGGTCCAAATCAGAAGATCAATGGTCCAGATCAGAAGATCAAAGAATGGTACATATCAGATCACATGGTCCAGAGTTGGTCGAGATCAACAGATCATACGGTCCAGAATTTAAATCATGATGCAGATTAGTGAAGACTTGATTAAAATTCGAAGAAGACTTAATTGAATTTTGATAAAAATTTGATCAAAGTATTAAGGGTATTTGATTCAAAAATCACAGAAGACTTGAAGGAAATTCGAATGAAATCTGAAGCTAAAAAAGATACGTTTTGAAATTAAGAGAAACACGATTGGTCAATAGAATTCTCAAATGCAATCTGAAGCTAAAAAGATACGTTTTGAAATTAAGAGAAACAGGATTGGCCAATAGAAAATTTTCAAAGGAAATCTGAGCAAGATTCATCTCGAAAATAAGTTTGGACAAAGCCCAAATTTCAGCTATAAAAGAAGGCTCTAGGCAGCAGTAATAAGCATTGAAAAACACAGAACTTGAGCTTCAAATTCAAAGTTATCCAAGAGTTCAATAGAGAGAAATATTTGATTGCAAAAGCAATATTTTCTAAGTGTTTTTGAGAGAGAAATTCAGTGCAGAATCAGCTTTCCAGAAGCAACTCTGTAGAGTTCCAAACCCTTGTAATCAAACCCGTTACAGGTGTAGATTCCTTCTTCAATCTGGGGTTGTCAGATTGGTAGCAGAAGACTTGACTTGTAGAGTCAAGGTGCTGTTATCGTTCCTCAAAAGTCTGGGGTTGTCAGATTGTTTGGGAAGACTGGCTTGGAGGGTCAGGTGTTGTAATTCAAAGGTTTTGAATTAGCGGATTTAAGCCTTCACAGTGAAGGGACTGGATGTAGCAAAGTTAATGGTGAACCAGGATAAATCGTTGTGTTCTTATGTTGTTATTATCCGCTGCTAAGTCTAATTATTTATTCATCAAATAATTCGCATCAACATTCAACAAAACAGCAAAAGAATTCATGTTTGGCAAACACAATTCAACCCCCCTTCTCGTGTTTGCACCTTCATATTATACCCTTTATAAACAACAAACAACTCAAGATTGAACAAGATTTTGAATAACATGCAACAAAGTGAAACTAAACTTTCAAATATCTCAAGAACAAAAAACACTAAAATTGAAATTAATAACAAAAATTACCACTTGGTGACAAGCTTTGATTCCATAAATGATGAAGGATTTACCAAGTGATTTCTTCAAATAAAGTGACAAAATAAAATGGAAAAGAAATGAACAAATATGGATTAGATAAAGAAGATGGAGAAGAAAGGTGCCACAATCTAGAAGATTGATAAGCCAATGAGGAATTGCCACAATGGTAAGAACTAATCTAAGAACTCAAAGAGGAGACACATCTTACTCACCATTCTCATTAGAGAAATTCTTATTGATTTCAAACTTATCCAAAATGAGACTCTCAAAAGGAATTTAAATAAGAATTTACCATATTCCTTAAGGGTCAAAAGACAGTTCTTTAAACCCATATTGAGCTTACACCACTAAACTAAAATTATTACAATTTAATTAAACACAAATAAAACTATTATAAAGTCTTAACTTGAAATAATCTTTGTTTATCCTCCTATTTAGCTCATTTTAGGTCCTCATCATTAGGTGCAGGATTAGAGGAAAGGCCAACTATGTTTGTATGTTGGGTAGAGGATATGAGAGTTTCTTGTTGTTTATTACTTCTCGTATTACCAAAAATAGCATACGGGGTAGTTTGCTCATAGTTTGGTGTTACCTTTTGTTTCTTCCTTGGAATTAGTTTTGTTGCATCCTCATTGGCGCCAGTTTCTTCTTCATCATCCTTTTCTATGCACAACGTCTTGGCAATCCTTTTTCTTTTCTTCTAAAAAATTTGAGTAGCTTTAAGCAATGGGAGGAAGACTAGGGCCATCTCTTGGCTAGATTGACACATCCTCAGATACTCCAAAACTACTTCTTTATTATCTTTTCCAAAGATAGGAGCATAGGAGTCTTCAACTACAAAGAAAGGCCTAGGATCTACTAGTTTGACCAGATATCCTTCTGGCATAACCACTGGGTCGAATGGAATTTTTAGGAGAGATCAGCCTCATCTTGATGACGTTGGAAATATTGAACAAGGGTGCAAACAAAGAAACCAAGTTTTCCTCTAGAACTTGCATCAGGGGAGTTCTCATTAGTACGAGAGTGATGAGTCTAGGGTAGGGAATTGTTCTGATCTTTCATAACCTATAATTAATAACACATGACCTAACGTGTTCCTAAATCAGTTTTAAAAGATTGGTCTTGATCCTCTTGGAGATATTCCATATTAGATCCTTGTGGTGTTTGCTAATGTGGTCTATAGTCCCACCTTTGGGTACCACGTACCAATCAGAATCTTGAAAAGTAACCTATACTTAGGTTTTAAGTGCATAAACTTAGAATTCACATTAGGATCTTCAAACAACTCCTTATTGATCTTGAATGAGCCAACCCATGACTCATACATTTTCAACCAACATCCCTTCTACTGGACATCTTGTAATAGCCGCTAGGGATTGTTGAGTGATCTTGATGGGAAACCCTAACATAGTAATAAATACTTCTCTGTTAAGTTCTTTGACTAGAACGTCCAAAGCCACGTCTTGTACAAGATTACATTGCAGGGTAGGAACATAGGAGGCGTTCTTGAGAGTAGGGCTAGAGGATGAACTTGAAGCCATTAAAGCATGAGAGATTTAGAAATTTTCAGAGATATTTTCTGGGGAGTTTCAAGGTTTGAAAAAGAGAAAATGTGAGAATACATGAACAATATGAGTGATTATGAGTGGTGAGTGGGTTTTATCATCAGTTTCTAAAACCATTACTAGCTCGCACGCGTAAACACACGTGAATAACAGTTGTCATAGTATCACAACTTACAAGGAAAATTGTTCATATTTTAAAAATTAATTGAATTTATATTAACTAAAGGCACAAATAAATTCAATTTCATTATAGTTAGAGCATATATACATTTAATCATTTACTCTATTTTACTAGAGACGGGGACATGGAGACTTCAACATCATTTTTTTATAAACAAAATAGGTGTAGACATAGGCTTACATTCATCCATTTTAAATTTCTTAGGTAGTTCCCTTGTGTATTTGGTCTGATGAATGCGTACACCATTTGGGCTTTGATGAATTTGGATTCCATGAAAGAATTTTAGTTCTCCCATCATGCTCATCTATAATTCATTTTGCATTAACTTAGAAAACTTTTGGCAGAGCTTGTCGTTAGTAGAACCAAAAATGCTTTCAAAATTTAGACAACGAGAAGGTCATTCTTAGATGATTTCCTAAACAAAGTGGTGTCAACCTAGTCTTTTTCAAAATCATTCTTTAATAAAAAATTGTTTAGTCTATCATACCAAGCTCTTGGAGCCTGTTTCAAACCATACAAAGATTTCTTTAATTTGAAAACATAGTCTCGAAATTCATTATCTTCAAAGCTAGGAGGTTGTTTGACATACACTTCTTCATTTATGTAACCATTTAAGAAAACACTTTTCACATCCATTTGATATAAAATGATTTTATTAAATATTGAAAATTAAATTAAAAATTTGATAGACTCTAACCTTGCCACAGGGGTGAATGATTCAATGCAATCAATACATTCCCGCTTAATGTATCCTTAAGCTACAAGTCTAGCATTGTTTCTAATCACTTCACCTTTCTCAATAAGTTTGTCTCTGAAAATCCACTTGGTTCCAATTGACTTTTTCTCTTTAGGCTTGGGTACAAGATCCCATACGTTATTTCTTTTGAATTGATTTAGCTCTTCTTGCATAGCCGTTATCCATCCATCATCTGATAGAGTTTCGGTTATAGTTGTAGGTTTAGTGTCAGATAGTAGACCGAACATAGTTGTTTCTTTAAACGTTGATCTGGTCGTTAGAGGGTCACTTACACTTCCTATGATCAGAGAGTTTAAATGTGAAGATTTGTATTTCCATCTAGGTTTGGGTTCCTTATGAACTTAAATTGTGTAAGGTTCAATACTTCTTGTCCATGAGTTGTCAGGTATATCTTCTAATTCATTGGAGGCTAGTTTTATTGGTTCCTCTAATATCTCATATTCCTCTTATATCAATAGATTTGCAAGATCTACATCTAGCTTTGAATTTTTATGGTCAAGCTTTTTGTCATCAAACTGAACTTGAATTGATTTCTCAACAACCAGTGTTTCTTTATTGTATATTGTATAGGTTGTAGACCTATAAGAGTATCCCAAATAAAGGTGTACTTTTGTGATCATGCATTAAATTTTCTAAGATCCTCTTTGGTATTTAAACTATTGCAAATGCAATCAAATTGATGAAAGTATGAAATGTTCAGCTTTATTCTTTTCCACAGTTCATATGGAGTCTTATTAAGACTAGGTCTTAAACAGATTATATTTTGAATATAACAAGAAGTGTTCACTATTTCTGCCCAAAAGTGTTTGGCAACATTCATTTCTTAAATCATAGTGCGTGCCATTTTCTGAAGAGATCTATTTTTTCTTTCTACAACACCGTTTTGTTGAGGTGATCTAGGAAAGGAAAATTTATGTAAAATTGTATTCTTTTCACAAAAATTTCAAAAATTTTATTTTCAAATTCATCCCCATGATCACTACAAATTGTTGCAATACAAAAACTTTTTTCATTTTTCACTTGTTTGAACAAGGTAGTGAAAGCTATATGTGACTCATCCTTGTTTCTAAGGAACTTCACCCGTGTCCCTCTAGAATAATCATCAAAAATAACGAGTCCATACTTTTTACCACTAACAAAGGTAGTCTTTATAGGGACAAAGGTGGTCTAGTAGTGGAAACAACATTTTTAGAGGAAACAAATGATTTGTTTCCTTTTTAAAATGCCTCACAAAAACATATGATTTGTATTTATGATTTGGCAATCCTCAAATTGGCATGTCCTAGTCTTCTGTGCCAAATCAGTTGTTCTTCATTCACATACATTAGACACTTTACTTCTTTGTTTTCCCAAATCAAATTAGTTTATTTTGTATATATTGTTTTTTATTTGACCAATAATATATTTTTTTCGTACATGACTTTTGATTGAAGACAACATCATAACCATTGTCGCTTAAGTGGCTTATGCTCAATAGTTATGCATTAGTCCTTTTACAAGAAAAACATTTTCAATAGACGGAATGAAACCATTACCTACTATGTTGTGCCCAATGATCTTACCATTCTGATTACCTACGAATCCTCCATCATGTGTCGTGAGCATCCACTGTACCATGACTAGTATTTTATTAGTTTTGAAAAGTGTCTTGTCTTTCCATGTTTTTTTCATAGGACAAGGTTTTTTGTTGTTGTGACCTTTCTATAAGCAACATACACAGGCAGTATCAAATAAGTTAACCTTATGAGTTTCTTCTATTTCTATAAAACCAATATCGCGTTTGTTCTTTATGCTAACACCATAGATCGTATAGGTTTGTTTGCTTTTGTCTATGTTGTTTGCAAGAAATTCTCTTTTTAGATTGTCAAATCCTTGTCAAGCAAGTTATATTTATTTGTTAAGATAACATAAGCTTTTCTAAGAGTTTTTAGTTTTGAAGAAACCTTTTGGGTTCTTGGTTAGAAACTCCTTGAACATAAGTATAAGTTCATTGCATAATAGGTCAAATAGTACCTCAATTTCTTCATCAACAAATTCATTGTCAAAGTCAAAGTGTGTATCTGCCATCAGAGTCATGTTTGTATGCTTTTCATCTTCATTAGATGATTCATCAGAGTTGTAACACCCCGAGTTTAAAACACAGCGCGGGTGCATTTTTTTTTTTAAATTCATAATTAAAATAAGTTTTCCCAAATTTATTTCAAAATAATTAAAATAAAGTTTTTCGTAAAATAGTACGTTATAGATTAATCGATGAACGTAAACCAAATACTTCATCAGGATTATCACTAAGTACTTATCTTGGAAATTAGTATTTAAACATTAATACATCCCAAAATATCATTGTCATAATACATCAACAGTAAATATCAGAGTACATGGTTCAGCGGAAAATAGTACAGAATTTCCAAAATAAGACAAATTACAATTTCAACCAAAAACCTAATACAATAAGTCTAACTGATCATGCGCTGAAGCTGCAGTAGCACGGATTCCCTCCGCATCCCACGCAAGTCTCCTCTGACTCTGCAGCTCGCTTCGATGTAACCTCCTCCTCTTCCTCGTCATACAGAGAAGGGTCGGTCTCCTCCGAAGTCAAGTCAATACACACTCGTGGCCGCTTTGGCGGTGCCGGAATCTCGTAGCAATCCTCGGAAATCCTAGATGGACCCGGAATCTCAGTCGCTACTGGTCTCAGCTCATCACGCTTCTCTACCGCATCAGACTCATGTATCTCTCTTCCAATCACAGGGTTGGGAGTCACCACTCCTACAGTGGCCTCCGCCTCAACCCCTTCAGTAGGCTCCTCAGCATCGTCAAAAACTCCGTGCGCCTCTAACACCAGGCGGGAAGGCACGAGAAAATCTATGCTCGCGTGAGTGCGTTCTACGAAGTCTTCCACGCCATCAGGCCTACTTGTCTGCTCTAACCACCTCGTATAAGTCGCTCTGCTTGAGAGGGGGTCAAAAGCCCAAGCAGTGCGTGAGTAGCGATCAAGGAAATTCAACGACGTTTCCGTCGTTCGGGTACCCACGGGCGGCGTGGGTTTGGGAGGCTATGCAATCGCGGGTACCACTTGACTATGCAATGCATGAATATGCAGTGTTTCACTTCCATAGAAACAGAATGCAAAATCAGACAATTCATGCTCTTCATCATGTTTAAATATTTCAGCACAATCATAAATAACAACATCATAATCATGATTAAGCAGTCCATTAATCATTAACACTTTGAAAAGTTTTCTCAACCTCCCAAAATTTAGACACAGCGCTCAAAATTGGGATTTTCTAGAATTTTTCGAATCTGTATTCGAATACAGCTCCTCTGTATTCGAATACAAAAGCCAAAAACAATGCAGATTCACTCTCTGTATTCGAATACAGCCCTCTGGTATTCGAATACAGAGGCAGTCTCTGTGTGCAAAACCACATTTTTCACTAAATCATTCAAATCTAAAAACTCCATCACCACCACTTCAAAATGTCATCCAAAAGTTCCATTTAAATCCGCTACAACATTCCCAGTATCCCCCAAATACTCAGGGTTTTCAAAACATTCTTAAAAACTTGAAATTTTCTAAAAACTCGAATCTGTATTCGAATACAGACCCCCTGTAATCGAATACAGAAGCAGGAACTGAAATTTAACATTCTGTATTCGAATACAGCATGGCTGTAGTCGAATACAGGAGTTCAACCTTTGAAAAATTCAGCCTTTTCTCCCATGTCACTTAAAGGTTTTCAAACATCTTTCTCTCCTCTTTAAAACCATTTCACAGACATCTTTTCAACTCATTTAAACCTTCTCAGAGTTTCTCAACACTTCAAAACTCACATGACAGTGATTAAAACCTGTTTTTCTGGAAAACACGAATCTGTATTCGAATACAGCTTACTTGTATTCGAATACAGAAGCTAAAAACTGAGTTTCTGGAAAAACTCCAATCTGTAGTCGAATACACATGCCTGTAGTCGACTACAGATGCGAAGTCAGTGTTAAAAATTTCACTTCTGTATTCGAATACGACAAGGTCGTAGTCGAATACAGTTGCTGAGTTAGAAGCAAAATCCTACCTCTGTATTCGACTACAGGGGCTCGTAGTCGAATA
Organism: Cicer cuneatum; assembly: GCA_037974295.1. Lineage (NCBI taxonomy): Eukaryota > Viridiplantae > Streptophyta > Magnoliopsida > Fabales > Fabaceae > Cicer > Cicer cuneatum. The sequence continues at coordinate 44,145,246 of JBBPBO010000003.1, read as the reverse complement.
CAAGTTTGACAACTTTAGTTAAAACATAACTTGACAGGTTGTATTCGAATACACACTTGTTGTATTCGAATACACCTTCGAAAAACCAGTGAAATACTTCCTGAAACATCAACACTTTTTCAAACTATTTCTTTAAAAATAACAATCAAACATCAAACGGATTCTGCACTTTTCCAAAACACTTCCCTCATTTAAAATCCCTTTTCCTTTAAAAACCATCAACACCACCAAAATCACACAAAACAACCAGAACCAGAATCATCAACATCACCAGAACCACACAACACAACCAAAATCATAGTCATTTTCATCACCAGAATCACTCAACACAGAACAGAATCAGAGTTACCATCACCAAACCATTCAGATTTTCAAACCATCAGAACATCATTTAAACATTGCAGTTTCCTTACTCATCAGAACAAACATGCAAGTATTCAGTTTTCTCAAAACACCAAAATGACATGCAAATACTCAGCTTCATCAAACATCAAGATGACATGCAAGCACTCCGTTTTCTCAACAACAGAATGACATGTAAAGCATTTCAGCTTTCATGATACCACAGAAATACATGCAAGCATCACAGAACAACAAACCTCAACAGAATGCATTTTTGCATTTTAAGACTATTTTCAAAACAGTTTTACGACATGCATTTTAATCATCATTAAAATAACATGCAAACATTTTCCAGCTTTCACCCATAAGTAAAACAGCATGTTTTATTAGAAAACAGCTAGCAACAACCATCAGGATAATCACATATCAACAAAATGCATTTTCTTTCAAAATGTCATTTTTCGAAAATAGTTTTTCTTTTAAAAACAGAACTGAAATAACACACATTCGTGGCCCTAATCCAGCTATAAGATTGAAAGTGCCCTTACCCTTGTAGCGTGCTCTGCTATTTCTCTTGTTCCTGCTGCGTTCCCTTTTCTGCGTCTAAAAACGGTGAAGCTGTTCCCTAAGTTTGCTGCTGCAAAACTGGGTTCTTTCTCTTCGTATTGAGATGGGGATTAACTTTACTACTGGGGGTTTGATGGTTTGATGGTTGGAATTTCAGTTAATGGTGTTTGGAGGAATTTCCCTCTCTTCAATTTGAATTCGGGAATGGCAGAACAGAGACAGAATGGGAGGGGAGATGGAGTTGGTACATGCAATATGGGCAGTGAGGAGGAAGGAATGGGTTTTTGACTTCACCATCCTTCTCACTCCTATATATAAGCTCTTGTGGTGCCACCTCACTTGCCACATGTCTGATTTTCAGCTTTTAATTATCTTGCAATTAGCCACTAATCCTTAATTAGTGGTCCGATTAATTTAATTACTTGAAATTAAATTAATTTAATTCTTCACCCAATAATTTTAATTCATCTTCCAAATAAATATTTATATATATATATTCACTTAAATCATACATATATTAAATATTTACAAAAATTCCCAAAATACCCTTGACAATAATTCCAAAAATTAATATTTAAAATTAAGGGTCTTACAAGAGTCATCCCAAGTATCCATAAGACCATTTTTCTCTACCTTGAAATATTTTCTTTAGGTTATTCCCTTATCAAGATCAGGACATTCTTATTTGAAGTCTTGTGATTCTTTGCATTCATTTAAAATGACTCTTTTCTTAACTCATTTTTTTACCTCTTTCTTTACTGTTTTGGAATCCTCTTAAATCTCTTTTGGAAAAAGGTTCCTTTTTGTTGTTCCACACACATTAGATTTTCCTTGAGATGAAAGACAACCCTTCATCATCTGAGTCTTTATTCTGGTCATCTGATTCGCTTTCCTCTTAGTCTTAGTAGTTTCTAAGACCTTAGAGTTTGCTTTCTTTCCCTGGGATTTGAGACTCATGAACTTTGACTTCTTCTTAGGCTCATCTTCAACTATGTTAATCTCACGGGATCTGATAACTCACCAGTTCTTCTAGAGGAAGTTTGTTTAGATCTTTAGCTTCTTGAATTGTTGTTACCTTTGGTCTCCACTTGCTAGGAAGACTTCTAAGGATCTTTTTGACGTGATTGGAGGTAGTGTAGCTTTTCTAGAGAACCTTCAATCCAAAAGCAAGAGTTTGGAATCTGGAAACCATTTTCTCAATGTCTTCATCTTCTACCATCTGGAAAAGTTCATCCTTCCTGACAAGAAAGTTTGCTTTAGCTTCCTATACCTGCTTGTTTGCTTCATAGTTGAGAACAAGAGCGTCAAAAATACTATTTGATGTTTCCCTATTACTCCATTTTTGAAACTATTTGAAGGTGATATCATTCATCATGAATGTTTTTGCGTTACGATGCATCTTGTTTTGTTTCTTTTTATCAGTTTTGAGATCATTTATGGACATTTCAACACCAGTAACGTCTTTTGGAGGGTCATAGCCATCTTCAAATATGTCCCATAGCATGATCATGTGTGTTGTAGAAACTTCTGAGTTAGTCTTTCCACTACACGAATCTTTCTCCATCAAATACACGATTAAGTACTTACCTTTGAGACCAAACTCTAATGTTAATTGTAGAACGAGAGACACAAGAAAGGGGGTTTTAATTGTTTGCGTTACGATGCATCTTGTTTTGTTTCTTTTTATCAGTTTTGAGATCATTTATGGACATTTCAACACTTGTAACGTCTTTTGGAGGGTCATAGCCATCTTCAAATATGTCCCATAGCATGATCATGTGTGTTGTAGAAACTTCTGAGTTAGTCTTTCCACTACACGAATCTTTCTCCATCAAATACACGATTAAGTACTTAGCTTTGAGACCAAACTCTAATGTTAATTGTAGAACGAGAGACACAAGAAAGGGGGTTTTAATTGTGTTTCAAATTAAAAAATTGTTTTAACAAAATTAAAACAAAGTGATGAAAACAGAACATAGAAATAGAAACACAAAACAACACAACCAATTTATCCTAGTTCACCACCAAAATAGTAGCTACGTTCAGTCCCTTCAACCTGAACGATTTAATCCTCTAATTCACCAACTAAATCACGCTTCAATTGAACACCTACTAGTCAATCAAACTGTGTTCAAGTCTTCTCAACCTTCTAGCTTAGTACAATACAACTGTTGAGAGATGCAGCTTGTAACACCTCGATTTTTAACAGCGAGAGTGTAAAAGTTTTTTTAAAACAACTAAACACTTATGAATAAAATACTCATAGTCGTACTTTGATTTAAATAAAAGTAAAATTTACACACCATCATAGGGTGCTTAAGAACTCTACACACTACCATAGTCGGTAAGACTAGCCTGTTTCATTCAACATGATTTTTTCTACTATCAACAAGAGATTGGGGATGATCAGTTCCTCAATTTATCAATAGGTAGCCAAAAACCATGACGGTGGCTTAGACCATCTTAATCTAACTGTAATAGCACTCCCTGCGACTTGCACTTAAGATCATCTTGAGGCACAAGAGGTCTAACAATCTCTTCAAGGTCCACTGAGTTTCCCTTAGTTTCCTATCACTTTGATCCTATCGATGAAGTACAATTGCCCAAAATATGTCACATAGCCTCATATACGCCCACCTGATACGAAACATCCATTAGGTACCAAACCGAAACACTATGTTTGATGCCAATATATTGAGCACAAAACGATCATTACCTCAGACTTAGAAATATCTCAGACAAAGATTTAAAATAGACTTAGAAATATCTCAGCAATTCTATTATTACAAAATTGTCTTGAAAAACCCATTTTTACCCTATGTTCTCCGAACGTTAATACTCATCAACTACTCTTGAATCTCCTCCAACTCATTAGTACCTAAAATATTGTTGTAAAGGTCAGTTTTTTCCATCATCCACATCAAACCCAAGCTAAACATATAGAAGAATAACAGAAAACACATAAAAGTACAAACTTACAATTTAAAGAAAAAATGCGCAAATCGGTAAATTGTATATCAAAAACATATGTATAATGCATGCTCCTAAAACTGTATGATCCGGATATAAACCTGCCACTAAGGCAACTTTCACACAAAAAAATCACTCATACCAATGGGGAAAATAAACCTGCCACTAAGGAAACATTCACGAAGATCCATATGCCATGACATGACCATATATCATCAAAAAACTATATTTCCACACATCCCACTAAGAATCATGTCATATGCATTCAAAAATTACCTTTTTAAAACCATGATCTTATTCACACATCACAAAGATCATGTAACACATATCCTTATCATGAGAATCATAGACAAATAATCATTAAATAATAACTTTCACCACATAAGCATAAAAATCGGAACTTGACTTCATTTACACCATAAAGATTAAAACTTTAACATATATAACAAGAAACTTCAAACTCCAACTCATGTACATCATCAAAATTAAAACCTTATCATATATAACATAAAAATTCATATTTTGCTTCATATTCATCATAAAAATTAAAACATTATCACGTATAATATAAATATTCATACTTTGGCTGTTGTTCTTCCTATTACGAAGCTCTAAGCCCCCACAAAGTTGTTCACAAGAAAAGAAATTTCAAGCTTTTAATGCACGAAGAAGAGGAGGTGTGAAGGTGATGGCGGCTAGGGTTTCAGTTAGGGGTGGGAATAGGCCAGGCCAGGCCAGGCTCTGAAAGGCCTGAGCCTGGCCTACGATTAATTTTTTAGTCTTAAGCCTGGCCTACGGCCTATCATAGGCTTTTTTTTCGGCCTAGCCTGACCTTTTAAAAAATCTGGTTTGGCCTGAAAGCCTATTTAAAAGCCTTATTCACATTAAAATATTTAAATGTTATATTTTACATTTTTTTTAAATAGGCTAAATTAGAAAGTTTTATATAAGGAAAACTAATAAAATTATAATCAAATCTAATATAATAAAATAATATTAAAATAGCCTAATTGACAGGCTTTAAAATAGGAAAAAATAATATTAATAAATAACATTAATAAATAATAAGATATATATATATATACTTTAAAATAGGAAACTATAATATTAATAAATAATAATAAAAAATAACATTAATAAATAATATATATATATGCGGGCCTGTCAGGCCTAATAGGCTTTTATATAAGCCTGAACCTGGCCTATTTAAAAAAATAGGCTTTAAAAATAGCCTGAACCTGGCCTTCTTATTAAACAGACCAAGCCAGGCCAGGCCATAAGTAGGCCAGGTCATAGGCCCCTGTCGGACGGCCTAACCTATTCCCATCCCTAGTTTCAGCATTCCTTTCTGCTTATAATTATGGAGTATGGAAATATTGTGGACTTAAGGGAAAATTTAAAGTGGAGATTATTGGGTAGATAGTGTTGGGCCCAAATAAAGAATAGAAGGGAGAAAATATTATTTTATTTATCTATTTATTTATTTATTTTCTTAACCTTGATCATACAAAAACCAAGCCACAAACTCCAAACCCAAATTTCTACTATGGGTTAGGTCACACCAAGCCACAAACCCTTAGCCCAAGTTCTTCTTGTACTACTAAAAAACATATATAATATATATATATATAAACTCCCGCATTGATAAATAATTTTTACTAATAATTTTATCAACTACAATAAGTCGAACAAGGCAAATAATTATCACACCTAAATTAATATTAAAAAAATATATATATTTAGAGGTCTTAATTATTTTAAATAAATTTAGAGGATGTACAGTTGTCATCTTCGTCATTCATAATTCCTTCAACAATCCCTCACAATTTTCATGCTTCCTACAAAACATTCTACATCTAAAATATAGACTCAAAAGACCAGATGCTTGACATGATTATCAAAGACAGAATAATCATATGTTTGTTTAGTCATTAGAGCCAAACTAATCAAAGCATTGCTTGCATTAACAGAATCACCTGAGGTGCATTTCAAATCGCATTCATTAGACTCAGAATACGAATTTCAGAGAGAAGTCTTGGTGTTCCTTTAACTTGGTTCAACCATCAAAGGATGCAATGTAAAGTCATATACAATAAACTTGATCAGGGAACTGCACACTTAAACAAAACATTAGTGCTTTAAATTGTTCCCACAAAATCATTTTACTATCATCAAAACAAGTAAGGGTCATAGTTCTCTAAACGAACTTGGTTCTAACACTCTTTAGTTTATCTCACGTACTTACAAATGTTCTTAGCAGCAACCCAATGACCATCATCGGGGTCATAATAGCACCTTCTCGTTGTGCTCAAAGCAAGTGAGACATCTGATCGAGTACACAATATGGCATACATGATACATCTAGTTGCAGACGGATAAGGAATCTTGTTGATGCGATCCCTTTCTTCCTTAGTTGAAGGGGACTGTGCTTTTGATAGAGATGCACAATGTGTCATAGGCAACAATCCTTTCTTGAAATCATGTAAGAATCCTGATCCCTAATATATTGGTAGCTTCTCCCAAGTATTTCATAGAAAAAAAATTCCTAACCAAGTCTTTACATGTTGCAAAGTAGGGGCATTGTTTCTGATAAGCAATATGTTATCCACATATAACACCAGGAATACACCCGTTCTCCCATTAACCTTCTTGTAAACACAAGGTTCATCTTCATTTTTTAATGATTCCGAATTATTTTATAGTTTCATCAAAACAAAGATTCCTGCTTCTTGAAGCTTGTTTCAATCCATAGATTGATCGCTATAACTTGCATAACTTTTTGGCATCATCTGGAATTTTAAAGCCTTCAAGTTGTTTCATGTAAACATAACCAAAGAGATTTCCATTAAGGAAAGCACTCATAACATCCATTTTCCATATTTCATAGTCATGGTATGCAATGATGGCAACAAAAATCAAAGATATATTTAGGCGTCTCAACTGGAGAAAAGATTTCATCATAGTCTACACTATGAATTTTCTTGAATCCCTAACCAACAAATCGTGCTTTATAAGTATGTACCTTTCCATCCATGTCTGTCTTTTTTTGAAGACTCACTTGCACCATATGGGGTTAACCCCTTTAGGTGGCTTTACCAAGGGGAGAATCTTAGTTAAACCTAGGAATGATCAAGTTTCTCCAAGCGTGGCCTCCAAAGTAGTCCTCTTTTGACATTGCCTTCTTGTCTTCATCATTATGTTATATTAACAAGAATACTCATTTTACATAAGAACAAATAAGATGGGAAGAGAATATACATATAAAATTAAAGGAGAGACACAACATGCAGGCTGTATTTAACAATTCAAAAATAAAATAAAAGGACTAAGGCCATAATCATCACTATGCAATCACATATAGTAATAATGCAAATCAATAATAATGCACATTTATGATTATTAATCTTATCATTAAAATAGTAATTAAAGCCATTAATTTGAAGAAAATAAATTCTTGACTTTTCAAAGAACATGCAAGAAAATTTCCAACTCTCATAATCGTGAACAATTAGTGTTTCACCTAGTGTCACTGTTGTTACCAACATAATTCTTGGTATCAACATTTGAACCCATCAGCGCTAACCCTAAACCCTATTCATCCAACTACAGTATCAAAACTTGACACAAAATCAAACTATTTATTCAAACAAATAACAGAAACATTATGATCATTCAGTACACAATTTTATCACTAAAATCCAATCAACATATGAATAAGCATATCAAATCACTTAACGAAATTCCGCTGCGTTAATTTGTATATTTAATATCAATTTCCATTCAGTGATATCGAAGCCACTCTACATAGTCCAGACGAACATACCTCAAATTAGAGCAGCCTCAATTCCTACAATTTTGTACAAGTTTTCTATATAAAGACCCTTACAATTACCTAGCTCACTTTATCTTATGGTGTTTTGGGTTTCACTTAATTCATGTTGATCCATCATAAGATCATACTACTGAATCAAATAAGTCTTACTTATTTACAATTTTAACCTCTGATTAGTCTATTCTCGAGTGTGTAACCTTGTAGGTTACAGTAATGTTGGTAATAATATTAAATCATCTATTTAATATTATAAACAAGGACCGATATCTAGCAACACATCACTTCTACCCCAAGTGACGATAATTTCTTGTGATTTGACATAACCTTTATGCAATAATAATCTCATATCCAGTTACTCTTTTGCCCTTAAATCTATATACATTGAACACAAGGCATAGTGTGTGTCATCCTTGTATAGCTCAATTTAACATTCTTTGATACCTAAGTATACTTAGTAACAACTATTGATTTATTTCAGCACCGCTATGCATTTTATAGTTATACTCTTTCAAGGGGCCCACCAATATTACTCATGTTATGTAGGACTGACAAATCTCATATAGTTCACTCGTGTCCTTCTGCATGACACGTTCAATGTACAGTTGACCGACTTTATTGTTCAAATTAAGGTTCTTATTAAGTATATCTAGTCTAAAAATTCAACAAATTTTTTGAGTAAAAAAATGTAAGTTAATCTACTCGAATTTTTTTCATAAAATCGTAAAAAAATATTTGATACTTCATCGAATAATTCAATTTTGAAGCATGTACAATATATTTTTTAAAATACAAGTAAAATACCAACTATAGAATACAAGATACTATGACAATATTTGAAAGAGTTAAATAAGTTTTAGTTCCAAATTTTAGTTTTAGCTTTTGTAAAAAATAACATATTTGATTCCCAACAAAATTATCAATTATCTTGCACGTAGTTTTAATCCCCGTGTAATGAAACATGGTTATTGTATTTCAACGTTTAAATCTCGAACAATTTCTCGCAAGCCTTTTTTAAACATTAAAAAAGTTACTCCTCAAAAATTGAAAACTTTTTAACTTCAAATAAATTAAATTAAAATTTTTTAAATACTACAAGCTCAAGATAAAAGTAACAAAAAATATGAATCTAGAAATTAAATTTTGATATCATTTAACGCGGAGAAAATTTTTATAATGCTGTAAATAGTCTTGAAAAAAATTATTCATGAATATTCACTTTGTAATATTTGCCTCTTTTAAAATTTGTTAAAAAATATAATTATACACTAAGGTAGAAGGTCCATTCATTTAGCTAATTAGTTAAGCCCACATTTACATAGGTGTTCAATAGCACAAAAATAAATAAAATAAACAATAAAAAATAAAAAAAAATTTAACTTATACGTAAAATAAAAATGCCTTTCTTTCTCTACAATCAACACTGCATGAGACATATTATTGGTCAAAAAAAGGAGAGGCTTTTTCTTTGTCAAAACAAAATTAGTTATTTTTGTTTATTTTTTGTTTCTTGTGTTGGGCTCAGCCCATTTGTTTTTCCTTTGTATTTTGCAGCGTTTGCTTTGCCTCAAAAAAAATCTCCTAACCCACAATTATACTTTTAGACCACAAATTTCCTAATTTGATATTTACTCTTGACTTTTTTTTATATTTACTTTCGAAGTTTTTCAAAACAAATTTTTTGAAAAGCTATCACACCACAGTGGTTATATATTTCACGAATCACAGATTAAATTTTTTTATAATACAAAATTTCCATCTTACGAGATTTAATGTGTTTCAAAAAGTTCAATTTAAGTTTGTTAGACACAAAATTTTCACACTCTAATGAGATTTCAAATGCATTTCTAAAACCCATTCGTGAAAAAAAACCCAAAGTTTGAAATTTTTTCTGAAAAAATATTTAAAATACATGCTAATTTTCAAATACAAATTAATCATTTAAATATAAATGATAAAAGAAAAGAAGAGAAATAGTAAAAAATATCGATAAAAAGAACGATCGATTAAAAGTTTGAAAATGATTAATACAATTCAAATATTTATTTCTTATTTTTTTACTATCTCTATCTACTACTTATGTCTCTGTATATAAAATTCTATTGAATAAAGTTGATTATAGTATTAAATTTGTTAACAAACTATGTTGTTTTACAATTTTATCTTTTAAAAAAAAAGAAATAGTTGATATTTTTATTATAGATAGTAGAAAAAAATTTGACATAATAAGGAGTATATTAGTCAATAAATAACTAATGCACTTAAAAATTTAAAAATTTAAAAGGAGTCTTAATAATGGACAAAGATTTAGTGTTATTCAAAATGGAAAAATTTAAAAGGAGTTTACTTATTCATAAAAAAAAATGAAAAAGTAAAAGGAGTTTACTTATAAAAATGTCTGAACTATCTAGTTACAATATTCAGGGTTTTTTAAAATAAAAAAAAAAGTATTATTTCAAAAGACATAAATTTAGTGTTATTATAGGTGAAAATAGGCTACCGAACGAGACTTTGCAAGATTTGTGTTTGTCCTACATTTGAATGATAAGTTCGATCTTCACCTATTACTTTTCAAAGCCTGTTATTAAGGTGACCTTTATCAAAGACTAACAAAGTCTATTTAAAAATTTACATCACTATTATTTTATGAAAATATGCACCACCCACCATTAGACTTTTGTAAATAGAAGAATAAATTAACACGTTCATGAGTTTAAGTTCTATTTTGATAATCTTTTGGTGTATTTAACATTATATTACATCATGTTTCAATTCTATTTTATAATAATACTTTTAAATATGTCAAACAAGTAGATCAATATGTTTAAATTACAAAAATATTAACAAATTTATCGTTTAACACAAAAAATAAAACTTATAATAATAAATAATTTATTTATTTTTAAGGCAAAAATGCACCTTTAGTCTTTTATATTTAGCTCACTTTTCGTTTAGGTCCTTTAAGTTTATTTTTTTTCAATTTATTCTTTTAAGTTACATTCAATTTGCACCATTAGCTTTAATGATATATTAAATTACGCATACGGTCCTTTAAGTTTGAACCTTTTTTTTTTTAATTATTGTCATGAAATATTAAGATCTATTCGAAACATCGCAATAAGTTGATTGTCCAAGCTAATTCCCACGTGAAAAAAGTTAAAAATATTGATTATATGGATAGAACTATATTACCTTGTTTTTAAGGCTATACATGTGTTTAAATTGTAGAGAAAATAAAAAAATATAGACAATTTATAAGATTTCATAAATGTTTTCTAAAGGATTAGTTTGAGGGACATATTGTTACAACATTTGGTACAGTTTCTAATGACCTGAAAGTTTCAGTTGAACTAATTGTTGTCGAAATTGAGATAAAAGACTAACGGTACAAACATAATGTAGTTTAAAGGACTAAATTGAGATAAAATAAACTTAAAGTACCTAAGCAGAAATTGAATTAAACTTAAAAGCTATAGGTATATTTTTGCCTATATTTAATAAAGTAGGTAGGTCTAAAAACAATTAGACTAAATATGCATTTATATAAAGCTTTGGAATGAAAAATATAAAAAGGATTAAATAAGGTTTTAGTCCCTTTAAAATTTTAATGTTTTGTTTTTAATTCATATAAAAAAATTCTTCACTTTAGTCCCCAGAAAAGTTCTTAATTAGTTTTGTTTTGTATCCTTGTTTTTAAGTCAACTCATGTTTATCATTCAAATTTTTGAACGATTTTTTTCCATGCATATTTAGAACATTATAAAACTCATATTAGAATTTTAAAAATAATAGATGAACTAATTGAGTTTAAGTGTCAAAAGCTGAAAAATTCATATTTAATTGATAATTTATTAAAAAAATTCCAAATTTTTGTAGGAAATATGCTTCTAATATTCTATCTATGCATGAAAAAAATCATTCAAAATTTAAATGATAAACATGAGTTGATTTGAAAACACAGACAAAAAACAAATCTAAAAGAAAAATTGGACTAAAGATGAGGATTTGTTTTTTTACAGAGACTAAAAATAAAACAATAAAATCTTGTAGGGACTAAAAAATTATTTAATTCTTATAAAAAAATTTTGATCTAGCATGAACCTATCATATACTAGGCAATGAACCCCTATCCATCGACTTGATATATTTTCACTTTTAAGTGTTATTTTAGTCTATCGTTTTTTCTATTTCATTATTTCAATTGGTGCACTTTTTATTTAGTCAACAAAACAACGAGTTCCTCCAAAATTGGCACAAAAACATACGGCACTAAAATTGATTGTAGCTCTTTTCTTTTCTCTTTCTTTTACTCCTTATCTACTTAAAAATTGGTGTTAGTGTTTTTTCTTTTTTTTGAGTGTATTATTGGCGAGCTATGTTGTTTAGTTCATCATTTTAGTTTGACTTTTTTTGTTTCTTATTTTGTGTAGTATTTGTAACTCAGATCGACATATCAATTTGTTTTATTACAAATTTAGTCAATAACTTGTTCGTCAACTCAACAAATCTAGAGGCATGACTATTCCAATTACTCTGATTATGTCAATTTTTTATAGGTATTTTACTTTATATATATGCTATTAACTTTGATGCTGCAAGATTGTTTGCATTTGCATCATTTCTAATTTTTAATGTTATTGAATTTGTGTTCTCTTGGACGTGTTCTATCATTCGAATGAATGAAATTTTTGTTAATAAAAAAGAATAATGACACTACGATGTAATTGCCTATACATTTAACATTGTGCTAGGATAAATTGTTTATTGGAGATAGTCTTAAGCACATTTACTTAGGATGTACCGTTATATTACATTTAATATTGTATGCTTCTTTAAATCAATTTATAATCTTAATGGTTTGGTTTAGGGGAAAAAGACAGGTTTTTTTTTTATCTATTTATTTACTTTAAGGTGTTCTCAACTTTACATTGACACATTATTTTTTCATCCTAAATTATTTTTTATAATGAAAATTAATTAATTTATTTAAGTCTTAGACACTTATAAAATAATTAATTTAAAAGTGATATTTATTATAATTAATGGAATAAAATAATTATTATTATACAATAATAACATAATAAAATGCCATAGTTGTATTTTATATAGAAAGGGGATTAAAATTTATAATATTTAAAAAAACATCAATTAAAATAAATAAATATATATGTATAAATTTAAAAATAGTATAATTTTAGCAGCGGATTTGGGGGAATGATGCACGAAAGATATCAAGCTATCCAAATTTGTCAACGTCTTTGAGTTTTGATTTCATAAAAAAGTCCCACTTGCACCCGATCAAAATGAATTTTCTTCGTCAAAATTAAAATGAGTTCATATGAAAATCCATAGATACGGATTGTGCTGCTATACCTACATCTATCTCTAATTCAATAATGGTATCAAGAGCTTTCATAATATTCCTCAAACAAATATAATGCAGCAAACGCGAAGATCTAAGTTGAGCCCATGTAGATTTAACGACATCGTAGGATGATATTTTTTTCAACCATTAAGGTTAATAATTATTATTGTTAGTATTTTACTAATAATTGATCATACCTACGACTTTCTTCGCTTCGTGATCAAATTAATTTTCGGATGGTACGAGTTACAAACAGTGTCTAAAGTCCGAGCAATAAAACATTAATATATATTAATTGCTAGTTTGAGGAAAAATATTATTGTCGAAATTATCACTACGCTAAAAATTATCTTTTACAGCGCATATTTTAAAACGTTTCATAACTAAAAGTGCTGTTGTATAATATTTTAAAATTAACGGAGGATACAACAGCGCTTTAATGACAAGCGCTTTAGAAAAAACGCTGTTGTAGGGTCATGAAAGGTTTAAGATTTACAGAAAAACGCTGTTGAAGGGTCATAACGATTTCACCTAATGTTTAAAGCGCTTTTAGAGCGCTTCGCATAAAAGTGCTGTAAAATATAGCGCTCTCACATAATGTTTACAATGCTATTTATAAAAGCACTGTAAAATATAGCACTCTCACACTATATTTACAGTGCTTTGTATAAAAGCGATGTAAATTCAGTAAATGTTTTGAAATTTAATTTTTAAAAGCCTTTTACAACGCTTATGGACAAAAGCGCTGTAAAATTACAAGTTCAGTTCAAGTTATATATACTTGATAAATAAATAAATAAAAACATATTTAATACGTTCTCTCCCTTTGAACCCTATTACGAACTTTCCTCTCCTCTACTAAGTGATTGTTGTCTCAGATACTGTATTTATTAATTTGTTGTTGTCTCTAAAACTGATAAATTGTTACCTGATAAAACATATAAAATGTTAGATGATAAATCTGTCTGTTTTGAAATTTATTCGATATGTTCTGTTTTGAAATCATACTTGTATGCATGACTTTGGACCTTGGTTTCCATTTTCCAATATTAGACTATATATACTATAGATTGGTATGATGTTATAGATTGATAAATTTCTGTAACACTACATTCATATATACTGCATTCATAAATTGTTACATGATATAGATTGATAAATTTGTGTAACACTGCATTCATAAATTCTTACATGATAAATCATATAAAATCTGTTCGATCTGTTTTGTTATGTTTTGAAATTAGACTTGTATGCATATATACTATATATTGGTATAATGTTATAGATTGATAAATTTGTGTAACATTGCATTCATATAGGTCATATAAAATGGACTGAAAATGGATGTCTGCCAATCGATTGTCAAAAGAGTATGAAAATGGAGTGAAGGAGTTTGTTGAATTTGCAGTGAACAATGCAAAAGACCCAAATCGAATCATTTGTCCTTGTTTAAAATGTTGTTTTGGAAAACGCGTTAGAGCAGATGAATTGGAAGGACATTTAGTATGGCATGGAATTGATCAAAGCTATACATGTTGGATAAGACACGGTGAGAAAAAAAAAGGGAACACTAATTTTGAGAATAATGCGACATATGATTCAAATGATTTCGACACAGATACATATGAGCGGGACCGAGTTGAGGAGATTGCAAAAGCAATTGAAGAAGATCTTCGGGATTGTCCTAAAACGTTTGAGAGTTTGTTGAGTGATGTAGAGAAACCATTATATAATGGTTGTACTAAATTCACAAGACTTTCGGCGATATTAAAGTTGTACAACTTAAGAGCGAGTAATGGATGGTCTGATAAAAGCTTCACATAATTATTAACACTCCTAAAAGATATGTTGCCAGATTATCATGAACTTCCTAGTCGAACCTACGAGGATAAACGAATTTTGTGCTCTATTGGCATAAGTTACGAATGGATTCATGTGTGTCCTAACGATTGCATTTTATTTCGAAATAAATATGAATTACTAAAGGCATGTTCGAAATGCTATGTCTCTAGATATAAGAAGAAAGAATCTACTCCAGCAAAATTCGTGTGATATTTTCCTATAATACCAAGATTTATGCACATCTATCGCAGTGAAGAAGATTCAAAACACTTGACATGACATGCAGATGAAAGAATTAGAGATGGAAAGTTACGACACTCAGCAGATTCTCCACAATGGGCAAAAATTGATCACGAGTATCCTAATTTCGGTAGAGAGTCAACAAATCTATGACTTGCACTTTCTACTGATGGAATGAATCCACATGGTCTTTAGAGCATATCACACATCACGTGGCCTATTTGTTGATTTATAACCTACCTCCATGGTTATGTATGAAGCGTAAGTTTATGATGTTGTCTCTGTTAATTTCTGGACCCAAACAACCGGGGAATGATATCGACGTATACTTGGCTCCTTTATTTGAAGACAGGTGTGGAAGTTTATGATGGACATAAGAAAGAATGTTTCAATTTGAGGGCTATGTTGTTCGGCACAATTAATGATTTTCCAGCATATGGTAATTTATCAGGATATAGCATTAAAGGTCAGTGTGCATGTCCTATATGTGAAGAGAGTACAGATTGGATGCGGTTGAAACATTGTAAGAAAAACGTCTTTCTTGGACATCGTAGATTTTTACCTTTTAGTCATCATTATCGTGGGTGGATAAATGCATTCAATGGAAACGTAGAGGAAGGTACTGCTCCAAAAGCACGGACTGGATATCAAATATTGGAAAAAGTACAAGGTTTGACCAATAAATTTGGCAAACCATTTGCGGGAGAGCTTACCAAAACTGGATGGAAGAAAAAGTCAATTTTCTTTGAATTGCCATATTGGAAGTCATATAAGACATTTTCCCGATGTGATGCGTATTGAAAAAAATGTATTTGATAGTGTTATTGGTACATTACTCAGTGTTCCAGGAAAGTCTAAGGATGGCATCAATGCAGGATTGGATTTGGTCGATATGGGAATAAGAAATGAATTGGGTCCCGTAAAGAAAGAAAATCACACATATCTACCTCTAGCTGCTCATACTCTATCTAGAAAGGAAAAAATCGTTTTATGTAAATTTCTACATGAAGTTAAAGTTCCAAAAGGATATAGTTCAAACATTAAAAATTTAGTTTGTATGAAAGACCTCAAGTTAAAAGGTTTGAAGACTCATGATTGTCATGTTCTAATGGAGCATTTTCTACCAATAGGTATACGTTCCATTTTACCTGAAAAAGTTCGATGAGCCATAACTAAATTATGTTTCTTCTTCAGGGAAATTTGTAGTAAAGTGATCGATCCTCAGAAATTACCGACATTGCAGAGGGAAATTGTTGTTACTTTGTGTGAGCTTGAAATGTATTTCCCAGCCTCGTTTTTTGATATAATGGTTCACCTTACTGTTCATCTTGTTAAGGAGACACAACTTTGTGGGCCAGCTTACATGCGATGGATGTATCTGATATAACGATATATGAAAATATTAAAAGGGTACGTAAAAACTAGAAGTCGACCAGAAGGTTGTATTGCTGAACGATACATTGTCGAATAAGCTGCTGAATTTTGTACTGAATATCTATCCAATGTTGAATCCATAGGACTTCCTATGTCTCGTCATTTGGGAAGAATAACAGGCGAAGGGATAATTGGAAAGAGAGTAATGACTATATCAAGGACAAAATGGGAGTAGGCACAATTGTATGTTCTGCACAATGATGATGAGGTTCAACCGTATGTTACAATACACATGGATTAGTTATCTAGTTTGAACATGAACAGGAATAAAAATTGGATAACATGAGAGCACAATTGAAGTTTTATCCCTTGGCTAAAAAATCACATTAGCTCAATGTTTGATATAGACCCCACTTCAATTTCAGAGAGATTGAGGTGGCTAGCAAATGGCCCGAGTTTACATGTCTTTTCTTACACCGGTTATCTAATTAACGGCTATACATTTTTACCACAAAACAAGATGATCAAACCACTGTGCAAAATAGCGGAGTCACTCTAGTAGCTGAAGCGATGCATATCTCAAGTGCAAAAGACAAAAAACCAATATATACAAATCTATCATATTTTGGGGTTATCGAGCACATATGAGAGATGGATTACACAATGTTTTGTGTTCCCATTTTTGGTTGCAAGTGGGTCGATAATAATAATGGCGTTCGGATTGATGAGTTAGGGTTCTTGCTTGTCGATTTTAGTAGGGTGGGAAACAAAGATGAGCCTTTTATTTTAGCGTCGCAAGCTCAACAAGTGTTTTATGTCACTAATCCTGCTTATGATAAATGGTCTGTTGTCCTATCGACCAATAAAATAAGTGCTAATAACAACAACGTTGAAGATGTTGGTAATGATATTTTCTTTGCGACATCACAACCACATGAAATTGATTCAATTGATGATGGTTTATATCTTAGAGATGATCATGATGAGGGAATTTTGATTAATCCATTGTTTCATATCGTTAAGGGACAAACGAATATGATCCCACTAGTAAAAGAAGAAGGGCATCTTAAGGTGTTTATGTGTTTTATATAAGTCATGTAATGATATGTACTCATTGTGTAATTTATACTAATTTCATGTAGCTTGACCTGCCAGAACTGAGTATTTGATTTTATGCTTATACTGATTTTCTGCCAGAACTTGAACTAATCATGTAATTTAGCATTGATATACATGCATTGATATAATGATTTTCTGCCTGAACTTGAACTCATCATATAATTTTTTTTAATTATATTATTTAATTATTTTAGAGATGACAATTTGATAAATTTTTTAATTATAATCTGAACTCATCATATATATAAGTTGATATGAACAATTTGATAAACAAAATTTTAGAGATGACAAATGGTATCCATGAGTATGGATATTATCTCAAATTATAAAATGATATATATATTATTCTAAGGCTTTTAAAAATTCAATTTCAAAATATTTACAACGCTTTGGTCCATAAGTGCTATAGAAGGCTTTTAAAAAATAAATTACAATTTACAAAACTAAACATTTACAATGCTTTTTCCCATAAGTGCTGTAAAAGAATTTAACAAATAATGTACAAGAGACAAAATATTTATAACGCTTTGGCCCATAAGCGTTGTAAAAGGCTTTTAAAAAATAAATTACAAGTACAAAATATTTACAGCGCTTATGAGAAAAAGTGCTGTAAAATGCTTTTAAAAAATAAATTACAAGTACAAAACATTTACAACGCTTATGGGAAAAAGCGTTGTAAAATGCTCATATAGTGCCTTTTATATAGTGTGTCTATAAGTGCTGTAAAAGACTTTTTAAGGTACTTTTTATATAGTATTTTAAAGAGCTTTTTGGAAGAGCGCTGTAATAGGTTAGGTCTTTTAAAGCTCTCTTTGGAAAAGCGCTGTAAAAGACTTTTAAAAAATATTATGTAAACTGATAATATAAGAAACTGCCTCTTCATTTTGTTCTTCATTACGTATTCTCATCCCTACGAACTTCGCAGTGTGAAACCCTTATTCATTATGTACTCTCCATCTTCATTACTCTTTATACGAACCCTTCTCCCTAGTGTGAACGCTACTATCTATATTCATTACGTACTCTCTATTTTCATTATTCTCCATTTTCACTACGTACTATCCCTACGAACCATAAAGGTTTTTAAGGCGCTTTTTGTTCAGTTTTTTAAAGCGCTATGTGAAACCCTAGTGCTATCTTCTCGTTGCACAAGACATTTCTACTTGTATTTATGCGACGTCGTAATCCTAAACTACAGGTATTGTTATTAATATCTTGTTGTCACTAAACTGCATGTTGAACTTATACTGTGTGAAATGTGTAGTTAAATGGATTCCAACAACGATTTAGGTCGTCAAAACGATGAAGTTGTGAACACTGACGTGGTAAACACTGAAGCTGTCAACGCTAAAGGCTATGAAAACGAAGTGAAGCGTGGGGCAACTATAATGCAAAAAGTCATCAAAGCAAGAAGTACTGGAATAAAATTTGAGGCATATATACTATACTTTTGTTTAGATTTAATTTTTTGTCTTTTTTGAAAGCAAGCACTTACACTCTATGAGTTTATTAGGTGGGATGGAATGAAAGTGGCCAGTCGATTAAGCCCAACAATTCAATGATGGTAAGCTACATTGGTGCTGTTGTCCGCCAAAATATCCCAATAAAAATCGATGAATCGAGAGACAAAGCATTGAAGGATGCTAAAGACATATTGTGGAGTGATGTACAAGTAACGTTTTTACTCCACTTTTTTGTTACTTATACTTTTTATCCATTGAAATACTTTTATTCAAACTCTTTATTTATTTGGTTTGCAGAGCGCTTTTAACATTGAAGATATGCGGAAAAATTACGTGCTTAGAGTTGCTGGTAAAATTCACAGAGGATTTAGATCTCATCTGTCGAATTGTTACTTAAGAGACAAGTGTGGAAATGTGAATGTTGAAGCTCCAAACATTTACAAACACTATATATCAACTGAAGAGTGGACCTCTTTTGTAGCTAAACGTTCAGACCCCGCATTTGTGGTAATATTTATTTTATTAGCATGTGTGTTTTATTCATATTCATATCTTATTTTTTTACACGATCGTTATTTTTTATTTATATATAGAATATAAGTACAACAAATCGGGAGCGAGCAAAGAACCCAACGCATCCATACAAAAGATCGCGTATGGGGTATGTGCGTTTAGAGCAAAAAATTGTAAGTAAACATCATTTTTATACATTGTGGTAGATTATAAACTATAGTTTCTAACTAATATTTTGTTTATGTCTTAACGAACAGCTGCAAGAGCAAAATTCGATCAACCATTGGGTCGTCATATCTTGTGGAAGGAGGCTCGTGTTACCAAAGATGGAATAGTGGATAACAAAAATGGTCAACAAGTTGTCCAACATTGTGTAAGTATACTATCACTTTAATATTTTTTAATATTGTCTTTTAAAAATGATATTGAACTTATATTTTTAATACTACATGTATTTTAGGAAAATTTGGAACAATGTCTTGAAAATCAAGATGAGAATAAAGAAGTTAGCAGTAGGGACATTCTCGGCAAGGTATTCAATGTTCTTGAATATTTTGGCCGTGTGAGGGTAAGGGATATGGCGTGGCTCCCAAAAGTTATTTTTCACATGAGAAGCGCATAAATCCCTTGAATGATCAAGTCTAAGAAGCGCTAAAAACCCTATCGGAGCAAGTTGCATACTTGGTTAAAAAGGATAAGGAAAAGCAACTTCAACGTGAATTGCAGATAGACAGGGAAGATGGAAATTGCAACATTGGTCATAAAAGTCTCCCGAAGGTAATTAATTACTTAACGAAATAAGAAATTCATTCAACCTAATTGTTTCACATACTTATGTATTAACCATTGATTTAATTTAGGGTGTTTCACGTTGCTGCCTATACTTGTCTTCCCCTACCCATCGCATGGTTGGGAAAGGAACATTGTACAATACGTTGGGAGAAGTATTGCACAACAATCCCATCCCTGTCGGCCATGTTAAAGTGTCACCTGTGGTAGCTTTAGAACCACTTGCACCATTGCCTATCTCCGACAATGACGGAGATATGAAATTTTTGGGAGAAGCAATAGGTAGCTATGTGGCATGGCCGACACATCTTGTTGGCACTGAGGAGGTATGTTTTAATTGCTATGTATGTTTAGTTGTATGATTATGATTGATTATGTTTAATTGCTGATTTTTTCGGTTTTAATTTCACATTTATTTAGATTATTGCTAAAGGGAATGATAAGATCCCTCGCAACGAGTCTGTCACTTCACCAGAAAATACAGAAAAGGTTTGACATATACATCAATTCATGTATACGAAATGATTAGCTTACTATAATAACTAACAAACTGATCAACCTCATTTTTTTCAGAATCAACCAAAAAATAAACCTACTGCGCCGCAGATGCAGGTCCGTGGTAAAATTAAATCTTCAAAATGCAAAAACAGGATCGAGGAAAATTAGTTGCTGCTCGATTTGAGGTTTTGAGGTTTTCAAAAGTTGATTAGAAACAGTTGATCATGCATTTTCATGAGTTCACTATATATCGATCTATAATAATTTAGATGTGAATCTTGGTAAGTATGAATATGTTTGATTTATCATTGCTGCTCATAGGTTATATTATTTTAAAAGGAGTGTGCATATGAATTGTTATAAATATCAAGTTCATGTTTTAATGATATTGTTGTTTCTTGCAAGAAGTCTTAAATTTATAATTGATTAACTCATTTTATATGTGCATGATAGTATGAAAGTATTTGTCAATTTCTTGCTTATTTTGATATTAAAAATTCTTTGGGTTTATATTTTAACATTAGTGTAAGTTGATAAATATTCATGGAAGAAAGTAATAGAAAATCTTAATGTTTTTATTCATTGTTTATTTTCTATTATGATACTTATTTGGATTTACTATAGAACATATTTAAATATGAAATTTGAACTAACAAATAGAATTCATGATGCATGTATTAGTTATAGTATAACTATAAAGAAATGGTTTATTTAATAGAAATGAAATGAATTCATATTTGTTAAGGAGTAAATGACTTACTTGTTTGGACCCACCTTATGATATTTGATTATGAGAAACTTTTATGATCATGCTTTGTTAGCTTGTGGCAATATATATTCAATGCATTCAATGTATTATATCTTGGAGTTGGATATACTAAAAAGGTAATTAGAATTTTAAGTTGAGATGCTTATTAAATATAGTAAAAGGTAGAATGACATAAAAGTTTGTGTATGTGATAATTGAGATGCTTATTAATTGTATGTGATACAATGGAAATAGATTAAATGGAAAAAGTATCATGGTTTGGTGATAGCTGGTGAACACTATCAAGAATATATAAAAGGTGTAGCTATGTGGATGAATGCATATTCAAAGTTTATTAAAGTTGAAAGGAATCTTACAATTCTTTGACGAAAGAGTTGACAAGGATATGATGTCTTCGGATATGATGTTGAAGTCATTGAAAACATCATCAGGGATGTCATGCAAGCTCATATCTAAATAATCACCAATGGTGAAAACGATCAACTCACACTTGAGTAACATCATGTCTTGAGTTCAATGATGAAAGTACACTATTAGAGTGATAAGTACCTGACAATAGATACATCCCAAAGGATAAAAGTACTTGGACCATAAAATAAAATTGGTATGATGAGGTATCCTCTTAATGGACATATAACACATATTTGCTGGAATGTATAATTATGGGTGCATTTCTAATATAGTCCACCTATTTGAGAATGAAGTGTGCTGCTTCATAGAGTTCAAGGGCTTAATTTTTAAACTCTCATGAAAATGATATCAAATGTGTCATATTTATATTTTGATCAGTGGTACCGAGATTTCATTTGTTCTAATGAATAGCTGGTTCAAAACTTGTCTACCAATCTATTCGAGGATGAGTGAAAACATAACTTACTAAGTAATGGTTCAAATCATAAGATACCTTTATCTGAAACCATGAGATTTCCAAAATAACGAATTTAGATATATTTTGAAAATTATGGGGGATTGTGAGGAGAATTTCAAAAATATATTTAGAATTTTCTAATAGCTATATTAAATAACGTAATGTATTACTTGGTCAAGTGATTGCGATGCTTAGGTTTAATGCATCTGTTAGCCATTAAACCAATGCATCTGTTAAGTTACCAAGGGATACAAATTTTTTCAAGAATTATTTTCTTTCACCAATGGGTATAAGTTTCTTTATAAAAAGAGACGCTTTAGAGGTAGAAAAAAGAAGACAATTTTCATGTTTACATATGTCAAATTTCTGTCAAAAATATTTATGAGTCATTTCTTCTTTACTCTAGTACACGAGAGTAAATGAAAGAACTTTATTTTATAAACTATCATTAATCGATAGGTTTGATGTAAATGTGCAATTCACTTCAAGTATTCCAAAGTATCATGAAGGGGATTTATCGGTTAACCCGTTTGCATTCAATATACATAGATCGCTCTCTTTAAGACGTTTCATGGCATTGCCCAAAATTGTGCAAGGCAAACGATTAACCACGACATGGCCAAGATATATAGAACAACTTAGATACATTATATCGATTTTCTATTGCACTGTAGAAAATGTTCTAGATTGACACCCTCTCAATATGGAGGTTACGACCACTCAAAAATATGGTACAACAACCACTCGAAAATCTGAAGGGACAATTTTTCAGTAAAGATATAAAGAAAATTTGGGACGAAGAAAGAAAGGGAATAGAGATAAAACTCTTGAATTTTTCTGACTTTTAGTGCCATTTGTGAACTGAGTCGAATCCTCCATTTATAGGGAAATTATGTAACTGATCTAAGCAAACATTCAAACAAGCGATTTTTTTTACCATTTCTATTAAAACATATCAGTTCACAAAAAAACTGACCTGCGAAATCGTAGGGAAGTGCAAGAAGACTCGGTCAAGTAATAACTGCAAGGAGAAGTGGAACAAAGTGCAAGACTCTCAAAAGGAGAAAAACACATGGATTAAAATATATTTTAATTTTTTTTTCAGGTACTAAAAAATATATACACCACTTATCCTAAACCTAGGCCCAACTGAGCCAGCCAGGCGCACGACGACGGTTATGATACTACTTTTCCAATTATGCTAAATATATTTATATAGCAATTTGTTGCTTTGGAATCATCTAATAAAGTGTTCCAATCAGCATCATTGTAGCCTACAAGGATAGCATAAAATCTTTGATAATGTAATATGAGATTCATGGTTTTTTTATGGTATCTCATGACTCTCTCAGTAGCGTGCCAATAATCCATATTAGGTGTACTATTACACCTGCACAATAGTTCTACGACGTAGGTAATGTCGGGTCTAGTATAGTCAGTGGCATACCTGAGGCTGCCAATGTTCCTCTCATATTCAGTGTGTCTTACACATTCACCAGTGTTTTTCAAAAGTTTTACACTTGGATCATATGGTGTGCAAGCAGGTTTATAGTCAAAGTAATTTAATTTTTTTAAGATTTTTTCAACAAAGTGAGATTGATCCAAACATTGATTTCACAATATTTACAACATGAATGTTTGAGACATATGATAGTGCAAATGCCATTTTCATATTTGTATAATAAAGACATTTGTCCCTTTCATTCACTTTAAACCCATTTGATATAATCAAGTTATGAAACTTTTCGTGCCATTGCTTAGGAGCTTATTTAAAACCATACACATACTTATCTAATCTACAGACCTTGTTTTCTTGTCCATGAATCACAAAACCTTCAGGTTGCTCCATATAGATTTCTTCATCCAAGTCGTGATTTAAAAAGGCAGTTTTGACATCTATTTAGTGTACCGCCAAGTTATGAATAGCAGCAAGGGAAGTTAGTACCCTAATGAATGTAATTTTCGTGACTGGTAAAAAGTGTTAAAGAAATCTATATTTTCTATTTGCCTAAAACCATGGGCTACAAGGCGAGCCTTGTATTTATCAATAGTTCCATTGGCTTTTTGGTTTTTATTTTTCAAATCCATATATAATCTATCGATTTGCAACTGGGAGACAATTCTACTAAATGCCACGTCTTGTTAGACTCTAGAGAATCAATCTCATTATATATAGCTTCTTGCAACATATCTACAACCAAGGACGACAAAGCTTCTTGAAGATTTGTTGGATCCTCTTCTAGAGTATAGGTTGTATAATTGGGTCCAAAATATTTAGCAATTCCTGCTCTCTTACTTCTTCGAGGTTCTGTTTTGCCTTGGTTGTGGCTTTTAGTGCTCTTGATCACGGGAACTTGACTTGTTCTGGTACCTCCACTATTTTTTGATTTGAAATGGTATATCTTTTCATAAAAGTCAACATCATTTGACTCTAAGATCACTTTACAATTTAGGTCATAAAACTTATATGCTTTGTTGTTTACTACATACCCAATGAATACACATTCAAGGATTCAGACATAAGCTAGACAATTACAAGTTTGAAGATTAGACAAGTTGGGTTGTCTTTTATTAAAAATATCATAAGGAGATGTTTTGCTTTTAGATTTGGGAAATCTATTCAAAACATAGAAAACATTCAAAAAAATTTCCCCCAACAATGAGATGTAGCACCAGAGTTAAGCATAATAGCAACAACTAGTTTAGTAAGAGTTATATTCTTTCTTTAAGCTTTTCCATTCATTTTAGGACAATATGGTGCAGTTGTTTCATGTATAATTCCATGAAGTTTCTAAAAGTCATTAAACAAACTAGAATAATAGTTTGTCCCTCTTTCACTATGAAACCTCTTAATATTTCTACTAAATTAATTTTCAATTTCAGTTACAAAGATCTTAAACATTGCAAGCGCTTCAATTCTATTATTCATTAGATTTACAAAGGTATAGTAAGAGCAATCGTCGATAAAAGCGATAAAATAATGTTTTCCATTTATAGTTAAAGTCCCATCAAGTTCACATATATCAAAGTATATTAAATCTAAAGGATAAGATTCTATAACTACTGATTTATGTGAGATCTTTGTTATTTTATCTTGACTACAAAAATCACAATTTTCTAAATAATTTAAAGATAACTTTGAAATGAAACCTAAGTTACTTAAGTTTCAATTGATACGTTTGTTCACATGACAATGTCTAGCATGCAAAATATGAAAATCACAAAACATGTAAATAGAAGGAGACATTTTATTAATTTCAACATTCAACTAAAACATACCATCAAAGTCTTTCCATAGATGAATGTCAACTCCACATCTCCAATATTGGCAACATTAGTGGTGTGAGAATATCCCAACCATTCATCTGATCCACCAACAATAATGTTTTTCGTAATCATATCAATGAATTACTTTTCAGTCAGGTTAGCCTGTTGAGCAGAGCTTGGTCTGTTGCTGGACTTGTGTGTCATATGACCTGGTTTCCGACAGTTATAACTAATAAATTATGAGCCAGAGTCGAGGTGGTTGCTGCTTCACAATTGGGGCCTTTGGAGGATTCTTATTCTTGCTGCAATTCTTTATATTGCGGTTCTAATTCTTGAGTGGTTTTTTAGTTGGCTTCAAGACTACAGTGATGAATTTATTCTTGTTGTTTGAAACAACTAGTACTTCATCTTTCTAGTCTTGCTTTTGGTACTCTTGCTCAATTCAGAGGCGGGTTATGATATTTTCTAGTGAAAATTATTTTATTTTACGTTGAGAGAATTTTTGAAATCCTTCCAAGTAGGGGGCAGTTTATCAGTAATAACAACAATTCAAAATTGTTAATCTAAATCCATACCTTTAAAGATGATCTCATGAGCTATCTTTTGAATTTCATGGGATGGAGCCTCCATGAATCTATTACCGGTCATTTGATTCTCTAGGAAGTGGCTCACAACATAATTTTTATCCCCAACTTCCTTGGTATCAAATGTCTTCTTTAGAGCATCCCAAACATCTTTAGTAGTAATGCTTGAACTGTAGTAATCATACAGATCATCAACAATTCCATTAAGAATATAATTCTTACAAAGGTAATCATTATTCTCCCATGGGGTTAATTCTGCATGTTTCTTATCCTTTTATATTTGTTCAGTTGTTTCTGGAACAACTTGAATGTCATCTTTCATAACGTTGACAACTTTTTTCATAGTTAAGAAAAATAGCATGTTTTGTTGCCATTGTTTGAAGTGACATCTCTCAAACTGAAACAATTTATTGAAATTAGAAGCAACAAAATTAGATCTTGTAATTACTTCGGTAGACATGACAAAAATAAACGTCTTAAAATTATTGTTTTTGAATTTTAAAAAACTATTTTGAAAAATAATTTTCAGCAACTGAAAATATTACTAGGTTGAGTCGCGAACTAGGTCGTTCTCTCTATGAACTTTTGCGGAATGCCCAAAATTGTGCAAGGAAGACGATCAACCATGACGTTTCCAGGATAAAATAGTCTAGGTACACCATATCGATTTTCTACTGCACTATAGAAATTATTCTAGAATTATACCCTCTAAATATGGTGGTTATGAGCACTCGAAAATATGGTACGATGATCACCCGAAAATCTGAAGGGACAACTTTTCGATAGTGACAAAAAGAAAATTTTATCACGAAGCACAAAAGGGATAAGACAGAACACTTTGGAATTATTTTGAGTTTTGGTGGCTTTTGTGAAATGAGTAGTAACATACATTTATAGAGGAATTCTGCAACCAATTGAGCAAAATCCGCGCAAACAGTTTTTTATCAGTTCTTTGAAAACGGATCAGTCCACACAAAAATGACCTGCGAAATCGGAGGGAAATGGATGAAGACTCACTCAAGTAATAATTGACGAGGAGAAGTGGAACAGAGTGGAGTACTCTTAGAGAGAAAAATGCACGCATTAAAATAAATATTAATTTATTTTATTTATTTTTTGAGTACTAAAAAATATTAAACCATTTAACCCAAGTTCAAGCCCAACAAAGTCAGCCAGACAATGGCAACGACCGGCTTGAGTGTGTTCTCTTCAATTGACAAAAGTGGGTATCCTTTGGGGCACACGCCAAAGGTCAAACCTCCTCCTTATAAACACTACTAGTGTGTGTGATATCACACATATGTGGGACTTCTTTTATTTTTTCCAATTCACACAACATTAACTCTAAATTTCTAACACTTAGTGCTTAATTTCCAACACATATTTAATAAACTCTTGTCTAATGCTAACTAATTCAATCTCTTCTCATGAATTTCCATCTTCCACTAAAAATATGGCTTCTAAGTCCAATTCTCATTGAGAGACAACTCTTCCCCAATTCAAAAAATTCAACATCATCTTCACTTATTTACCATAATCTTGTCTCTCACATTTTTTTATACCCTTCGCCCACGACATATCTCATATATATATATCAGATTGTTTAAAAAAGTTATATACAATACGATAAAATATTTTATACATGTAAGATGTAAATACTTCTATTTTATTTTATCCGGATGGCATCATTGACAATAATGAAATTGCAAGAAGTAGCTTTCGGTTTTTGTTTTGGTGTGCACTTTTTGTTGGCTTGACATATGCATGTACTGATGCACTTTTTGTTATTGTTGATTTTGACATCATAAAGGACCTAATCTAAGTGAGTCATAACTTTTTGGCAATAGGATTAGGAATAAGCGTGTGGGGCGTATGACTAATGGAGGGTCCAATCCAACAGAAGAATTTGAGTGTTTGTTGTTGATAGTGTGAAGGAAATTATAGTGAAAGCAATTCATTCATGTCCATGGATTATAGATGAGAAAAAATGGAAAATGAAGTTAAGATACTCACTACGAATACCCCATTTCCTCAACTTATTTTTCTTGTCTGGTCACCAATCATGTTCCCTTAAGTCGCTAGCTGCCTAGGTAAAAAGCGTAACCAATATGTATAACTTTATATAACCAACTAGAACGGCATGAGATCTATACCGTAAGGTCAGATTTTACCATAAAATTACTTAATTTAATATTTGTGGATACAATATTAGTTCTAGATAAAATTTGATATATTTTAATTTTCAAAATAGTAGAATAGGATTTTTTTAAGGAAAACATTTTAGGCTTAAAGCCATAGTTAGTGGCCTGACTTTTAAACTGCCATAACAATTTATTTATAGTTTTCCAAAAAACTAGTTTTTATAAATATATATATATATATTTCAAATAAAGATAAAAATGAAAATAATGCTTCAACTCTTAAGAACAAATTTTCAACTAGACAACTTACAAGGAAACTCTAAACTCGCCTCATAAACAATAAAAGACTATATGAAAAACAATCAAATGGATCAATATGCCACTCATATAAACGTTGCAAGCACTACAAGAAAACCTATATTTAGCCATAGTTATTTTGCTACAGTATTTTTACCGTGGATAAATTTATATTTGCCTGTTTGAACTGTGGCTGACATAATATATTTTTTTCATAACTTCCCTCTTCAGCCAGCATAGACATCGCGCGCACATTTTTTCCTCTCACTCTTTTTTTTATTTTTTATTTTTACTTTTTCCTCTTTTTCCCGAAATAAAAAACACACAGGTAGAGTTTTCGAATTAGGATTATGTGCTAACACATAATGGTTGCAGTCGTGCAATCAGACAGTCTATGATGGTTCAATTAAGATGGCACAATCAATAAAAGATAGAGTTAAATATATTTTATTATATCCTATTAATTCTTACTATTCTGTTTTTAGTTCTTAAAATAATTTCATCATCTTTTAATCGCTTAAAAGTTCTCAATTTTATTTATTTTGTCTCTAATTTTAAACTAACTAGTGTACTTTTTGAATATTTTAATGATTTTTTGCTATAATTTTATGACATATTTAACAACTTCCGTACAAAAAATTTAAAATTATTTAACGAATGATGAATTAATATAAATTTTTAAGCTTTTTGTGCTTAACAATTCATATTTAATTAACAATTTTTTAAAAAGTATTAATGCAAACAATCATTCAAAACTTCGAACGGTACATAGTAGTTGATATAAAATCAGGGACCAAAAATGAAAAGGAAAAGTTTTTAGAGACTAAAAATTGATGAAATTTTTTATATGGACTAAACCAAAATTTTTTATAGAGGCTGAAAATTTATTTAACCCTAAAAACTATATTTTGAAAACTAAAATTATCGACTTTAAACTTTGGACCATTTAATGTTCATTAGATTGTCACAAATTCCTGATTGTGTGACTACACTGAAACTCGATCGAAAATTTTCATCTCTCTCTTGCCATTGAATTTGAAATCCATTGCGATCTTTCTAGTTTTCTGCATTTGAAATATTTCTCGTTCTCTTGTGATTGCTTGAATTCTGAATCCAAAACTTGTGCTCTTTGTCGTTCTTTTCCTCTCGTGCATTCTTTCATTTTGCCACGGTTTTGACTGTGGCTAAACCATGAGTTTTTTTTAGTGTAGAAACCCCTTTTTCCTTACCCCACACTTGATTTTTCTTAATAAGGCACACAACTTGAGCAACCTTATTAGAGAATATCAATTCACAAAAATGAGAAAACAAGAATGCTTTCATGGAGCATCCAAGAAATAAAATAGTTGTATGTGCGGCCAAATGAGATAGAGCACATGAGAGAGATAGTGATGGGGGAGAGAGAAAGTGAGGGATAATTAGTAAATAAAGGCTTAATGAATAACTTGCAAGATAGAGGGATAATTTTAAGAGGATGGATAGAGAAGACATGGTTAAATCTTTTTTCTTTACAAAGTTTTGAATAATCATGCAGCAAACAAGATGTATAACATTTTCTCAAAGCATGAGGATATTGATGAAGTAGTAATTCCTCCTAGGAGGGAAAATGTGGACAGAGGTTTTGGAACCAAGTTGGTTTTATACTTAGAGTTTTGATGTTAACAAAAGTATTTTATGGGAACAATATATTTAACATTATAGAGTATGAAAGAAGACTCGTGTTTTTGAAGACAATCCAAAATAAGATTTGATTCAGATTTATAATTGAAGAAAATAACAAGCTGAATAAAAAAGGAGAAATGCTAACAAATAAAGCTAGACTAGTAGCTCAAGATTACAGTCAACAAGAAGGTATAATCTAGTTGAGGCTTTGATGATAATAAAAATAACCAAATAAAAAACAATTATCCAATTCTTGTTGATAAGATGTTGATCATATCTTCTTTTCAACTTGGTCATATATTTACTTCAATTATAAATCTGAATCAAATCTTATTTTAGATTGTCTTCAAAAACATAATTTTCTTTCCTACTCAGTGAGGTCAAATATATTGTTCTCATAAAATACTTTTGTTAACATCAAAACTCTAAGTATAAAACAACCTTGGTTCCAACAATCTCTCCATTTTTTATGATGACAAAACTATATTTTTTATAACAATTTTTCTTTTAAATACTTTGACTCCCCCTTACTTAAGGCTCGCCCTTAATGAAATGGTGTTTGATTTATACGTGTTTAGCTCTAGAATGAAGTATAGGGTTTTTTGTTAGGAAAATGGCAGAAGTGATGTCACAATAAATGGGAATGTTGGTTTTTAGGATTTTGCACTCTTCTAGTTGATGTTTCATCCAAAGTAGTTGAGAGCTACAACCAGCTGCTGAAATATACTCAACTTCTGCTGTTGACATGGTAATTGTGCTTTGTCTATTACTTGACCAGGAGATTAAACTGTCACCTAGAAATGTGCAGTTCAAGATGCATGAATGCAAACCAATGAGCACTCCAATGCATTCAACCTGCTCAATAGAAAAAGATGGGTCAGGCAGGAATGTTGATTGGAAAACCTTCATAGGCATGATAGGTTCTTTACTTTATTTAACTGCATCTAGGACTGATTTTAAGTTTAGTGTGTGTGCATGCGCCAGGTTTCAGGAAGATGCAAAAGAATCGCACTAAACAACAGTTAAGAGGATCTTTAGATACCTAAAAGGTTCTACTAACCTTGGTTTATTCTATAAGCAATCTTTTTAGTACAGGTTAGTGGGATACTGCGATGCTGACTATGCAAGAGACAAACCTCAAAGAAAAAGCTTTAGTGGACACTTTACATTCCTAGGTGGCAATCTGATCTCATGGTCCAACAAGAGACAACGCACTAGCTAGAAGATTACAAGCTTCATGAGAGTAAAGTTCCTATTTTCTGTGATAACGCTTCTGCAATATACTTAACTAAAAATCCAATTTTGAATTCTAGGGCTAAACATATAGTAATAAAAAATCACTTCATAAGAGACTTTGTCTAGAAAGGAACCTTAGATATTAAGTTTGTTGAAAATGAGTATCAGTGGGTAGACATTTTAACAAAACCCTTGCTGCAGATAGGTTTAAGTTTATAGAAGAAAATTTGAATATCGTTTCTATAACTGAATAATGTTTTTGATATGTTTATGCCTTTTAGAATTTCTAAGTTATATATATATACGCTATGCTCTAATTATTGATATACTCTGAAATATTTATGTAAGTCTTTTTGTGTAATAATTCTGACAGATTCACTCCTTTTGTCTGATGAAAACAAAGGAGAGAATAGTTTTTGAGAACAATTTTAAACAACCCTAGTTCGTTTTAATTGAAATATTTAAAGATGGGAAGTTTTTTTAATATTCAGAAAATTACTCTACTGTTAAATATGCTTAGAGTTTGGGGGAACCTTTTGTCATCATCAAAAAAGGGGAGATTGTTAGAACAAAAATGGTTGAGAGAACAAATTCCTTACCTTATTTTGATGATAACGAAATGTTTTTTTTTGGAAAAATTTAATTCACTAATAACTTAATTAAGTGTGTGGAAAATAAGTCATAAGAAATCCCAGAAAAATAGAGGAACATCTAGGATCAGAGGAAGCTCCTCAAATAAGAGGAAACACGTCCACCAGGGGATACCACCAAAGCAAATAACAAGAGGAAATGACCAGAGGAAGCAAATAGATCAATGGAAAGGAAACAATCAAAAGCAAATAGATCAGAGGAAAGGAACAACATGTGGCCTTCGTTGTGTTGTGCATTAGAGAAAGCAAACAGATTAAGAGAAAATGGAATAGAAGGAAATATCAAAGGAAATGAACAAAACCTGTCCTATGTTCTGTTGTGCATTAGAGGAAGCAAATGGATTAAGAGGAAATGGAATAGAAAGACGGATTAGAGGAAAGGAACAGCATGCGCCCTTCACTATGTTGTGCATTAGAGGAAACAAACAAATTAAGAGGAAATGGAATAGAAAGACGGATCAGAGGAAAAGAACAACATGCCCCATTCTCTATGTTGTGCATTAGAGGAAGCAAGTAGGTTAAGGGGAAATGGACTAAAAAGAAAGATTAGAGGAAAGGAACAACACACGCCCTTTGGTGTCTCCAAAGGAGACGCCTATAAGGATCTGCCTATACATCTAAGTAACTAAGTCTAAGGATCTGACTCTGATAATCTGCCTCCAAGGTTTTACCTATGAAGATAAGACTCTAAAGTCAAGTGGTACATGCTCCAATACACTACCTCCAACAAAGCAATAGAGGAAAGCATATGGTTGTTATATACAATGTTGACTCTGCCTCTACTAAGTTGCCTCTGGCCAGTAATTCAACCCTAGAAGATTATTGGGTTTGACTCTAAATTTCATATTGCGTATGACTCTGAAGACAAACATTCTACACACAACTCATAAACATAATTTGATGAAGACTCATTGCCTCTGATTATAATACTGAAGTTTCAAATGTCCAAGCAGTGACATTTGTCCACAAATGAATGGACTCAAGTACCTAGTCAGTTACATCCTAAATTGCACTGAATTAAGTATCTTATCAAATAGAAACGGTCCAATTCAAACTCGCGACAATCTGAATTAAGTATCTGAATTAAGGATTCTTCCACCATCTGTGTTTTCCTATTAAACACTCTATATGAATGTGCAAACACGAGAAGGGGGGTTGAATTGTGCTTGTCAAACTTGATTCTTTTGCTGTTTTGTTGGATATTGATGCAAATTATTTGATGAATAAATAATAAGACTTAGCAGCGGATAATAACAACATAAGAACACAACGATTTATTTTGGTTCACCATTACCTTGGCTACATCTAGTCCCTTCACGCCGAAGGCTTTAATCCACTAATTCAAAACACTTTGAATTACAACACCTGACCCTCCAAGTCAGTCTTCCCAAACAGTCTGACAACCTCAGACTTTTGAGGAACGATAACAACACCTTGACCCTACAAGTCAAGTCTTCTCCTACCGAAATGACAACCCCACATTGAAGAAGGAATCTACACCTCTAACAGTTTTGATTACAAGGGTTTGGAACTTCATAAAGTTGCTTCTGGAAAGCCGATTGTTGCAATGACTTTCACATTCTTTTGTTGCTTCTAGAAAGCTGATTGCTGCACTGAATTTCACTCTTGAAAAATCACTTAGAGAATATTTCTTTTGCAGTCAAGTGTTTCCCTCTGTTGAACTCTCAGATGTTCTTGTGTTTTTCGATGCCTAATGCTGCTGCCTGAAGCCTCCTTTTATAGCTGCAATTAGGGCTTTGTTCAAGCTTAAATTCGAGATAAATCCTTCTCATATTTCCTTTGAAAATTCTGTTGGCCAATCCTGTTTTTCTTAATTTCAAAGCGTATCTTTTAGCTTCAGATTTCAGTTGAAAATTCTGTTGACCAATCCTGTTTCTCTTAATTTCAGACTGTATATTTTAGCTTCAGATTTCATTTGAATTTCTTTCAAGTCTTCAGTGATTTTCGAATCAAATCTCCTTAATACTTTGATCAAATTTGTATCAAAATTCAATCAAGTCTTCTTCGAATTTTAATCAAGTCTTCACTGATCTGCATTATGATTTAAATTCAGGATTATATGATTCGCTGATCTGGACGAAGTCTGGACCATGTGATCTGATCTGTACCATTCTGTCTCATGATCTGGACTGTGTGATCTTCTAATTTGCACAATTGATCTTCTGATCTGAACCAAGTTTCGACCAAGTCTTCTATTCTAAATAATGCTATCTTCTAGTCTGGATAATATTTCTTTTTGGTATGGACCAAGTCTCCTTCTAGACTCTGCTTCCTTCTGATCTGGCTAAGAGTAATATCCTCTGATGATGTCAATGTTTCTTCCCTCTGATGATATCCTCTGATGTTTGCCTTTGATGACATCCTCTAATTCTTGCTTTTAATGGGATCCTCTAGTGATATCATCTGGTGATATCTTCTGGTGACGTCATCCTCTGATGACATCTTCTGCTTCTGATTGTATCTTCAGGAGGTATCTTCTACTGACGTCATCCTCTGATGACATCTTCTGATTGTTGCAATGACTTTCACACTCTTTTGTTCCTTATAGAAAGTTAATTGTTGCACTGAATTTCGCTCTCAAAAAATCACTTAGAGAATATTTATTTTGCACTCAAGTGTTTCTCTCTTTTGAACTCTCGGATGACTTTCAATTGAAGCTTAAGTTCTTGTGTTTTTCGATGCCTAATAATGCTGCCTGAAGCCTCTTTTTATAGCTGCAATTAGGGCTTTGTCTAAGGTTAAATTTGAGATAAATCCTGCTCAGATTTCCTTTGAAAATTCTGTTGGCCGATCTTGTTTCTCTTAATTTCAAAGCGTATCTTTTAGCTTCAGATTTCATTTGAAAATTTTGTTGACCAATCCTATTTCTCTTCATTTTAGACTGTATCTTTTAGCTTCAGATTTCATTCGAATTTCTTTCAAGTGTTCAGTGATTTTTGAATCAAATCCCTTTAATATTTTGTTCAAATTTCTATCAAAATTCAATCAAATCTTCTTCGAATTTTAATCAAGTCTTCACTGATCTGCATTATGATTTAAATTCTGGACCGTATGATCTGCTGATCTGGACCAAGTATGGACCATGTGAACTGATTTGTACCATTCTGTCCCATGATCTGGATCGTGTGATCTTCTGATCTGGACCATTGATATTTGATCTGGACCAAGTTTGGACCAAGTCTTCTGTTTTGGACCATGCTATCTTCTGGTCTGAACCAAGTCTGACTTATGTTTCCTTCTGGTATGGACCAACTTTCCTTTTGGACAATGTTTCTTTCTGGTTTGGACCAAGTTTCCTTCTGAACATGCTTCCTTCTGGTATGGACCAAGTCTCCTTTTGGACTCTGCTTCCTTCTGATCTGGGCTAAGAGTAATATCCTTTGATGATGTCATTTCTTCCCTCTGATGATATTCTCTGATTGATGATATCCTGTGATGTTTGCCTTTGATGACATCCTCTAATTCTTGCTTTTGATGGGATCCTCTGGTGATATCCTCTGGTATCCTCTAGTGATATCTTCTGGTCGTATCTTCTGGTGGCATTTTTAACTTTTGATGACATCTTCTGCTTCTGATTGTAGCTTTTGGAGGTATCTTTTGGTGACGTCATTCTCTGATGACATCCTCTGGTGACGTCATCCTCTGATTTTTGACATTCTCTGATTTTTCATATCCTCTGATTTTTCATACTTCTTCTAAGTCAAAATATGATTTTCCTAAAATACTTTTGTTAACATCAAAACATTAATTGAAAGAACCAACTTGGTTCCAACAATCTCCCCCTTTTTGACGATGAAAAAAGTTTGTATTTTTTATAACACTTTTTCTTTCTTTTGATAACAATCTCCCATTTTTTCTTTCTTTTCAAAGCGTATCTCATAGCTTCAGATTTCATTTGAAAATTCTTTTGACCAATCCTTTTTCTCTTAATTTCAGACCGTATCTTTTAGCTTTAGATTTCATTCGAATTTCTTTCAAATATTCAGTGATTTTTGAATCAAATCCCCTTAATACTTTGATAAAATTTCTATCAAAATTCAATCAAATCTTATTCGAATTATAATCAAGTCTTCACTGATCTGCATTATGATTTAAATTCTGGACCGTATATTCTGCTGATCTGTACCATTCTGTCTCAAGATCTGGACTGTGTGATCTTCTGATCTGGACCATTGATCTTCTGATCTGGACCATGTCTGGACCAAGTCTTCTGTTCTAAACCATGCTGTCTTCTGGTCTGGACCAAGTCTTCTGTTTTGGACTATGCTATCTTCTGGTCTGGACCAAGTCTTCTGTTCTGGACCATGCTATCTTCTGGTCTGGACCAAGTTTGGACCAAGTATGGACCAAGTCTGAACCAAGTCTAACTTATGTATCCTTCTAGTATGGACCAAGTTTCCTTCTGGACAATGTTTCCTTCTTGTCTGGACCAAGTCTCCTTCTGGACATGCTTCCTTCTGGTCTAGACCAAGTCTCCTTCTGGACTCTGCTTCCTTTTGATCTAGGCCAAAGTAATATCCTTTGATGATGTCATTGTTTCGTCCCTCTGATGATATCCTTTGATGTTTGCCTTTGATGACATCCTCTGATTCTTGCTTCTGATGGGATCCTCTTGTGATATCCTCTGGTGATATCTTCTGGCCGTATCTTCTGGTGGTATTTTTATCTTCTGGTGACGTAATCCTCTGATGACATCTTCTGCTTCTGATTGTATCTTCTGGAGGTATCTTCTGGTGACGTCATCCTCTGATCACATCCTCTGGTGACGTCATCCTCTGATTTTTCATATCCTCTGATTTTTTATACTTCTTCTAAGTCAAAATAATATTTTCATAAAATACTTTTGTTAACATCAAAACTTTAATTGAAAAAACCAACTTGGTTCCAACACTATAAACCTTATATCTTTCAGAGTATCCAATGAAGGTACACTTTTGAGATCTAGAATCAATTTTACCAAGGTTATCTTTAGTGTTCAATAGATAACAAGTATAACCAAATTGTCTAAAGTAAGAGATGTTAGGTTTTTTACTTTTGCACAATTCATATGGTCTTTTATTCTATATAGACCAAATTCAGTCTCTATTTTGAATATAACATGCAGCGTTAATTGCTTCAGCTCAAAAGTGTTTTGCAATATTCATCTCATTTAACATGGTTATGGCCATTTAATGGAGTGACCTATTCTTTGTTTCTATAATTCCATTTTGTTGGGGTGTTCTAGGAAAGGAGAAGTTGTGAGAGATTCCATTCTCATCACAAAAACTTTCAAAGAACATGTTTTCAAATTCTCCTCCATGATAACTTTTAATTGTTACAATCTTAAGACCCTTTTAATTCATTACTTGTTTGCAATATATGATAAACACTTTGTGGAATTCATCCTTACTTTCTAAAATTTTTAACAAAGCCATATTTCTTTCCACATAGAGAGGGTGTTTTCACTAGCCCAAATTGGTCTATATGTAAGACCTCTTTGGGCTTTGGAGTAGAGACTGGGTTCTTAGGGGTAAAAGAGTTCTTTGTTTGTTTTCCCTTTTTATGAGCTTCACACATAGTTTCAGTTTTGTAACTAAGATTAGGTAGACCTCTTACTACTTGATGTTTATTAAGTTTTGAAATCAATCTAAGGTTTGCATGACCTAATCTTTTGTGCCAAATTAGTTTCTCTTCATTTACTGACAAAAGACATTTAACCTCTTGTTTCTCTAAACTAAGTAGATTTATCTTATAAATGTTGTTTTTCCTCTGACCTGTAAAGAGTACATATCCATCCTTTTAACTAATTGCCTTGCATGTTTTTTTATTAAATATAATATGATAATTATTATCACTTAACTAACTAATATTTCATAAATTATGCTTAAGACCTTTAACAAACAAGACATCTTTAATAGATGGGGAAGTACAATTACCAGCTGTACATTGACCAATGATCTGGCCTTTGCTTTCCTACAACAGTCACTATGCCTCATTTGCTTAATGTTAGTTCTTGGAACATAGACTTTTCTATCGTCATGTGTAACGAGCATCCATTGTCCAGGTGCCATGATGGTTTAGAGAACAAATTCATTGACTTATTTGGATGATAAAAAAGTTTTTTTATGAGAACATTTTAATGCACTGATAATTTAATTAAGTGTGCAAAAAATAAGTTAGAAGAAAGCCCAAACTTAGAGGAAACATTCAGGATCATAGGAAGCACCTCATATCAGAAGAAATGCGTTCACTAGAGGATACCACCAAAGCATACCACGAGAGGATATCACCAGAGGAAGTGACCAAAGGAAGCAAACAAATTAGCGGAAAAGAAAAGGAAACAATAAGAATCAAACAAATTATGGGAAAGGAAAAGGAAACAATAAGAAGCAAACTGATCAGAGAAAAGGAAGCAACCAAAAGCAAATAGATTAGAGGAAATGAACAACATATGCCCTTTGCTGTGTTGTGCATCAAAGAAAGCAAATAGATTTAGAGGAAATGGAATACAAGGATGGATTAGGGGAAATGATCAACATGTTCCCTACGCTGTATTGTGCATTAGAGGAAGTAAATGGATTAAGAGGTAATGGAATACAAGGACGGATTAGAGGAAAGGAACAACATGCGCCCTTCGCAGTGTTGTGCATCAAAGGAAACAAACAGATTAAGAGGAAATGGAATAAAAAGATAGATTAGAGGAAAGGAACAACATACGCCCTTTGCTATGTTCTGCATCAGAGGAAGCAAGCAGGTTAAGGGGAAATGGAATAAAAGGATAGATCAGAGGAAAGGAAAAACACGTGCCCTTCGTTGTCTCCATAGGACATTCCTCTAAGGATCTGCCATTGCCTCTAAGTAACTGATTTTAAGGATCTGACTCTGATAACCTGCCTCCAAGGTTTTACCTATCAAGATAAGACTCTAAAGTCAAGTAAGACATGCTCTAATAAGCTGCCTGCAAAAAAAGCAACAGAGGAAAACATATGGTTGTGATATATAATGCTGACTCTGCCTTTACTAAGTTGCCTTTTGCCAATAATTCAACTTCAGAAGATGATTGATTCTGACTTTGAATTTCATACCATGAAGACACAACATGAAAAAGTCAATGCAAGCTGAAAAAATCATGATTCTAGAAGTTGACTATGAAGATACACGTTCTACACATGACTCAGAAACAGAATCCAATAAAGGCTCATTGCCTCTAATTCTAATATTGAAGATTCTAATGTCCAACTGGTTACATTTGTCCACACTTGAATGGACTAAGGTACCCAATCAGCTACATTGTTAATTGCACTGAATTGAGTATCTCATCAAATAGAAATCGTCCAATTGAAACTCGTGACAACGGATCTACAGAATCAAAGATAGAACATCGTAAAATCAAAGCAACGATCAAGAATTGAATTTCAGTAACTGTCAAACAACAATCACAAAACTCAAACCTCAAGAACAAGAACAAATTCAAAGCAACAATCGACTAATCATTTGGACAATAGTAAAAGCAACGATCATTAGAATTTGAATGCAACGGGAAGATTAGAAAATTGAAGAAACAAGAATTAAATAATCTGATTTTTGGAATCAGAACATTGGAAGAAGAAGAAGCAATCTAAAAAACTCAAATAGTTTGCAGCTATAAAAGGTTCTCACCACTTGAGGAACAATATATGCAGTAAGACAATTGAGCTGAACACAACAACTACAACAACAAATCTCATAGAAATTATTTAGCACTACATTGGATCATTATCTTTATTGTGCAAAGTCTGTGATTTTAAATTTTGTATGCTCTGATTGAGAGAAACCCAAAAACAAAATACAAAATTTGTGTAACGTACCTGATAGTTGTTGTATACCTCAACGACTTGTGGTTTTCAAGTTGGATGTTGAAAAGACTTGTGAAATTAAGTGGTTGTAATTTGGTTTGAATTATTGGATTAAATTCTTCTGGGTGAAGGAACTGGACGTAGTTACCGTGTTGGTAGTGAACTAGGATAACTTTATATGTAATCCCTCTTCCCTCTATTTAATGCCTCTGTCTTTACTTGTTTTGTTTTCACCATATGTTAGCCCATCAATTTATTTAAAACCGAATACACAATTCAAACCGCCCCATTCTTGTATTTTTTCCATCTGAAACACCCTTTATCTTCTCACTAAGTAAGCAATTGGATGACCCTCCTACATTAAAATAATTCCAATTCCAACATTAGAGGCATCACATTTAATTTAAAAAGATTTATGAAAATTATGTAATGGATGAATTGGTGCTTGGTGAGTTTTTCTTTGAGAGTTGTTAGTGCAAAAGTAGTTTTAGCTACAATCATCTAGTTGAAGCTTTGATGACAACAAAAACAAATAAAAAATAATTATCCCCTAATTGTAAGGTAGTATAAATTACAAGTAAGTTAGAAATAATAATCTAAGTGTTTCTAAACACAAAGAATATTATCACCAAATAAAAATGTAATTATGTTTACTTTTAGATCAAGTCATAATATATCAATATGAAGTATTGCGATAAGCAATTCAAGTCAAAGAATTAAAGGAAAAAGAAATCAAGTCTTTGTTTTAGTATAAGCTAGATCCTCTTATGACCAAAGAAAAAAGAATTTACTAAACAAAGTTCATAGTAACTCTGGAAAAGCTGCTAAAATTGTATGATGAAGGTGCAAACACGAGAAGGGGGGTTGAATTGTGTTTGCCAAACTTTGAATCTTTTTGCTGTTTTATTGAATGTTGATGTGATTTACTTGATGAATAAATAATCAGACTTAGCAGCGGAAAATAACAGCATAAGAACAGAACGATTTATCCTAGTTCACCATTAACTTGGCTACATCCAGTCCCTTCATCATGAAGGCTTTAATCCACTAATTCAAAACCATTGAATTACAGCACCTGACCCTCCAAGTCACTCTTCTCAAACAACCTGACAACCCCAGACCTTTGAGGAACAAAAACAACACCTTGACTCTACAAGTCAAGTCTTCTCCTTCCAATCTGACAACCCCAAATTGAAGAAGGAATTTGCACCACTATCGGGTTAGATTAGAAGGTTTGGAACTCTGCAAATTTGCTTATGGAAAGCTGATTATTGCTCTGATTCTTTCACACTTTTGTTGCTTCTAGAAAGCTAATTGTTGCATTGAATTTCAATCTCGAAACCACTTAGAAAATATTGATTTTGCACTCAAGTGATTCTCTCTTTTGAACTCTCGGATTGTGTTGAATATGAAGCTTGAGTTCTTGTGTTTTTCGATGCTTGAAGCCTCCTTTGATAGATTCAAATAGGGTTTTGTCCAAACTTAAATTCGAAATAAATCTTGCTCAGATTTCCTTTGAAAATACGGTTGGCCAATCCTATTTCACTTAAATTAAAATCGTATCTTTTTAGTTTCAGATTGCACTTGAAAATTTTGTTGACCAATCTTGTTTCTTTTTATTTCAAACCATATCTTTTTATTTCAATCGATGCTTGAAGCCTCCTTTGTTTCTCCACTGATTTTTTGAATCAAATCCTGTTAATACTTTGATCAAATTTCGATCAAAAATTTAATCAAGTCTTCACTAATTTGCATCATGATTTAAATTATGGACTGTATGATCTTTTGATCTCGACCAACTCTGGACCATTTAATATGATATGTACCAATTCTGTGATCGTCTGATCTCGACAACTCAGGACCATGTGATCTGATCTGTACCATTCTATGATCCTTTGATCTCGGCCAACTCTAGACCATGTTATCTGATCTGTACCATTCTGTGATCCTCTAAAATGGACCGTTGATCTTCTAATTTGGACCATTGATATTTCAATCTAGACCATTGATCTTTTAATCTGGACATTTATCCTCTTATCTGGACCAAGTCTGGACTAAGTCTAGATTGAGTCTAAATTAAATCTGGACTAAGTCTTATGTTCTGGACAATTATATCTTCTGATCTGGACCAAGTCGAGACTATGTTTTATGTTTTGGACCATGCTATCTTCTGGTCTGGACCATGTTTGGACCAAGTCATTTGTTCTGGACCAATTATCTTCTGCTCTGGACCAAGTCTGGACCAAGTCGGGACCAAGTCTGGACTGAGTCTTATGTTCACGACCATGCTATCTTCTGGTCAGGACTAGGTCTGGACCAAGTCTAACTTATGTTTCCTTTTAGACTGGAACTAGTCTCCCTCTAACAAGCTTCCTTCTGGTCTTGACCAAGTCTCCTTCTAGACTCTGCTTCCTTCTGATCTAGGCCAAGAAAGATATCCTCTGATGATAATATTTTTCCTTCCCTTTGATGATATCCTTTGATGTTTGCCTTTGATGACAACCTCTGGAGGTGTATCCTCTAATATCCTCTGGTACCCTTTAGATGTTTCCTCTGGCTGAAACTTCTGGTGACATTTTTATTCTCTGGTTGCTTCCTCTGGATGTATCCTCTGGTGGTGTCATCGTCTGATTTTGCACAGCCTTTGATTTTTTCTTCTAAGTGAAAATACGATTTACATAAAATACTTTTGTTAACATCAAAATTTTAATTGCAAGAACCAACTTGGTTCCAACAATCAAACTCTGATTAACGGGTTTTCAAACACTCATATGGTGAATCCGTTAATTCAAGCAACAATATGAATGTTCAACCTAAAATAAGTTTGTCAACCAAAATGATCATCTGCCTCTGATAAGCATGTCAAATCTTCCTCTTATAACTGTGACAAGCAAGTATCGTCTGACTCTGATAGAAAGCCAACACTCTAGGTAGCCAATGCTTTGGAAAGTCAATGCTTTGAAGAAGACAAGTATGTTAGTCATCTGAGATATGCCTTCTTAATATATTAGTCATCTAAAAGTCTTTATTATATCCTCTAATAGTGACTTCCTCTGAGATATGCCTTCTTAATTTAAGATGGACAACATCAATTATGAAGATATATTTGGATACGTCTTAAAGAATGACATGCCTTAAATGGTGATTGAAGATCTCTAACAATAACATTCTCAACGGACACTTCTTCTTTGTATTTAAGTAGAAATCGTCCAGTCCATGGAGTGGGAGAGAGGTTAAAAAAGAAAATGTGTTAAGAAGAAATTCTGAAAAAGATAATAACACATCAAAAGAAAAGTATGAATGAAAAATTCTCTCAGTAGAGAGTTATTAGAAATGATGTAAGTCAGTCAAAGTGTTTTCATACACTTTAACTAATATAGGAATTGATATGTAACATCGTCTCAATAAGAGTTAGATTCCCAGAAACAAACTTTGTGTCAATTTACACACAAACTAGAACTGATGTAAATCAGTCTGATAGTGGCAATGGTATTAGAGCTCGGTGTCTTGATTGAGCACCTTACAGTGTAAGAGTAAAGATCGTTTACTGTTGGAAATACTAGTGAGATGGTATGAGTTAGTGTATGTTGTTGGATGAATCATGTTTTCTTTTTTCTCCTCCAATTTCTATTTTCAAGTTTATTTCAAAACCTGGATTGTCAAAAACTAATTCGTAAGGACTATAACTGTTATCTAAAAAATTAGATAAAACGCTCAATAGAACAAAGGTTGGAGGATACACTCAAGCATCCTTGATTAAACTAACAATGCTTCAAATGGATAGATCAAACATAATCAATCATCTGATCATCATATTCTAAGAAGAAGAAAACATAAGTATAATGGGTGAAATGCAAGAGTGCAGAACGAGAAACACAAGAAAAAGTGGGTTTGAATTATCTTTTATTTTAAAAACATTTTCAACAAGATTTGAACAAAGTGATGAGAAAGAGTAGATAAAATAGAAACACAAAACAACATAGCCAAATTATCCTGGTTCACTGTCAACATGGTAGCTA
The DNA here is from genome assembly GCA_037974295.1 of Cicer cuneatum. Lineage (NCBI taxonomy): Eukaryota > Viridiplantae > Streptophyta > Magnoliopsida > Fabales > Fabaceae > Cicer > Cicer cuneatum. The sequence goes on along the minus strand of JBBPBO010000003.1, from coordinate 44,101,007 downwards.
CATGTAGTTCATTCAAACTGAAGGATTTAATCCACTAATTCACCAGCTGGATCGCACTATCACTAAATACCTGCAAGTCAAACTAATTATGTTCAAGTCTTTTCGACCTTCTAGCTTAGTACAATCAAGGTGTTGAGAAATGCAGCCACTATTGGGCTAGGTTACAAGAGATTAAGTTTAAGGGTTTTTTGAATACTCTCACAAGAAAGTGTTTAAAATGTTGTATTCTCAGAAATTGTTTCTCAACAATTACACAAAACAAAGGCTAGAGTACAAGAGTGCAGATACAAATATATTATGTTTGTTGTAGTGCGTTGTTCTTATTTTCTTCAATAAGTCCTTTTATAGATAAGCTTTAGGGTTTCTGATTGTTGTCTTGATTGCAAGAAATCAACATGTATCTTGAAGTTTTGTATCAAGTCTTCAGAGATTGATTCGCCATTAAATCTTGTCCATAAATAGTCCTTGTAATTAGGGAAAATGTAAAGTGGTTGACTCACCATCTCGTAAATCTTCACCATTAAAAGTCCATGTATCAAGTCTTTAGAGATTGACTCACCATCTCGTCAAACTCATGGTTACAACTTTTAAAGTCAGTCCTCTCTCTATTCAAGGAGAAGATACTTGTATCTGGTGTATGATGTGTTTGATTCATTATATGAGATTCACAACTATGAAATCAAACCACGAGAACAAAGGACTGCATCTACTGATTTATAGGAAAGAATGATAAGAACCAAGTTAACTCCTCATCTAGCTACAAGATCATTTGAATGTAAAGTCTAACCAACTCTTGTAAGACAAGTGAAAGAACAAATTTGCTAAATTAACCTCGACTATCATCGGTCAAGTACTTGTATTTTATTTCATTATTTTATGTGTGTAACGCCCCGGATTTTTTGATCCAAAACGTTACTTAAAAATACTTTTAGAAAAATTTAGGATAATAATTTTTTTTTTGTAAGAATATCTAACATTTATCTACTTAAATAATTAGTACCAATCACGTTTATTTAATATTATTAAAAAATGTTTATTCAAAAACTAAAACAAAAAAAGAAACTTATTAAAGTTTGGTGACAAAGATTTAAAAATACATAGAAAATATTGCAGCAATCCTATTATTACAAAATTGTCTTGAAAACCCTATTTTTATTCCACGTTCACCGCACGTTAATACTCATCAATTACTCTTGAATCTCCTCGAACTCATTAGTACCTAAAATGTTGTTGTAAGGGTCAAATTTTTTCCATCGTCCACATCAAACCAAAGCTAAACATATAGAAGAATAACACAAAACATATAAAAGTAAACACTTCCAATTTAAAAGAAAAAAATGCGCAAACCAGTAAATTGTATATAAAAAACATATGTATAATGCATGCTTCTATAACTATATGATCCGGATATAAATCTGCCACTAAGGCAACTTCCACACAGAAAAATCACCCATACCAATGAGGAAAATAAACCTGCCACTAAGGCAACTTCCACACAGAAGATCACCCATACCAATGGGGAAAATAAACCTGCCACTAAGGCAACTCCCACGAAGATGCATATGCCATGACATGATGATATATTATCAAAGAGATATATTTCCACACAGCCCACTAAGAATCATGTCATATGCATTTAAAATCACTTTGTTTTTAAATCAACATCTTATGCTCATATCACTAAGATCACATACCACACATCCATATCATGAGTATCACATATTCATGGACAAATAATCATAAAAATTATAACTTTCACCACATACACATAAAAATAAAAAACTTGATATCATACACACCATAAAAATTAGTACTTTAACATATATACTAAGAAAATTCAAACTCCAACTCATATACATTATCAAAATTAAAACCTCATATATATAACATAAAATCCATACTTTACTTCTTAAAAAATCGTAAATTAAATATTGACTCAACGCAAAGGATTCGGGTTTCGTTATTTTAATTCATTAGTCTACATTTTATTCCTTTCAGAAAGCAAGCGATCACAATTATTAATTTCATGTCATCCAACTAACGGTCTAACTATAATTTGTGTGGGGAAAAACCCTTATCTTGGCCACTTTTCTTCCTAGTACAAAGCTCTAAGCCCCCACGAAGTTGTTCACAAGAAAAGAAATTCCAAGCTTTTGATGTACGAAGAAGAGGAGGTGCGAAGGTGATGGCGGCTAGGGTTTCGGTATTCCTTTCTTCTTCTTATTACGGAGTATGGAAATATTATGGACTTTAGGGAAAATGTAAAGTGGACATTATCGGATAGATAGGGTTGGGCCCAAATAAAGAATAGAAGGGTTAAAATATTATTTTATTTATTTATTTATTTTTTCTTTACCTTCATCATATAAAAACCAAGCCACAAACTCCAAGCCCAAATTTCTATTATGGGTTGGGTCACACCAAGCCACAAACCTTTAGCCCAAATTCTTCTTGTACTAAAAAAAAAACACACACACACACATATATATATAATTATATAAAACTTCTCAATTGATTAAATAATTTTTACTAATAATTTTATCAACTACAATAAGTCGAACAATGCAAATAATTATCTACCTAAATTAATATTGAAAAGTATATATATTTATAGGTCTTAATTATTTTAAATAATAAATTTAGAGGATGTTACAATGTGCACTAGTTTGTCTGACAAGTTAGAAGGCAAACTCTTGAACATGAAAACTTCATCAGCACTATATCACATGAAAGTTCAAAGAAGGAAGAACCTTATTGACGAAGATGTTAAATAAAGAAACTTAGTTTATTTATGTATTAGGAATTTGTCAATCAAACCTAACATGTAATATCAATTAATGGATCTTGTTTAGTTAGCCTTAGAAAGACCGTAGGATTTTTTTCCCTTTTTAAAGCATTTTGTAATAAGTATCGCAGTTGTAATGTAATGTGTATTTGTTACAAGTTTAATATGAGTAATGAATTGAATAAATGTGATCCTTTATTTTTTATCTTGGTTTTTATCCTTTGTTCTGTTTTTTGTTCTGATGTCTTCTATTTTCTCAAACACTCATCGTGTTCTTCTTTGTTTTTCAAAATTCTCTACCTCTCCTCTGTTTTTCTTTAAAACATTCTTCCTCTTTTTTTCTTTAAAAATTCATTTCTCTCTTCCTCAACTACAACACTTCATTTGGTTTTTTTCCTGGAGCCTTTAAATTGTCCCACGTGTCTTAACATGTCCATCAAAATCTCTATTAGTTCTCTATCTCCTCTTAGTTATGCTCCACATCCTCACTGCTACATGTCCTTTTTCCATAAAAGTTTTTGTTTCCTCTCACAAGAAATCTGGCTATTTATACCTCAAATGTTTTCCATTCCACTATTCTTAATTCCTTGTGCTTTCTTTTGGTTCTTCGTGTATCGTTCTCCAACTCATTTGTTATGGATGCTAGTTCATATTCTGGCAGGAAAAGGAAGTCACCTTCCTCTATCAAGAAAAAGGAAATCCCACCAACTGAAGTTGCCTCAATGGTAGAAGCCCGAATTACTCTGCAAGAAGTTAACCACAAGTTGGAGCTTTTCACCTCTCAAATAGTGGAAGCAGCTAAACTCTTGAGGCAGATCCTTAGATGTTTCTAGAACTTCTATCTAGGATTAGGTTTCTTTTAAGTTATCTTTTTTGCCCTCTTGTGTTTGCTTTATAATTATGATCCTCATCTTAAAGAAATGTTACCCCTTCTTTATTATGTTCCGTCTTGTATCTTTAGAGCAACTTATTCATGTTAATTACCTGTATGATATGTGATGGTCTTTAATTTATTTTCTTAAGTGTGTTTTTTGTACATTATTGCTTTCACAAATCTATAATTTTACCTTTTTTGATAATAACAAAAGGGGAGAAAAGTAATAGTAATACAATTAATGGTATATTAGTGTGTTAACATTTGTTTGTTGTTTGTTGCGTCATCTATTTGTTGCATCATCAACATCTGTTTACTACATCATTTGCATCTATTTGCATCTGCATCATCTGCATATGCATCTAAATGTCTTTTTGCATACCACTTATGTGTTTATGAGAAAGTCTTGCAATTTACCATTATTTTGAAAATATATGTTAAACTAATATTGACCTTAAAATACTATTGTTAAACTAAAAATATTGTTCACTAAAATCAACAAAAGTGAAAATAAAAGAGGTCACAAATAACTGATACGTACAAAAATTACAAAGCAAGTATAGATGACCACGACCAATGTTTAGGTTGGTCTATTTCTTTTCTTTGTCAAAATACAATTTGTTTGTCCCTTAATTACATGGAATGATGTATTTATCCAAATTCCCTCACCATGATCATCTCTGATATACAAATCTTTATTTGTAGTTATACCAGTTGTAAGTGATTGTGATGTTGCTAAAAAATGATCATCCTTAACATCAATACAAACAATATCATCTACATCTTTATTGTTATCATCACTTATTTTGTTGGTAAAAAAGTACTATGGATCAGTTTATATTAGCAGGATCATTGACATATAACACTTGTTTAGCTTGAGACGCTAAAATAAAAGGCTTATCCTTGCACCCCGCCTTATTAAGATCCACCTTCAAAAAACCTGACTTAACAACTCAAATGCCATTTTTATTTTCAACCAACTTGCTCCCAAAGAAAGGCACTCGCATTGTTTAATGGAACTCCCAAATTTTTTTGATGACCCCAAAATATGATAGATTTGCATATGTGGGGTTTCTATCCTTAGAACTTGAGACATGCAATGCTTCAGCTACTATGCTGACACTGCTATTTTTCATAATACTTTTAATATCTTCCTCTTTTGTATAAAATGTGTAGCCATTAATTGCATACCCAATGTAAGAAAGTACAAGTCAACTTGGACCATATGCTAACCATTTCAATCTTTCAGATATTGAAGCAACATCTACAAACATCTTTGAATAAATGTCATTTTTAAACCATCTTATAAAACTTTGATTATGTTCTCATGCTATCCAATTTTCATTTTCATTCAGGTTCAAACTCGTTAGATACTCCTTGTGTATTTCAACATATTGCTCAACTTCAACGACATTGTGTAAAACATATAAATGTGCTTGCTCCTGAAGGTGCAAACACGAGAAGGGGGGTTGAATTGTGTTTGCCAAAGTTGAATTCTTTTCGCTGATTTGTTGAAACTTGATATAAATTATTTAGGGAAGAAATAATCACACTCAGCAGCAGCGGATAATAAAAGCATAAGTAATTGAACACAAAGATTTATCCTGGTTCACCATTAACTTGGCTACATCCAGTCCCTTCATTAAGAAGGCTTTAATCCACTAATTCAAATACTTTGAATTCCACAACACCTGACCCTCCAAGCAAGTCTTCTCAAATAGCCTGACAGCCCCAAACTTTCGAGGAACAACAAAACCTTGACCCTACAAGCCAAGTCTTCTCCTACCAATCCGGCAACCCCAGATTGAAGAAGAAACTTCGACCACCTTGACCATACAAGCCAAGTCTTCTCCTAACAATCTGACAACCCCAAATTGAAGAAGGAACTTACACCACTATCGGGTTTAATACAAGGGTTTGGAGCTTTGAGTAGTTGCTTCTGGAAAGCTGATTATTACAATGACTCGCACACTCGAAAAAAACAATTAGACAATATTTCTCTTTGACACAAGTGTTTCTCTCATTTGAACTCTCTGATGACTTTGAACTTTAAGCTTGAGTTCTTGTGTTTTTCGATGATTTCTTCTACTGCCTAAAGCCTCTTTTTATAGTTGAGATATGGGCTTTCACTTGGTCCACGTTTAATTTCGAATTGTATCTTGCTCAGATTTCTTTTGAAAATTCTTCAACCCAATTCTGTTTCTTTTTCATTTTGAACCAAATCTTCTTCAAATTGAAATTAAATCTTCTTCAGACTTTGATCAGATCTCATTCAAATTTCCATCAAGTCTTCTTCGAATTTTGAATCAAATCTTCTATGAATCTGATTCAAATCTTCTATGAATCTGGACCAATGTCTTCTTCGAATCTTGACCGTGTCATATTCTGATCTGGACTGTGTCTTCTTCTGGACCATGTCTTCTTTTGATTTGGACCATGTTTCCTTATGATCTGGACTATGTCTTCTTTTGATCTGGACCATGTTTCCTTCTAATTTGGACCATGTCTTCTTCTGATGTTTGCCTCAGATGGTATCCTCTGATAATGTCATCTAATTCTTGCCTCTGATGATATCCTCTGATTTTTGCTTTTGATGATATCCTCTGATTTTTGCTGTTGATGATATCCTCTGGTGACATCTTCTGGCTGTATCTTCTAGAGGTATCCTTTGGTGATATCTTCTGGTGATATCCTCTGGTGACATCTTCAGGCTGTATCTTCAGGAGGTATCCTTTGGTGATATCTTCTGGTGTGACAACCTCTGATGATGTCATCCTCTGGTGACGTCATCCTCTAATTTTTGCGTTCTTCTTTGAAGTCAAATATATTATTCTCATAAAATACTTTTGTTAAAATCAAAACTTTAAGTGTAAAAACCAACTTGGTTCCAACAATCTACCCTTTTTGATGATGACAAAACTTGTATTTTTTATAACCATTTTTCTTTCTATTTCTTTGACTCCCCCTAAGACTAAGCTCCACTTTATATCTTTCTCCCCCTAATTCTAAGCCCCAGTTTATCTTCTGGTTATCAAATATCTTTCTCCCCATTTTGTAATCAGACAAAATGGAATGAAAGTGAAACTTTTTTTTAATTTGAATATAACATAATACAAGAAAATATAAAAACTAATTTAAAAACTAACTATGTTGAAATGATCTCAATATTAGTCAGATATGACGGTAAGGTTTAAGTTTTTCTTGATGAAGTCAAACCTATTTTCAGGTAGTGGTTTGGTGAATATGTCAGCCCATTGGTGGTTAGTGTCTACAAATTGATTGTTGAGTACCACTTTTTGAACAAAGTCTCTAATGAAGTGATGTTTGATCTCTATGTGTTTGGCTCTGGAATGAAGTATAGGGTTTTTGGTTAGATTGATGGCAGAAGTGTTGTCATAATAGATGGGAATGTTGGTTTCCAAGATTTTGTAGTCTTCCAGCTGATGTTTCATCCAAATGAGTTAAGAACTACATCCGATTGCTGAAATGTATTCAGCCTCTGCTGTTGACATTGCAATTGTGTTTTGTCTTTTACTTGACCAGGATATTAAGTTTTCACCTAAAAATGTGCAGTTTTCACTTGTGCTCTTTCTCTCAAGTTTATCTCCAGCATAGTTAGAGTCACAATATCCACTAAGTTTGTATTGAGGAGTTTTCTTGTAGAACAAGGTAAGGTTGGTAATGCCTTTTAGGTATCTAAGGATTCTCTTAACATCAGTTAAATGTGATTCCCTAAGGCCAGATTAAAATCTTGCACATACACATACACTAAACATGATGTCCGGTCTAGAAGCAATAAGGTAAAGTAGAGATCCTATCATTCCTCTACAGGTTTTTTGATCAACTTTTTGGTCTTAATCATTCTTTTCAAGTGAGCAAGTAGGGTGCATTGGTGTAGCCATATGTTTGCAATCACAAATCTTAAACTTCTTGAGAAGCTCTTTTGTATATTTCGGTTGATGAATGTATACACCTTTTTGACTTTGCTGAATTGGTTCCCTAGGAAGAACTTAAGTTCTCTCGTCATACTCATTTGAAATTCGTGCTGCATTAATTGAGAAAATTCTTGGCAAAGAGTGCCATTAGTAGATCAAAAAATAATGTCATCAACATAAACATGAATAATAAGAATGTCATCCTCTATTGATTTTCTAAAAAGCGTATTGTCTACTTGTCCTCTTTCAAAGTTATTTTTAAGCAAGAAGTTACTAAGGCTATCATTGCATGCCCTAGGTGTTTGTTTTAAACCATAAAATGATTTTTTAAGTTTAAAAACATTATTTGGAAATTCAGCACTTTCAAAACCTGGGGGTTGTTTAACATAGGCTTCTTCACTTATATAACAATTTAGAAAAGCGCTTTTAACATCCATTTGAAATAATGTAATATTATTATTTGCACCAAAGGAAAGTAGGATACGAATAGCTTCTAACCTAGCCATTGGAGCAAATGTCTCAGTGTAGTCAATACCTTCTTGCTGACTGTAGCCTTGTGCAACAAGTCTTGCCTGTTTCTGACCACTTCACCTTTTTCATTTAGCTTGTTTCTGAAACATCATTCCTCTAAAATTCATTTAACTCTTCTTGCATTGCAAGAATCCATCCATTATCTGCCAATGCTTCATCAATAATGGTAGGCTCAATTGATGAGAGTAAGCCAAAAAAACTAGTTTCTTTAAGTGATGATCTGGTCCTTAAAGGATCACTTGCACTTCCAATGATTAGAGTTTCAGGATGAGATGACTTGTACTTCCATCCACATCTTTCTTCTGACTTATCTTCAGATTCATCATTTGAAGATTTGTCATGTTCTTCTGATTTGCTTGTATCCTTTACTTTTTCAAGTTCTTCTGGTTTGTCTGCATCAGCTTCCTCTGGTTCTAGTAAACCTGCACTATCATCATCTTGCTTTGACTTTTCAAGGTCAAACTATTTGTCATACAACAGCCAAAAAATCAATTTTGTTTCTGGTAGTTTCTGCTTATTTTTGAAACTACTGGTATGCTATTTTTGCTAAAGTGTTCAAAGTATGTGGATCACCTGGTGCCTCTAAATTTTTGACAACCTGCAAAATACTTATCTAGCTTTGATTTTTAAGATCAAGCTTCTTGTTATCACAGTAAACATAATATCAAAACAATAATAATATTTAAAGAAAGATATAACCAGTATGTCAACAGTTTCAGTTTCACTCTAAAAACCCTCTAATTTCTTCTTTTATGGGTTTCAGATTCTAAATTTGCATATTCTATGATTAGAGGGTCTAGATGAAGGAATTTGAATTTTCATCCATTTTTGTAGTCTTGATGAATTTGATTGGAGTGTTCGAAGAAGTCTCCTGATTCTGATTGTTAATCTCTCACTCCTCTTTTTGCTGATATATCAGGTTCCTCTGATAGTTCTGGAACTGATGGTAATTATGATTCTTCTGGTAGTTCCAGTTTTGTTGATATGTGAGATTTCTCTTCCTATTTTTGTTGGAACCAAGTTGGTTCTTTAAATTAATGTTTTGATGTTAACAAAAGTATTTTATGAAAAGCACATTTTAACTTAGAAGAAGAATGAAAAATCAGAGGATGACGTCACTAGAAGCAGAAATCAGAGGATAACGTCACCAGAAGCAAAAATCAGAGGATGACGTCACCAAAGGATGTCACTAGAGGGTGACGTCACCAGAGGATGTCACTAGAGGATGACGTCACCAGAGGATAAAATCACCAGAGGATACCTCATGAAGATAAAGCCAAAAAATATCACCAGAGGATACATCTAGAGGATACCAGAAGATACCACCAGAGGATACCTCCAGAGGCTACCAGAAGATACCTCTAGAGGATATCACCAGAGGATCTCATTAGAAGCAAGAATCAGAGGATGTCATCAAAGGCAAACATCATAGGATATCATCAATCAGAGGATATCATCAGAGGGAAGAAACAATGACATTATCAGAGGATATTATTCATGGCTCAGATCGGAAGGAAGCATAGTCTAGAAGGAGATTTGGTCTAGACCAAAAGGAAACAGGTCCAGAAAGAGACTTGGTTTAGACCAGAAGGAAGTATGTCCAGAAGGAAACTTGGTCCAGACTAGAAGGAAACATTGTCCAGAAGAAGACTTGGTAAGACCAGAAGGTAATCTTGTCCAGAAGGAGACTTGGTCAGACCAGAAGGAAACAAAGTTCAGAAGATAACTCAGTCCAGAACAGTAGACTTGGTCTAGACTTGGACTAGACCAGAAGGTAACATGGTCCAGAATAGATCACATGGTTCAGATCAGAAAATCACAGGACCAAATCAGAATATCACATAGTCTAGATCAGGAAACATGATGGTACACATCAGATCACATGGTCTAGACTTGGTCCAGATCAGTAGATCATATGGTCCAGATTTAAATCAAGATGCAGATCAGTGAAGAATCAATTAAAATTTGAAGAAGACTTGATTGATTTTTGATTGAAATTTGATCAAAGTATTAAGGAGATTTGATTCAAAAATAACTAAAGACTTGAAGGAAATTCGAATGAAATATGAAGCAAGATGATACGGTTCAAAATTAAAGTAAAACAGGATTGGCCAACAAAATTTTCAAAGGAAATCTGAGCAAGGTTCATCTCGAAAGTAAGCTTGGACAAAGCCCATCCTTCAGCTATAAAAGGAGGCTTCAGGCAGCAGTAATAGGCACTGAAAAACACAAGAACTCAAGCTTACAATTCAAAGTTATCCGAGAGTTCAAAAGAGAGAAATACTAGTGCGAAAAATAAATATGCTCTAAGTGTTTTCAGAGAGCGAGAGTCAATGTTATAATTATCTTTCCAGAAGCAACTACTCAAAAGAAAGTCAATGTTATAATCACCTTTCCAAAAGTAACTACTGAAGAAAGTCCTTCTTGAATCTGGGGTTGTCAGATTGGTAGGAGAAGACTTGACTTGTAGGGTCAAGGTGTTGTTATAATTCCTAAAAAGTCTGGGGCTGTCAGACTGTTTGGGAAGACTGGCTTGGAGGGTGAGGTGCTGTGTAATTCAAAGTGTTTGAATTAGTGGATTAAACCCTTCTGAATGAGGGGACGAGATGTAGCCAAGTTAATGGTAAACCTAGACAAATCTATGTGTCCCAATACTTATGCTTTTATTATCCGTTGCTGCTGAATCTGATTGCTTCTTCTCCAAGTAATTTATATCAACTTTCATCAAATCAGCAAAAAGTATTCAACTTTGGCAAACAAAATTCAACCCCCCTTCTCGTGTTTGCACCTTCAATTGGCATTAGAGCTCGGTCTCAAGGCTGACAACTTTACAATGTTTGAGAAAATATCCCAGGATTGAATATGTCTGGATTCAGTGAAGAAGCTGCCGGAGGAAACATCAACAGACCACCTTTGTTTGATGGAGAACATTTTCAGTATTGGGAAGACAAGCTGAGAAGTTATATTTCACAAGATCCTGAACTTTGGGACTTGGTGGAAGATGGTTATATTGCTCCAGAGGATACTGATGGTATTGAAATTCAAAGAAAGGATATGAATGCTGATCAGAAGAAGATGTACAAGATGCATCATAAATCCAGAAAATTCACGATAAATGCAATCACCTTCAAGGAATTTGACAAGTGCACCAACAAAGAGATAACAAATAGTATTTATAATAGTATGACTCTGACCTATGAAGGAAGAAGATGAAGACATTGAAACAATGTTTTCTAGATTCCAGACTCTAGTCTTAGGATTAAAGGTACTTGAGAAGAGTTATACTATTGCTGATCATGTGAAGAAAATTCTTAGGAGCCTGCCAACCAAGTGGAGACCAAAGATCACTGCCATTCAGGAAACAAAGGATTTGAATACTCTAAAGCTGGAAGAATTAATCAGCTCCGTTAGATCACATGAAATTGAGCTTGAAGAAGATATTCCTAAGAAGAAGAACAAAACCCTAGCCTTAAACCCAAGCAGAAGAATGTTCTAAAAGCAACATCAGAATTAGAAGATAGTGATTCAGATGATCAGAATCTAAACCCAGAGGAAGAGGAGATTGCTTTCATAACTAGAAATGTTCTAAAGATGTGGCACAACAGAAAGAAGAAATTTCCCCAAAGGTATTCCAAGCATTCCAACAGAGGAAAGGATGAATATGACACGAAAAGTATCATCTGCTATGGATGCAATGAACCTGGACATATCAAGTCAGAATGTACAAACATGGAGAAAGGGAAACACCAGAAGAAAGATTCCAGACCCAAGAAAAAGAATCTTATGGCTACATGGGATGATTCTAATCAATCCTCTGATGATGATGAAGCAAATTTGGCTATGATGGCTCACACCAAGTTTGCCTCTGGATCCAACCCAGATTCTGACTCTGGAAGTGAATCAGCAGATGAAGAAAAAACGGTATTTTCTAAATTCACCTGATCTAATTTAATTACTGCAATAAATTATTTTTTAAATATGAATAACAAATTGTCTTTAAAACTGAAAACACTTAGGAAAGGAAACAAAATTCTAACCAAAGAAATCAATGTTTTAAAGAATCAAAGTGCAGAATGTAAAACAGAAAATGCAGCTCTTAAAACTAATATTGATGAACTTAAGGATGAAAATCTAATTCTAAAAAGTAATCATTGTTCTACAACAAGTGAAAATACTACATGTAATTCTGATATGCATGAACAAGTATTTCAAGACTTTCTTGCTAAGGGTATGGAAAGAAGCAAATATGCTTCTATGATGTATGGAGTTAGTAGCAAAGGTAAAAGAGGTATAGGAGTAGAAGAACCTGTAACTGAAACTAAACCTATTTCCTCTTATGTTTTATGTACTGTTTGCACTAAGAAAGGTCACTCCAAATTATCTTGTTCCCTGATAAATACAAGGAAAGACAAGAAACTTTTCAAGACTAACAAACCAGGACTCAACTAGATTAGGGTACCTAAGAACAAAATTAACTTTGTTTCAGATGTCCTCAACAATCAAGTTACAACACCAATCATGGTACCTGGACAGTGGATGCTCGCGACATATGATAGGAGAAAAAATTATGTTCCAAGAACTAACCTTGAGCAAATGAGGCACAATGGCTTTTGGAGAAAAGCAAAAAGGCCAGATCATTGGTCAAGGCACAATTGGTAATGCTACTTCCCCTTCTATTAAAGATGTCTTGTTTGTTAAAGTTCTTAAGCATAACTTATTGAGTATTAGTCAGTAAAGTGATAATAATTATGATATTATATTCAATCACAAAAAAAATGCAAGGCAATTAGTCAGAAGGATGGATCTGTACTCGTTACAGGTGTGAGGCAAAATAACATTGATAAGATAAATCTGTTTAGTGTAGAGAAACAAAAGGTTAAGTGTCTTATGTCAGTAAATGAAGAGAAACTAATTTGGCACAAAAGATTAGGTCATGCAAACCTTAGATTAGGCTCAAAACTGAATAAACTTCAATTGGTGAGAGGTCTACCTAAGCTTAGTTACAAAACTGAAATTATGTGTGAAGCTTGTCAAAAAGGAAAACAAACAAAAAACTCCCTTAACCCTAAAAACTCAGTCTCTACCTCAATGCCCCTTGAGCTCTTACATATAGATCTATTTGGGCCAGTGAAAACAACCTCTCTAAGTGGAAAGAAATATGGCTTTGTTATTGTAGATGATAACACTACGTGGACATGGGTAAAATTTTTAAGAAGTAAGGATGAATCTTTCAAAGTATTTATCACATTTTGCAAAAAATCATGAACGAAAAGGGTCTTAAAATTGTAACAATTAGAAGTGATCATGGAGGAGAATTCGAGAACAAGTTCTTTGAAAGTTTTTGTGCTGAGAATGGAATCTCTCATAACTTTTCTTCTTCTAGAACACCCCAACAAAATGGAGTTGTAGAAAGAAAGAATAGATCCCTCCAAGAATAACATTTTTTGTTCTTCTAGAATAACATTTTTTGTTTTCCCCAAAATTGCGACCAAACCTTCCATCTTCCATTTCGTTTTCCCATTCACGACTACCCTCCATCTTCCTTATTCGTGATCTTTCTCCATCTTCCTTATACAATCAATAACGTCACTGTGTCAGAGCCAACACAAAAAGCTTACTGGAAAGAGCAAAAACAACTTAAACAAAGAAAGAATTTAAAGTCGGTGGCATACTCTTCAGATTCATAGACATACACACTCATCTCTCTCCGCGTTGATCTCTCTCTCTCTCTCACCATGACGGAGCGTGGTGCTTCTTCTTACGGATTGAATCCTCGACTAGGTCAGTTTATTTTCTTCCCAATTTAGATCCTGCTTCATTTTTCTCCCGAACGATTTTGCTTTCATTTCGCTATGTAAATTTTTTATTGTTGTTCTCTAATTTAGAACTATGGTATTATTACTTTATGATATCTGATGTTAAATCAGTTCTTGTGAATATCTGTTTTCGTTTGTTACATAGGGTTAGGGTTTTTAATTAATTTGTTTGTTCAATTAGGTTTATTAGGTGACAATGAACAAGCCTATTAATTTTGTTGACGTTACTAGGTGATTTCAATGGCTTTGACTACAACATGACTTCAATGGACTATGTTTTTCCTGCAGAATAAAACTATTTTTGTTCTCAATATATGCTAATTGAGTCAAAATTTTATATATGTTTGTTGCAATACGTGCTTCTTGTGGTTTTTTATTTTCTAGTTGACTGGATTTCAAATTATAAAATGAACTGTATATGCCAATTAGCGGCAGGAATAAACCGTTGTTGCACTTTTGAAGTTTGTATCAATTGTTGCACTTGTCTATGTGGTAGTGCAGTAATCAATTTTTGAGTCCTTTTGGAATTAACTTATATCTCAGTACTGCTAATTCTAGTGGTTAAATGAAAACTAGAAATAAAATGACCTATACTAATCTCTGCTCATACAAATTGTACTTAACATGTTCTTTTTCCCTTTTTGATTATTGTGTAACTTTCATTTGGTGAATATTCACAGAAAGTACTTTTAATACATGTTCAAATATGTAGCTAGATCTGAATATGTGCAGTCATTGGTGTCCCTGAAGAAACTTTATCAGCAAAGGGGATTTCCTTGCCAGATGGTTCTGATCGGGTTGGCTTGGTTGTGATTGCAGAACTGAGGGATGGTAAATTGTAACACCCCGAGTTTTTAAACAGCGCGAGTGTATTTTTTTTTAAAATAAATAAAAGGAATTTTAAAAATTATTAATTCAAAAGAATTAAAATAAAATTTTCATTAAGATGTTTTCTTAAAATAAACGTTGTAAATTCAAACGACAAAAGTAATTAATTAATTATACCATGATTATAACCAAGTAGATAATTTTGGGAATCAATACTTCCAATATAATAAAAGGTAATGCTTCACATAAATCGGTGTTATAACATCTCAAAAACATCTGGCCTATGGCCCACTAAACAGTATCAGAGTGCCGAAAAGATTAGCGGAAAAGTTCTACAATAATTCCCAAAATAAATAATTACATCGACCGAACTCAAGACCCTATACAACAAGTCTAAACTGATCATGCACTACAGCTACAATAGCAAGGATTCCCTCCGCATCCCAAACAAGTCTCGTCTGACTCCGCAGCTCACCTCGATGTGACATCCTCCTCCCCATCATACAGGGAAGGATCAGTCTCCTCTGAGTCAGATCTACCCACTATCTGGGTCGCTTCGGCGGTACCGGAATCTCAAAACAATCATTTGCTGTCCTAGATGGACTCGGAATGTCAATTGCTGCTAGCGTCGGTCGTTTATTCTTTTCTCCTGCCTCGGGTTCACGCACAGCCCCTCCAGCTACCGGGTTAGGAGTCACCACACCTACCGTGGCCTCCGTCTCAACCCCTACAGTTGGACCCACCGCGTCCGCAAAAACTCCGTACTCCTCCAATATCAGTCTGGAAGGTACCGGAAAATCAATCCTCGCGTGAGTGTGCTCTACGCAAGCCACTACCCCGTCGATCCTGCAAGTCCACGCCAATCTCCCCGTGTAAGTCACCCTGCTTGAGACGGGATCATATACCCAAGCAGTAGGCAAATGGCGGTCAAGGAAATCTAGCGACGTTTCCGTCGTCTGAGTACCCACCGGTAGTACGAGTTTAGAGGTCATCTGAGGGCAAAGCCCAATTTTCCACAATAATAGTAAAGGGTCACCAACTGAAATTAACAATTACCACATAGCATTTATGTCAACAATAACAAGTATATTCATGGCATGTTCCAATGTTTATGTCAACAAGAATGAATAAATATGCTCACTTATTAAAATGTATGACATTGGCATTTTTGGAAAACACAAACAGTTTAACATATAAGTCATGTTGCAAGTACAAATACATTCAACAAAACACAACAACTCATTCAGCACTTAGAGTTCATAAGTTACTTGCACACAACGATTTCCACCCGTCAACATCATATCCAATCATGACTCAGCAGTCGACCATCCCAATGCAATATGTATATTCCAATGTACACAACTCTTGGAATTACCAAGGTGCAGTCTCTCACAGACCAACACACGTGCAGTCTCTCACGGACCAACACACGTGCAGTCTCTCACGGACCAACACACGTGCAGTCTCTCACGTACCAGCACGATTTACCCATGTTAGCCTCTCACAGGCCAAACATTACCAGAGTGCAGTCTCTCACAGACCAGAACCAGTGCAGTCTCTCACAGACCAGCACACGTGCAGTCGCTCACAGACCAGCACATTTTAGGTATACCAAGATGCAGTCTCTCACAGACCAACAGCAGTGCAGTCTCTCGCAGACCAGCACACGTTTTACGTATGTTAGCCTCTCACAGGCCAAAACATACAGAAGTTAAATCCTCGCACGGATAGAATGGACCACCATGAACAAACGGCCATTCCGTAGCCCATTACGGTTACTAATTAACTTCGCGGCCCATCACAGTCACCACCTGACTATGAAATGCATGGACATGCTATGTTTTCTCTTCACTTAAAACAGTATGCAAATACCAGCTAAAAATCTAGCCACTCCATCACCACCTCAAACCATCTCAAACCATCTCAACAATTTCATTATCACCACATCAACAAGGAATTCAAGAACCTCATCATCACCACCTCAAACCATCTCAAAAATTCCATTTTAATTCATCACAAGCCTTCCCAATATTTCCCCAATTCTTTAAGTTCATAAACCAATGTTTAAAACAGGAATTTTTGAAAAAAACAATCTGTATTCGAATACAGCTTCCTTGTATTCGAATACAGAAGCTAAAATAGTGAAAAATCAGCATTCTATATTCGAATACGAGGTTGTCGTAGTCGAATACAGATACAAAGTCAGTGGCAAAAACAACAAATCTGTATTCGAATACAACAGGGTCGTAGTCGAATACAGATGTGAATACAGTGGCAAAAATCACTTATCTGTATTCCAATACAGAGGGTCGTATTCGAATACAAGTTCAAAATTTGAGAAAAACCGGAATTTTGCAGGAACGTATTCGAATACACCAATGCCGTATTCGAATACAGTGAGATTTCCAGAAAACTTCAACACGTTTTCAAACTCTTTTCTTTGAAAAACCAACACAACACCAAAACATAATCACCATTCTTTTGAACTACAAAACTCAAAACCTTTCTCAACACATATAAATGATTTACTCATCAACGCAACGACAACAACTCACAAACATGCAACAAGGCATCAACCAAGACAGTAACAACACAGAACAGCTCAAACACGCACTTCCATCATTCATGACTACATGCAAGGCATTTTCAATATCAGACAACAACACCATTTTTAACACACACATCACTCATAAAAATTACCCATCAAAATTTTCAGAAGAGCTCCACCCATTTTAAAATCCTTTTCTTTTGAAAACCACCAACACCAGAATGTTAACAACACAGCAGAAAACAATCATACCCTTTAAAACAGTCACAAGACAGTACAGCCACATCCCAACACATGCATTTTGATCATCCCCAAAAAGACATGCAAAGCACTTTCCAGTATCCACACACAACCAAAACATCATTGATGTACCAACCAAAACGGCAGCAACACAAATCATCAAAAACATCAACATCATGCATTTTCATCATTTATAACAACATGCAACAACAGTTTCCTTTTCCAACGAGAAAAATCGAATATAATCACACATTTACATGCATTTATAGCCCTAAATGCAATCTAGAAAGTTGGAAGGTGCCCTTTACCTCTGTTACGTTTTTTGCGCTCGTTCACGTTGCCGCGACAAAAGACGGCGAAACTCCCGTTCGCGTCGCCGCTACAAAAGTTAGTTCTCTAGCTCCGTAACGATGAGAGGAACAACTTTTGTTCTGGACACTTTCTGGTTCGGTGCTTGGATTTCCAAGTAATTTGACTTTTGAGGATGCTCTTTTGAGGATTTCCAAGTAATTTGACTTTTGTTCTGGCGCATGTAGTGAGGAAGGAAATGTTTTTGCCTTTGTTTTCTTGCTTCTCATTCATATATATAGGCATATATGTGCCACCTCTCCCAACACAATAATATTATAATATTGCTTGACCCTTAAGTACTTAACCACTCTCGTTGTAATTAACAGATGACATCTTAATTAACTGCCCGATATTTAATTACTCGTAATTAAATTATTTTATCCTTCATCCAATAATTTTAATCCAACCTCCAAAATAAATATTTATATATATATATATATATAAATATACATATATTAAATATTTTACAAATATTCCCAAAATACACTTAATATTATATCCATAATTAAATTTTAAATTTAAGGGTCTTACATAAACCACTTAGCAAAGATGTGGTTGATGATATTCAAACTCGTGTGGCTGAAGAACATGGAGTCAATGTTGCTTCTGTCAAGTTGATCAAGCCTAGAACCATCAGCAAAACAACATCAGGAAAGATTAAAAGATTTGAATGTCTCAAATAGTTTGCGGATGGTAAACTGAATTTGGTACCACAACTTGTTTTGACAAAGAAAACACTAATAAGATCATTCACTACAGGAACGTGTAAAGAAGGAAGAACACCACGGGCGCGGTTAGCGAATAGTACACCTATAACTAGTCCAAGAATAAGTAACAAGGAAATTCTTGAATTCTTGTAAAGGCTTGTTTCTGAGCAGGCTGGAATCTCGGTAAGCACCATCTCTGTCACAGACAACATGTCAACCTATGAAATGGATTCAATTGGTGTGGTTAAAGCAACTCAAAAACTCTCAATTTCCTCGGAGTTCCAGTTGCAGCTATCGATGTTTTTAGTGCATCCTGCATTGAAGAATTGGCCAACTGCTCAGAAAATCTTCTGTTAAAGTCTCAGCCTCACCTTGTAAACAACCAATCCATTTCTCCAGAAGCTGAAACTAAATCTACTAAATTGTTTGTTGATGTGTCCAAGTCTCACCGATGGAGTATATGTTTCCTTCAACTCTTAGCACTTATTTACATTTCTGTCCTGCTAGTTTCTCCTGCTTATTTATCCATCACTACTTTTCAAAGTCTCATAGCAAGAATCCATAAATCGATATACAGAATTCCTTGGTCAAACTATTTGAGCACCACTTTCTTGGATCCTTTGCATTGCTTCTTCATGCATTTGCATTTTATTTTTCGGAAATTCTTTCTTGAGGCCAAATTATGCTCTTTCTCCTAAAATATCCATCTATTCAATGGACTTTGTTAATGTTGGAACCAAGTTGGTTCTAAGTACTTAGGATTTTGATGCTTACAAATGTACTCAATGTAAACCTATTTTGTACTTTGAATTATTAAGTTAAATGCCCCAGAAACTGAAGGAAACAGAAGCAGAGATCAAAGGATTCTAGAAAAATGAATTCTGGATTGACCAGAAGATATCCAGGAATGTCAAAAATATCACCAGAAGATATCTTTGCTGGTCCAGATCAGAATGAAGAAAAATCATAAGGAAACATGGATCATATCAATGGAAAGCCTGCCAGAAGGAGAGTTGTTCCAGACAAACAGGAATCAAATATCAATTTTATTCCAGAAGTTATTCTGACCAGAAGATGGCCTGGCAGTGAAAAATTACACAGTCCATACTTGTTCCAGACTTGACCAGAAGGTATGTTTATGAGTCCAAAACAAGAGGATCAATCCAGATTTGGCCCAGACCATAAGATAGCATGATTCAGGGCATGGAACTAAGTCCAGACCAGAAGAAATGAATTCCAGAATCAATCCAGACCTGGTCCAAAATCAAAGGTAAAATGTCCAGACTGAAATATTTTTTGATCAAGTTTATTTCAGTTTATTCCAGACCAAATTCCAGAATCTGTCCAGATCAGAGTAAAAATATCCAGATCAATGGTTCAGAAATAATTTTTTGAGTCCAGTGATGGTCCAGATCAGAAAATCAGACCATGGCCCAGTGTTGGCCGAAATCAGAGGGACAGAATGTGCAAGTCCAG
Source organism: Cicer cuneatum (assembly GCA_037974295.1). Lineage (NCBI taxonomy): Eukaryota > Viridiplantae > Streptophyta > Magnoliopsida > Fabales > Fabaceae > Cicer > Cicer cuneatum. The sequence continues at coordinate 44,080,916 of JBBPBO010000003.1, read as the reverse complement.
AAGAATTCAGCATATCAGGCGCGCATCCTGGTTGGGCGAAATCAGAAGATCAAAGGGTCAGGAAGTGTGGTCCAGGGATGGCCGAATTCAGAGGATCACAACATATCATTTAGCTTGGACCAGATGTGGACTAGCGCTCAAAATTATGATGGTCCAGAATTGATCAACGATGGAGATTGCAAGTTATTTTAATTAAAGTGTTAAAAAGATTGGTTATAAAAATAAAGTGGAGTAGCATGGAATTCAGGAGCATTGGCGGGAACAACCAACAGATTTAATTGGCCAGTTATTTTGAAAGGAAATCTGAAGATATGTTTTTTATTTATATGAAGCCCAATTGGTCAAGTTATTTTTGGAAGAGAATCCAGCAAGATTCAGCTCGAATTTGATCATGGAAGAAACCCTAATTTTCATCTATAAAAGGAGGCTCAAGGCAGAATGCTCAAAATCGAAAATCACAAAAGAGTCATACACTTCCAAAGCAACCACTGTCAAATTTTCATATAAGTCAATTGTGAGTTTCAACTTTCAAGAAGCAAGTACTCGGTTATTTTCTTTCCACTGTGGCAAATCTAAGTTGTTGAAGTAGAGTCTACAATCTGAGGTAGTCAGTAGAGGTAGCAGGTTACTTGGCAATTAGATAAGGTTGTATCTAAGTTGTTGAAGTAGAGTCTACAAACTGAGGGATTCAGAAAGGGTAGCAAGGTAGTTAGCAATTAGATTCATAGTGTTGTGAATTCTTCTACAATCTGGGGTGTCAGATTTACTTAAGAACAGGACTTGTTTTTCCTCAAAGAAGTCTAGGATTGTTAGACTATTTGAGAAGACTGACTTGGAGGGTCAGTAGCAAGGTTGTAAGTCAAGGTTGAATTAGTGAAATCCTTCAAGGCGAAGGGACTGGACGTAGCCTCGTTAACGGTGAACCAGTATAAAATCTGTGAGTTTTTATTTTTATTTTTATCCACTACTAACTCTGTTTTAATTATACATCAAGTTTTGTTTTGAAAGTATTAAAACAGGAAAAGTATTCAAGTTAAGTCAAACACAATTCAACCCCCCCTTCTCGTGTTTGCACCTTCAGTTAAGTGGTGGCAAGTAGAGTGCAATTTTATCCGAATTAGGAAATATTTTAATGTTAGTTTGTATTTATTTGGATGCTTATTCGTTGACTTTCTTTCTCTTGAGTTATTTCTAAAACAGTGTTATAGTTACTTAAATTTAAATTGAAGCATCAAAAGTGAAAATCATATGCCTTTACATGACTGCTTTAGTGTACACATTCGTTGGCATAGCCTGATTCATTCAATTTTCACAGTAGTAAAGCACATAAAGAAAGAGGACATGCCAACAATTTTTTCTTGTGATTGATCAAACTGTTTGAGTAATATTGATCATAGATTAGAAAGTGTGAACTACTTCCAAGTTCTAACTTTGTTTTTCATTTCATGTGGCAGATGTTCGATATTTAGATTAGATAGTGTTGTGATGCTTGTCTTGTTGATATTTTTCAAGCTTCCATATTATGGATCTGAACATAGCATTTGGTTTGTAGAGGAAGCTGCTGAAGGCCACCTGTGATTTCCTATTGTGCACAGTACATCGGACGAAATTCTTCCATTGGACCTTATGCTGTTATTGAAAAAGGAAGTGTCATCAAAGAAAGAGCTGAGGTACAACCCTTGCAGAAAGTTGAAGGAGGACAACATGTGCTCAATCCCTCAAAGCATAATAATGTTAAAGAGGTTAGTTCTGAGTACAAATATTTTTCATATTCTAATAAGACCATGCAAATGTTTCGAATTTATTTTTGAGTAGTTAATGAGATGTAAACATGGTCATGTTTGGTTGCTCAAAACTTCACTCTATATAATAATTTTCCATGAATCATGATATATTGAATTTATAACAGAAAGAAACTGAATTTTTCCTTTTTTTGTTTTGTTTTGTTTCAGAATGCAGTGTTGCTTGTTACCACCAGCAAAACTGAGGCTAATGCTATATACCATTTTCTTGGGATTTATCTTGTTGGCTTTCTTAGTTCCCTTGCTGCAGCTATCCCTTACTTCATGTATACATGGTTCTTCCAAAAATCTTCTTCATTCCAAAGCTTTTCATTTGTTTGCATATGTGGAGCCTTCCATTGGATTCCATTTACTCTTACTGCATATGCTACCATGTTTCTTGATGTTCCATCAAATTCCTTTGCCTTTGCCATTTTTGATTTGTTAATTGATTTAATTTTTGGCTTTGGAAGCACATTGAGTCTTGATCATGAATTACCGTGATTGAAGAACTATGGTTTTGCTCTGTGCGTGCTTACTCTACTGTATATGTTGTTGGATCTATTTTTTTCAGGCTTATTAAAGAGTTTGATAAAGAAGTTAAAGCTTTGGAGGCTAGCTTTGATAGAGAAATACGGTTTGCTGAACTATCATCTGAATCAATGGCCTTCTGAGGGTATGAATTTCCTTTCTGCTAATTCTTAATTAGGAACCCAAATTTTGTGCACATGGTTTTGCTAATTTTTACATGAACTTTACTTGACGTATTATTTTTTTTTCTGGCATGGACACTAAAGAATTACTGCCAAATTGGAGGCCCACAATGGAATCCTTATTTTGGAAAATACAGTAATATTATTACCCTTCAATTCTATTTTTCTGTTATTTGTTTTTTATTTTTTTGAACAGTTTAGAATTTAAATATTTTTGTTATATGCTGTTACAGGTCAGCTGGCAAAAATTTGTTGTCTCTAATTGTCTTGTCTTTGAATCTTGATACTTTGACAAGATAAGTGACTTAAACACACCAGAAGCTTTTCTTCGCCTTTTGCGCTATCCAGGTTTTTTACCGTTGTATTGTAAAATAATTTATGATTAAAGTTAGTATTCATGTAATCAATGACTTAATGATTCATATTTAAAGATCTGCAAGAAGTTAAAGCAACCTCAGGTATGGGAGGAAGTTCCTCATGTAGAAGGGTAAGTTCATCTATAAGCACTTTGTAAATAATACATGTTACACTTTTAAGTGTGTATAATATAATATGCTCTTCCTTCATATAGTGTTTAGATGTTTTCTATTTGTATCTGCAGGGCCTTAATTGTCAACATTGGAGATATGATGGAGAGGTGGACAAATTGTGTAAACTAGTAATTTCCATCATCCAACAACTTTGAAAAAATCTATTTCTTTTATCAATGGTATTATCAATATTCTTAGTTTCTTTCATTACTCTTATAGGTCAACACTTCATAGAGTTATGCCGACATGAAAAGAACGTTATTCAGTAATTATTATTAATCAATATTTGGTTCGCTTTATTTTGCTTTTTTTTTAATGACAAATATTAGTAGTTAATTAGTTAAGTTAATGAAAAAAATATATTTTATCCGCAGTAAATATTACATCTTCATCTATGATACAAATTTGGCTTATCTATTTTCATTTTGTTGAGGTCTAGTTTGTTACATGATTTGCATATGTATTTCTAGTTAACTATGAGTGGTGATGTTCAATTTTCATATGGCATTCTTTATTTAATATAAAAAAAAAACAAGTGCAAGATCCATAAACTGTTTTGGATTTCATATTATATGATAAATACAGAACAAGTGCAAGATCCATAAACTCTTTTTGATTTGGTTATCTATGTTAAACTGTTTTGTGTTTTTTATCAATGATTTGTAAGAACAGAGTTACACCTAAGAGGGGGGGGTTAATTAGGTGTTGGACAATTTTTCTGTTTTTAGAGTTTTGGAGAATATTTAAGTGACTATTTAAAGTTTGTTTAATCTTGCTGTGTTAGTAAATGAAAACTGTAAATGACAGAAGGTAAAAACACACAGAAATTTATCCTGGTTCCCCTTACAACCAAGGGTACATCCAGTCTTCTTGCACCCCACAAGAGATTTTCCAATATCTGTTAGAATAAGTACAAGTCTAACCCTAAGACTTCAATTACAAATTCCTAACACTCTGCCTAAGATAGCACACCACTATCTTAGTTTACAACACTTGAAGAAAATACACCACTTTCTTCAAACAATAACTTTAATGATTTTTACAACAATGTTCTTAATTAAGAACAATAGAATATAATAGTTTGTGCAAAGATATCAATCCAATATACTTTCAAGTACAATAGAGAACCTTTCTCAATGATATGAAAATGTAGAGCATGTAATTGAAGTATGAAAATATAACTTTTAAAAGATCACAAAATATTTCAGAAAGTTGTTCAAAGTTCGTGGTAGGATTGATTGGTTTAAAACTGAAGTTTTGAAGTATTTATGTTCCAAAGTAACACTTCAGATAAATGGCAATGATTCCCAAACTTTTTGATGAACTTGTGCAATGTTTCGAAACTGAAAGTTGCATTGTTTCGAAGTGGTATTCAAATACAGTCTCAGTGTAATCGAATACACTTCTATAACGTTCTGTTTGTATTTGAAATTTGAATGTTTGTAGTCGAATACAACATCTTGTAGTCGAATACAAATGTTTCAAAATAGCTACTGACTTGCAATCTGTATTCGACTACGACACTTCGTATTCGAATACAGATCTTCAATTTTATCTTCTGATTTATGTTGGAACCAAATTGGTTCTAAGACTTAGGATTTTGATGTTTACAAAAGCACTCAATGTAAACTTATTTTATACCTTGAATTATTAAATTAAATGTCATCAGAAACTGAAGAAATCAGAAGCAGAAGATCAAAGGAAAATGAATTCTGGAATTTCCAAAAGATGTTTCAAGATGACTAAACTGAACCAGAAGATAACTTTGCAGGCCTATATCAGAAGGAATAAAATTCAGAATGAAACATGAATCATATCATTGCAAAGCCTGCCAGAAGGAGAGTTGATTAAGACAAACAGGAATCAAATATCAATTTTATTCCAGAAGTTATTCTGACCAAAAGATGGCCTGGCAGTAAAAATTACACAGCCCAGACTTGTTCCAGACTTGACCAGAAGGTATGTTTATGAGTCCAGAACATGAAGATCAATCAAGATTTGGCCCAGACAATAAGATAGCATGATTTAGGGCACGGAACTAAGTCCAGAACAAAAGAAATGAGTTCCAGAATCAACCCAGACCTGGTCCAAAATTAAAGGTAAAATGTCCTGACTGAAATATATTTTGATCAAGTTTATTTCAGTTTGTTCCAGACCAAATTCCAGAATCTGTCCAGATCAGAGTAAAAATATCCAGATCAATGGTCCAGATCAATGGTTCCAGACCAAATTCCAGAATCTGTCCAGATCAGAGTAAAAATATCCAGATCAAGGCTGAAATCAAGTTAAGTGAAACACAATTCAACCCCCCTTCTCGTGTTTGCACCTTCAATTGGTATCAGAGCTCGGTCTCAAGGCTGAGCACTTAACCGTGTTTGAGGAAAGGTCCAAGGGGTTCAATATGGCAGAAGAATTGGAAAACAACATCAACAGACCACCACTGTTTGATGGAGAAAGGTTTGAGTATTGGAAGGACAGAATGAGAAGCTTTGTCATATCTCAAGATCCTAAACTATGGAAGATGATAGTCAGAGGATATACTGCTCCTACTGATCTAGAAGATCCAACTAAGAAACTGGACATGTTTGATATGAAACCAGATTAAGTCAGATTACATAGACTTCATCACAAATCCAGAACCATGGTGGTCAGTGCACTCACGTTCAAGGAATTTGATAGATGCACAAATAATGAAACAGCAAAGAGTATATTCGATAGTCTGGTTCTGACCTATGAAGGAACCAAGCAGGTTCAAGATGCAAAGGCTAACATATTGGTCAGAAAGTATGAGCTGTTCAAGATGGAAGAGGATGAAGGCATAGACACAATGTTCAGCAGATTTCAGACTCTGGTATCAGGTTTAAAAGTATTAAACAAAAGCTATACCACTGCAGATCATGTATGGAAGATTCTGAGAAGTCTACCAAAAAGGTGGAGAACAAAGGTTACTGCAATTCAGGAAGCTAAGGATCTGAGTACCTTAAAGCTTGAAGATCTAATCAGCTCACTCATGTATCATGAAATAGAACTGGAAGAAGATGAACCTAAAAAGAAGAAGAATCTGGCTCTGAAATCGAAACAGAAGAAAGCTGCAAAGGCAGAATCAGAATCAGAGGATAGTGACAGTGACTGTGATGATATGGCTTACTTAACCAAAAAGATGGTTAAGATCTGGGAAAACAGGAAGAAAAGAAACTTCAGAAAGAAACATAACAGCAAGGATAAGGAAGAATATGACTAGAAGAATATTGTTTGTTATGGATGCAATGAACCTGGACATATCAAGTCAGAATGTCCAAATCTGGAAAAAGGCAAACCGGATAAGAAGAATTCCAGATACAGAAAGAAGGGTCTGATGGCTGCCTGGGATGTTTCAGAATCAGAGGAAGAATCGTCTGATGAAGAAGAGGCAGAAACAGCAAAGATGGCTCACATCAAGTCTGCTTCTGGACCTCATAAAGGCAAACAAACCAAGAAGAGTTCCAGATATAGAAAGAAAGGTCTGATGGATGCCTGGGATGTATCAGAATCAGAGGAAGAATCTTCTGATGAAGAAGAGGCAGAAACAGAAAAGATGGCTCACATTAAGTCTGCTTCTGGACCTCATAAAGGCACAAATTCGAGAAGGAAAGCAGGCAGAAGGAAGAATGATCGAAGCAATCATTCTGGCAAATCTGGAAGCACATCAGAGGAAACAATTCTGTCTCTGATGGCTCATACCAACTCAAGTTCTGAATATAGCTCAGGCTCTGGATCAGAATCAGAAGATGAAGACAATGAGGTATTTTCTGATCTGTCTAAATCTGAATTAATTGAGACTTTAAAAGACTTGTTAAATGCAAATAATAAGATATCTTTAAAACTGAAAACTCTTAGGGAAGATAAGAAAAATCTAACCAAAGAGGTCCAAGTTTCAAACAATCGAATTTCTGAGTATGCAACTGAAATCAAAGATTTAAAAACTGAAGTTGCAAGACTCAAATCTGAAAACCAAACTCTGAAAATTAATAATTGTTCTAATTCTGAGACTGTTTGTAAATCTGATATGCATGAGCAATTTTTTCAAAACTTTATTTCAAATGGAATGAAATAAGTAAGTATGCATCTATGATTTATGGAAACAGCAACTCTAGAAAGAGAGGTCTTGGTTTTACAGAAACAAGTACTGAAAATAAAGATGTTCATTCTGATGTTTTATGTAGTGTTTGTGCCAAGAAAGGTCACTCTGAATTATCTTGTCCAATGGTAAAATCTGAACAAGATCAGAGAGCTGTTACAACTAACAAACCTGGACCCAATCAGTTCTGGGTACCAAAAGAACAAATTGTTTATGTTGCAGATATTTTGAACAAATAGAAGGAGACACCAACAATGGTGCCTGGACAATGGATGCTGGCAACGCACAAGCAGAAGAAAGTATATGTTCCAATATCTACCAAACTGAAGCCAAGTGACTCTCGTAGAAGAAGAACTGGTCAACACAATCGGAACCAAAACCAGAATCATATGAGGAACAGGAAATATCAAAGATATCACACGAATCAGAACAGGAACTGGAACCAGAACCAGTATTAGAGGTACAGCAACTGGAACCAGAACCAACACTGGAACAAGAACTGGAGGCACAGAAACTGGAACCAGAATCAGAATCAGTACCAGAACCAGAACCTGAACAAGTATTAGTATCAAAGGTTGAGGTATGATCATCAGAACTACTTTAATTATCATAATCAGTATGATTACCAGAATCACCATAAGTTCCAGAATCACCAGAGGAACATGGTGTATGTGCCAAAGTAGAAATTAAAGAATCAGAATCAAGAGAGTTCTTCAAACACTCCAGTGAAGACTACAAACCTGGAAGGGAATTCAAATTCCCTCATCCAAACCATGTAATCTCATAACATATAGATTAGGAATCTGAAAATCAGAAGCAAGAGGATTTTCAGAGTAAAACCGAGGCTACATCTTGCTGTAAATACTATTATTATTTTATATTTACTGTGATAACAAGAAGCTTGATCTTAACCAATCAAAGCTAGATACGCATTCTGCAGGTCTTCAAACTGTCAGAGGAACCAGGTGATTCACACAAGTTGAACACTCAGAAGAAACAGCATTCCAGTGATCTCAAAAACAAACAGAAACCACCAGAAGCAGAATTAATGGTTTGGCTGAACTAAGTTCATTTTTAAATTAATTGATTTATATTATGGTATATGACAAACTGCTTGACAAAACAAAGCGAGATAAAGATAGTACAGGTTCATCAGAACCAAAAGGAGCAGAAGCAGAAGCAGAACGCATGGTTTGGCTGTATTGAGTTAAATTCTACCTTATTTAATTTGCATTATGTAATATGACAAACTGCTTGATCTTAACAAATCAAAGCAAGATAAAAACAGTGCAGGGAACAGAAGCACAAGAAACAGAAGTACCTGGAAAGAACCAGAAGCTGATTTATCAGAATCAGAAGCTGTTATAGAACCAGAAGCTGATGCGAACCAAGCAATGTTGATGAAGGTTTGGTAGAGGAAGGTTGGATATTTGCTATGCAAGAAGAGCTAAATGAATTCCAAAGGAATGATGTTTGGGATCTGGTATCCAGACCAAACAAAAACATTATTGGAACCAAGTAGGTGTTCAGAGACAAATTCAATGAAAAGGGTGAAGGTGTAGCTCAAGGATACAGTCAACAGAAATGTATAGATTACACTGAGACTTTTGTTCCAGTGGCCAGGTTAGAAGCATTTAGAATTCTCTTATCATTTGCTGCTAATCATGATATAATGTTGTATCAAATGGATGTTAAATGTTCATTCTTAATTGCTACACAAGTGAAGAAGTCTATGTCAAACAGCCCCCTGGTTTTGAAAATTCTGATTTTCTAGACCATGTTTTCAAACTTAAAAAGTCTCTATATGGTTTAAAACAAGCACCAAGGGCATGGTATGACAGACTTAGTAACTTTCTGCTTAAGAATGAATTTAATAGAGGCCAGATTGATAATACACTATTTAGGAAATCCATTAAACATGATATTCTGATTATTCAAGTCTATGTTGATGATATCATATTTGGATCCACTAATGGCACTTTGTGCAAAGAGTTTTCTGACCTAATGCAGAAGGAGTTTCAAATGAGCATGATGGGAGAACGTAAGTTCTTCCTGGGAATTCAGATTCACCAAGGCAAATCAGGTACACTCATTCACCAATCTAAATACACCAAAGAACTTCTTAAAAAGTTCAAAATGAGTGAATGTAAGCCAATGGCCACCCCCATGCACCCAACCTACTCACTTGAGAAAGATGAAACCAGCCAAAAGGCAGACCAGAAAACATACAGAGGTATGATTGAATCCCTTCTCTATTTAACTGCTTCTAGACCTGACATTATGTTTAGTGTTTGTGTCTGTGCCCGCTTTCAAGCTGACCCTAGGGAATCCCATTTAACTGCTATCAAAAGAATTCTAAGATACCTTAAAGGAACCACCAACCTTACCTTGTTATACAAGAAAACCCCCACCTACAAATTAAAAGGTTTCTGTGATTCCGACTATGCTGGAGACAAGCTGGAAAGGAAAAGTATAAGTGGCAACTGCATCTTGTTCTGTGATAACACCTCAGCCATAAACATAACCAAGAACCCTATCTTACACTCTAGAGCCAAACACATTGAAATAAAACACCATTTCATTAGGGACCATGTTCAGAAAGGAACCTTAAGCATTCAATTTGTGGACACTGATCATCAATGGGCTGATATCTTCACCAAGGCATTACCATAAGATAGGTTCGAGTTCATTAAGAAGCATCTCAGCATGACCTCCATATCTGACTAGCTCAAGTAGTCAACTTAGGAGTTTTTTATATTTCTTGCAATTTTAATTTCTGTCTTTTATTTTATGTTTTTTTTACCTTCTGAAATTTGTACAGAGAAAAACAAAAATACAAAAACAGCAGGACCACTTTTTGGCTGATGACAAAAAGGGGGAGAAAGAGAGAGAGAGAGAGAAAGAAGAAATAAGTAGAAAAGGAGAGACAAAATGAAAGGAGAAAGAAAAAGAAAGAGTGAAATCAAAAGAAGTTGAAAAGGAGAGGAATCAGGGAGAGAGAAAAAGAAAGAGTGAAATAAGAATGAGTTGAAAAGGAGAGGAAATGTGAAGAAAAAGAAAGAGAGCAAAAAGAAGAAGTTGAAAAGGAGAGGAGAAGAGAAAAGAAAGAGTGAAAAGAAGGAATTGGAAAGGAGAGTGTCAGACTTAGGGGGAGAGATTGGTTTGAGGGGGAGTAATTCAAGTCATTCGAGTTATAAATTAGCAAAATAAGTTAAGGTTTTGTCATCATCAAAGAGGGGCAGATTGTTGGAACCAAGTTGGTTCTAAGACTTAGGATTTTGATGTTTACAAAAGCACTCAATGTAAACTTATTTGATACCTTGAATTATTAAATTAAATGTCATCAGAAACTGAAGAAATCAGAAGCAGAAGATCAAAGGAAAATGAATTATGGAATTTCCAGAAGATGTTTCAGGATGACTAAACTGAACCAGAAGATAACTTTGCAGGCCTATATTAGAAGGAATAACATTCAGAATGAAACATGGATCATATCATTGGAAAGCCTGCCAGAAGGAGATTTGATCAAGACAAACAGGAATCAAATATCAATTTTATTCCAGAAGTTATTCTGACCAGAAGATGGCCTGGCAGTAAAAATTACACAGCCCAGACTTGTTCCAGACTTGACCAGAAGGTATGTTTATGAGTCCAGAACATGAAGATCAATCCAGATTTGGCTCAGACCATAAGATAGCATGATTTAGGGCATGGAACTAAGTCCAGAACAAAATAAATGAGTTCCAGAATCAACCCAGACCTGGTCCAAAATTAAAGGTAAAATGTCCAGACTGAAATATTTTTTGATCAAGTTTATTTCAGTTTGTTCCAGACCAAATTCCAGAATCTGTCCAGATCAGAGTAAAAATATCCTGATCAATGGTTCAGAAATAATTTTTTGAGTCCAGTGATGGTCAAGATCAGAAAATCAGACCATGGCCCAGAAGTGGCCGAAATCAGAGGGACAGGCTGTGCAGTCCAGAAATGGCCGAATCCAGAAGTTCATAGCATATCAGGCGCGCATCCAGGAAGGCTGAAATCAGAAGATCAGAGGGCTATGAAGTGTGGTCCAGGAATGGCCGAATTCAGAGGACAATAGCATAGCAATCAAGCTGGTCCAGCTGTGGACTATCGCATGAAGATCCAATGGTGCAGATTTGATCATGGGAATTAATGGTGAAGATCTCATGATATTTTTATCAAAATATTATAAAAGATTTGTTATAAATTAAATTGGAGTAGCATGGAAGTCAAGAGCTGTGGCGGGAAGCAATACACAGATTTGATTGGCCAGTTAAGATATGAAACAAATCTAAGGCTTAAAAAGATATGATTTTTATTTAAATAAAGCCAAATTGGTCAAGATATTTTTACAGAGAATCCAGCTATATTTAGCTCGAATTTAAAGATTGGAGAGGCCCAAATCAGCATCTATAAAAGGAGGCACAAGGCAGATTACTTAGCATCGAAAATCACAAAAAGGGTCATACACTTCAAAAGCAAACACTCTCAAATTTTCACATAAGTCAATTGTTGAGTCTTAGTTTTTAAAGCAAGTACTCTTGTTGTTTTCGTTCCACTTTGTCAAATCTAACTTGTTGAAGTAGAGTCTACAAGCTGTGGGAGTCAGTAGAGGTAGCAGGTTACTTGGCAATTAGATTTGTAGTGTTGAGAATTCTTCTACAATCTGGGGTGTCAGATTGGCTGAAGAACAGGAGCTGTTTTTCCTCAAGAAGTCTAGGATTGTTAGACTATTGAGAAGACTAACTTGGAGGGTCAGTAGCAAGGTTGTAATTCAAGTTTGAATTAGTGAAATCCTTCAAGGCGAAGGGACTGGACGTAGCCTCGTTAACGGTGAACCTGTATAAAATCTGTGAGTTTTTATTTTTATTTTTATCCGCTGCTAACTCTGTTTTAATTATACATCAAGTTTTGTTTTGAAAGTATTAAAACAGGAAAAGTTTCAAGTTAAGTCAAACACGTTTCAACCCCCCTTCTCGTGTTTGCACCTTCAATTTATAGTCTGTATTCGACTACGATACCTTGTATTCGAATATAGATTTCCAGTTTTGTAAAAACTTTATTTTCAAACAAGTTTATGTTATTTAATATTTTCATAAAATATTTTAATGCATATGCTATCAGAAGGTTCTCATAATATTGTACTTAAACTGTCTTTTGATTTAATATCAAATGCTTTTACCTAAATATAAATTTGAAAGATAAGTTGCTTAAAATCCTTTTTCTTTTTGATCAAGGATCATTTTGTCTTCATAAAAAATGTAGATCTTTAAATTTTCATGACTTTAGTATTTAAATGTATCTTTAGTTTATTAATTTAGTCTTTAAATATATCCTTTTTTTTCTAGTCCAATTGGTCTTTAAATATATCAATTGTGTAACAATTAATGTTTGCTATATGAGAAATTTAGTTAATTAGTATTTAGACAATGTTTATCAAGATTCATTGACGTTAATGTAATTTTTTTTCCAGGCAACAGACATAGAATCGCTAATAGATGGTAGACGTTCATCTGTTTCTAGCCACCAACCTGATGATCGTGGAGCAACATCAATAGAGACTGATTAGATATTTTGATGAACTTTTATGTTTCATGGAGTTGTTTTGTATGTTTAGCTACTCCACTAATGTTTTAAATATTTAAACTACTTTATTTATTATTTTAGTTAAGTTCAATGTATGAATTGGTGTTATTTATTTTGAAAAAATTATATAAATTGAATTTAGCTATAATAGTTATTTAATTGTGTATTTAAATTATGTGGATGATATTAATTTATAAATATTTTTTATTTTAATTAATAAAAAATCGGAAATAATTGTATAATAATGTTTCAATTTAAATTATTAGGATTGCGACGGTTCAAATTGTCTCAAAATGAATATAGCGACGGTTGATAACTGTTGCAATGTTTTGGATCAAATTGTTCAAAATGAATATAGCGACGATAGATAACTGTCGCGATGCTTCAAAAAAAATTTGAACGTGTTTTGCGACGGTTCGAACCGTCGCAAAAAAAGGTAAATTGAGGCGTTTATGAACCGTCGCAAAGTTGGCGACGGTTGAAACGACGGTTTTCGGAACCGTCGCAAAAATGCCTCGCGACGCACGAATCTGCGACATTTGACAAACTGTTGCAATCTTCCATTTGAGGCAGTTGTAACCGCCGCAAACCCCCTTCAAAACCGCCGCAATTTTTTTTTCTTATAGTGCCAGAACCAAAGGAAGTTGATGCAAACAAACCAGAAGAACTTGAAAAAGAAGAGGATACAAGCAAATCAAAAGAATATGACATTTTCAAAGGATGAATCTGATGATAAGTCAGAAGAAAAATATGGATGGAAGTATAAGTCATCTCATCCTGAAACTCTAATCATTGGAAGTGCAAGTGATCCTTTAAGGAACAAATCATCACTTAAAGACACCATTTTGTTTGGCTTACTCTCATCAATTGAGCCTACCTCTATTTATGAAGCATTGGCAGAAAATGGATGGATTCTTGCAATGCAAGAAGAGTTAAATGAATTTTAGAGGAATGATGTTTGGGATCTAGTACTAAGACCAGAAAAGAACATTATTGGAACCAAGTGGGTTTTCAGAAACAAGGCAAAACTTGTTGCACAAGGCTACAGTCACCAAGAAGGCATTGATTACATTGAGACATTTGCTCCAGTGGCCAGTTAGAAGCTATTCGTATCCTACTCTCTTTTGCTGCAAATAATAACATTTCATTATTTCAAATGGATGTTAAAAGTGCTTTTCTAAATGGTTATATAAGTGAAGAAGTCTATGTTAAATAACCCCCAAGTTTTGAAAGTTCTGAATTTCCAAATCATGTTTTTAAACTAAGAAAATCTCTGTATGGTCTAAAACAAGCACCTAGGGCATTGTATGATAGACTTAGTAACTTCTTGCTTAAAAATAACTTTGAAAGAGAACAAGTAGATAATACACTTTGTAGAAAATCAATAGAAGATGACATTCTTATTATTCAAATTTATGTTGATGACATTATTTTTGGATCTTCTAATGGCACTCTTTGCTAAGAATTTTCTCAATTAATGCAACATGAATTTCAAATGAGTATGATCGGAGACCTTAAGTTCTTCTTAGGGATACAAATTCAGCAAAGTCAAAAAGGTATTTACATTCATCAAACTAAATATACAAAACAGCTTCTCAAGAAGTTTAAGATGAGTGATTGCAAACCTATGGCTACACCATTGCACCCTACTTGTTCACTTGAAAAAGATCATTCAGGCCAAAAAGTTGACCAAAAAACCTATAGAGGAATGATTGGATCTCTACTTTACCTTACCGCTTCTAGACCTAACATCATGTTTAATGTATGTGTATGTGCAAGATTTCAAGCAGACCCTAGGGAATCGTATTTAACTGCTGTTAAGAGAATCCTTAGATACCTAAAAGGAACTACCAACCTTACCTTGTTCTACAAGAAATCTCCTAAGTACAAACTTAGTGGATACTCTGATTCTGATTATGCTGCACATAAACTTGAGAGAAAGAGCACTAGCGGAAACTGCACCTTTTTAGGTGACAACTTAATATTTTGGTCAAGTAAAAGACAAAACACTATTGCAATGTCAACAGCAGAGGCTGAGTACATTTCAGCAGCTGGATGCAGTTCTCAACTACTTTGGATAAAACATCAACTAGAAGACTACAAAATCCTAGAAACAAACATTCCCATATATTATGATAACAATTTTGCCATTTGCCTAACCAAAAACCCTAAACTACATTCTATAGCTAAACACATAGAAATCAAACACCACTTCATTAGGAATTTGTTCAAAATAGGGTACTAAACATTCAGTTTGTAAACACTGAACACCAATGGGCTGACATATTCACCAAACCACTACCTGAAGATAGGTTTGGCTTCATCAAGAAAAACCCAAATCTTACCTTTATATCTGACTGATATTGTAATCACTTGAAAGTAGTTTAGTTTTAAATTATTTTTTATATTTTCTTCTAATATGTTATATTCATGTTATTCAAAAAAAAATTGTTTATACAATGTTGTAAACATGTATGCAAAATAAAAGGGGGAGAAAGATCACTTTCATGCCTTTTCTTTGTTTTGAATAACATGAACATAACATATTACAAAAAAATATATAAACACTAATTTAAAACTACACTATTTTGAAGTAATGACAATATCAGTCAGATATGAAGGTAAGATTTAGGTTTTTCTTGATGAAGTCAAACCTATCTTCAGGTAATGGTTTGGTGAACATGTCAGCCCATTGGTGCAGCCACAGGTTTGCAATAACTCATCTTAAACTTCTTGAGAAGCTCTTTTGTATATTTTTTTTTATGAATGTATATACCTTTTTGACATTGCTGAATTTGAATCTCTAGGAAGAGCTTAAGTTCTCCCATCATGCTTGTTTGAAATTCCTGTTGCATCAATTTAGAAAATTCTTGGCAGAGAGTGCCATTAGTAGATCCAAAGATAATATCATCAACATATACTTGAATGATAAGAATATCATCTTCTATTGATTTTCTAAAAAATGTATTGTCTACTTGTCCTCTTTCAAAGTTATTTTTAAGCAAGAAGTTACTAAGTCTATCATATCATGCCCTAGGTGCTTGTTTTAAACCATAATTTTTTTTAAGTTTAAAAACATGATTTGGGAAATTCATAACTTTCAAAACCTGGGGGTTGTTTAACATAGACTTCTTCACTTATATAACCATTTAAAAATGCGCTTTTAACATCCATTTGAAATAATGTAATGTTATTATTAGCAGAAAGGAAAGTAGGATACGAATAGCTTCTAACCTAGCTACTGGAGCAAATGTCTCAGTATAGTCAGTACCTTCTTGCTGACTGTAGCCTTGTGCAATAAGTCTTGCCTTGTTTCTAACAACTTCTCCTTTTTCATTTAACTTGTTTCTGAAAACCCACTTGGTTCCAATAATGTTCTTTTCTGGTCTTGGTACTAGATCCCAAACATCATTCTTTTAACTCTACTTGCATTGCTCGAATCCATCTATATCTTTCTTCTAACTTATCTTCAAATTTATCCTCTGAAGACTTGTCGTATTCTTGCTGGTATCTTCTGCTTTTTCATGTTCTTTTTCATGCATCAGCTTCTGGTTCTGCTAAATCTGCATCAGCTTATGGTTCTAGTAAATCTGCATCCGCTTCGGGTTTTGGTAAATCTGCATCAGCTTATGGTTCTGGTAAATCTTTATCAGCTTCTGGTTCTGGTAAATCTGCATGAGCTTCTGGTTCTGATAAATCTGCATCAAGGTCAAGCTAAAAAATCATATAATTTAAGAGTGAAATTAATACAACCAGAACATCAGTTCTACTTCTAGTGGTTTCTGCTTGTTTTTTCTTTTGAAACCACTGGAATGTTGTTTCTGCTGAGGCGTTCACATCACGTGGATCACTTGGTTCCTCTGACAGTTTGAGATCCTGAAAAAATACTTATCTAGCTTTGATTTTTAAGATCAAGCTTCTTGTTATCACAGTAAATATAAATATCAAACAATAATAATATTAAAAGATAGATATAACCTATATGTCACAGCTTCAGTTTCATTCTGAAAAATCCTCTTGTTTCTAATTTTCAGATTCTGAATCTACATATTCTATGATTAGAGGGTCTGGATGAAGGGCTTTGCATTCCCTTCCCGATTTGTAGTTTTGATGAATTTCACTGGAGTGTTTGAAGAAGTCTCCTGATTTTGATTATTCATTTGACATTTCTCTTTCTGCTGATATATCAGGTTCCTCTAACATTTCTAGAACTGATGGTAATTCTAATTCTTCTGATAGTTCCAATTTCGTTGATATGTGTGATTTCTCTGTCTGTCTCAATTTTCTTGATATGTGTGATTTCTCTGTCTGTTTTGATATTTCCTGTTTTTCATATGGTTCTGGTTCTGATAGGTATTGTGTTGACCAGTTCTTTTTCCACCAAAGTCAATTTTCTTTTGTTTGGTAAGTGTTGGAACATAGACCTTTTTCCCTACATATATTGCCAGCATCCATTGACCAGGCACCATGACTAGTGTTTCAATTTGGTTGCTAAAAACATCTGCAACATAAAAAAATTTATCTTTTGGTACCCAAATCTGGTTGGGTCCAGGTTTATTAGTCTTGAAAGGTTTCTTGTTTTTCCTTGTATTTATCATGGGACAAGACAATTTTGAGTGACCTTTCTTAGCACAAACAGCACACAAAAGATTTCAGGAAATATGTTTAGTTATAGTTACAGATTCATGAAATCCTATACCTGTATTACCATTTTTACTAACTCCATAAATTATAGAAGCATATTTGCTTATTTCCATACCATTAGCAGTAAAATCTTGTAAAACTTGTTCATGCATATCATAATTACATACAATATTTCCACTTGATGTTGAACAAAGATTACTTTTCAGCCTTAAGTTCAACAATATTAGATTTAATAGCTGTATTTTCTATTTTACATTCTGCATTTTGATTCTTTAAAATAGTAACTTCTCTGGTTAGAATTGTATTTTCTTTCCTAAGTGTTTTCTGTTTTAAACACAATTTGTTATTGACATTTAAAATATCATTCGTTGCAGTAATTAAATCAGATCGAGTGAATTCAAAAAATACCTCTTTTTCTTCTTTGATGATTCACTTCCAAAATCAGAGTCTGTATCAGATCCAGAGGCAGTATTGGAGTGAGCCATCAAATCCAACTCTGCTTCTTCATCTTCTGATTCTCTTACAGAGTTAGCATCTGTGTCGGATCCATAGGCAGAATGAGTGTGAGTCATCAAAGCCAATTCTGCTTCTTCTGATTCACTTCCAGAGTCAGATTCTATGTGGGATCCAGAGGCAGAATTGATATGAGCCATCATGGCTAATTCTACTTCTTCATCATCAGAAGATTCATCAGAATCATCCCATGTTGCCATCAGATTTTTCTTCTTGGGTCTGAGGTCTTTCTTCTAGTGTTTTCCTTTCTCTAGGTTTGTGTATTCTGACTTGATGTGTCCTGGTTCATTGCATCCATAGCAAGTGATACTATACTTTTCATGTTCATCCTTTCCTCTGTTGGAATACTTGGAATACCTCTGGGGAAACTTCTTCTTTCTGTTGTGCCACATCTTCAGAACTTTCTGGTTATGAAGGCAATTTCTTCTTCATGTGTCCCCAGCTTCTACTTCTGCTTTTAGAGCTTTCTTTTGTTTGGATTTCAAAGCTAGGATTTTGTTCTTCTTCTTGGGCTCATCTTCTTCCAACTCAATTTCATGTGACTTGAGGGAACTGATTAATTCTTCCAGCTTCAGAGTGTTCAGGTCTTTTGCTTCCTGAATGGCAGTGATCTTTGGTCTCCACTTGGTTGGTAGACTTCTAAGAATTTTCTTCACGTGGTCAGCAGCGGTGTAGCTCTTCTTGAGTACTCTTAATCTCGAAACCATAGTTTGGAATCTGGAAAACATTGCTTCAATGTCTTCATCTTCTTCTATCTGGAACAGCTTGTACTTCTTGACTAGAATGTTGGCCTTTGCTTCTTGAACTTGCTTGCTGCCATCATACGTTAGAGTCAGACTATCATATATGCTCTTTGTTGTCTCTTTGTTGGTGCACTTGTCGAATTCCTTGAATGTGATTGCATTGATCATGAACGTTCTGGATTTGTGATGCATCTTGTACATCTTCTTCTGGTGAGCATCCATCTCCTTTATGGGAATTTCAACACCATCAGCATCTTCAAGAGCAGTATAACAATCTTCCACGAAGTCCCAAAGTTCAGGATCTTGTGAGATAAAGAAACTCCTCATCATGTCCTTCCAGTACTCGAACCGTTCCCCATCAAATAGAGGTGGTCTGTTGATGTTTCCTCCAGCAGCTTCTTCATTAAATCTAGACATGTTGAACCTTGGATCTTTTCTCAACCACTGTAAGGTGCTCAGTCTTGAGACCGAGCTCTGATGCCAATTGAAGGTGCAAACACGAGAAGGGGGGTTGAATTGTGTTTGTCAATTTCAAATTCTTTTTGCTGTTTTTGATGAATGTTGATGTAAGTTACTTGTTGAATAAATAATCAGATTAAGTAGTGGATAATAACACATCAATTTATCCTGGTTCACCATTATCCTAAAGGCTTTAATCCACTAATTCAAAACCATTTAATTACAGCACTTGACCCTTCAAGTCAGTCTTCCCAAACTGTCTAACAACACCAGAATTTTGAGGAACGATAACAACACCTTGACCCTGTTGGAACCAAATTGGTTCTATACTTAGAATTTTGATGTTTACAAAAGTACTTTTATGTAATCTTATTTTGACTTAGAATAATAATGAAAAATGCCACCAGAAGATGACGTCACCAGAGGCAGATAATGACGTCACCAGAAGATAAAACCAGAAGCAGAAGATGAGGACACATGAGGATAAAATCACAAAATTGACGTAGATCAGATTACATAGTCCAAAGTTGGTCGAGATCAGAGGATCATACGGTCTAGATTTTAATTATGATGAAAATCAGTGAAGACTTGATTAAATTCGAAAAAGACTTGATTAAATTTTGATAGAAATTTGATCAAAGTATTAAGGGGATTTGATACAAAAATAAATTGAAGTCTTGGAGAAATTGATTATTTTACTTTATCTGCTGCTAATTCTGCTTGCTTATATATCATATTTTAAATAATCATCAAAAACAGAAAAAGAATTCAAGTATTACAAACACAATTCAACCCCTCTTCTCGTGTTTGCACCTTCAGACCCTACAAGTCAAGTCTTCTCCTACCAATCTGACAAGCCCAGATTGAATAAGGAACTTCCACACCTTGACCCTACAAGTCAAGTCTTCTCCTACCAATCTGACAACCCTAGATTGAAGAAGGAACCTACACCTCTATCGGGTTTGATTACAAGGGTTTGGAACTCTGCAATGTTGCTTCTGGAAAGCTGATTTCTACACTAAATTTCTCTCTCAAAAACACTTAGAAAATATTCCTCTTGCACACTTGTGTTTCTCTCTTTTGAACTCTCAAATAACTTTGAAATGAAGCTTGAGTTCTTGTGTTTTTTGATTGATTTAAATTGTAAGATGAATCTGGATTTTACGCTTGAGTTCTTCTACTTTTCGATGTTTACGGCTGCTGCCTGAAGCCTCCTTTTATAGCTGAAATATGGGCTTTGTCCAAGCTTCAATTCGAGATAAATCTTGCTCATATTTCTTTGAAAATTATGTGGCCCAATCCTGTTTCTTTTAATTTCGAACCATATCTTCTTTGCTGAGATTTCCTTCGTATTTCTTTTAGGTCTTCTTTGATTTTTGAATCAAATCATCTTAAGCCTACGATCAGATCTCTTTCAAAATTCAGTCGAGTCCTCTTCTAATTTTAATCAAGTCTTTACTTGATCTGCATCATGATTTAAAATCTGGACCGTATTTGCTGATCTGGACCAAGTCTGGACCATGTGATTTGATATGTACCATTCTGTTTCCTAATCTAGACACTGTGATCTTCTGATATGGACTATCTGATCTTTTTAATCTGGACCAATTCTTTTGTTCTAGACCATGCTATCTTCTGGTTTGGACCATGTCTTCTGTTCTTGACCAAGTTATCTTCTGATCTGGACCGTGTTATCTTTTGGATAATGTTTCCTTCTGGTCTAGACCATGTCTCCTTCTTGACCAAGTATTCTTCTGATCTGAACCAAGTCTCCTTCTGGACCATGTTTGCTTCTGATTTGGACCATGCTTGCTTTTGGACAAGGTTTCCTTCTGGTCTGGGCCACAAATGATATCCTCTAATAATGTCATTGTTTCTTCCCTTTGATGATATCCTCTGATTGATGATATCCTTTCATTTTTTCCTTTGATGACATCCTTTGATTCTTGCTTTTTATGGGATCCTCTGGTGATATCCTCTGGAAGTATCCTCTGGTGATATCTTTTGGTATCCTCTGGATGTATCATTTGATGACATCCTCTAGTATCCTCTGGATGTATCCTCTGGTGATATTTTCTGGCTTTATCTTCTGGAGGTATCCTTTGGTTATTTTATCATCTGGTGAGGTCATCCTATGATTTTTGATTCTAGTGATTTCATCCTTTGGTGTATCCTCTAGTGACGTCATCCTCTGATTTTTCATTCATCTTCTAAGTCAAAATTTGATTTTCATAAAATACTTTTGTTAACATCAAAACTTTAATTGAAAGAACCAACTTGGTTCCAACACACACCACCTTGATCCTACAAGCCAAGTCTTCTCCTAACAATCCGACAACCTCAGATTGAAGAAGCAACTTACACCACTATCGGGTTGGATACAAAGGTTTGGAACTTGAGTAGTTGCTTCTGGAAAGCTGATTATAACAATGACTCTCACACTTTGAGAAAAGAATACTTAGAAAACATTTCTCTTTCGCACGAGTGTTTCTCTCTTTGAACTCTAACATGAATTTGGATTTTAAGCTTGAGTTCTTATACTCTCTTCAGTTTTTCGATAATTTCTTCTTCAGCCTGGAGTATCGATTTATTGTTGAGATTTGGGCTTTCTACTTGGTCCAAGTTTAATTTCGAATTGTATTTTGTTCATATTTCTTTTGTAAATTCTTCAACTTGATTCTATTCCTTTTTAAATTTGAACCAAATCTTCTGCTGCTATAAAATAAATCTTCCTCAAATTTTGATCAAATCTTCTTCAAATTTCAATCAAGTCTTCTTCGAATTTGAATCAAATCTTCTACGAATCTTGACCATGTCTTCTTTCACACTCTGATGTTTGCCTCAGATGGTATCCTCTCATGATGTCCTCTGATTCCTGCCTCTAAAAGTATTCTCTGGTGATATCCTCTGATTTTTCCCTCTGATGATATCGTTTGATTTTTGCCTATGATGATATCCTCTGATTTTTTCCTCTAGTGATATCCTCTGGTGGGATCCTCTGGTGATATCCTCTGGGATCCTCTAGTGATATCCTCTGGAGGTATCCTCTGGTGACATCCTCTGGTGGCATCCTCTGGTGGCACCCTCTGGTGGGATCCTCTGGTAGTATCCTCTGGTGAAACCCTCTGGAGGTATCCTCTGGTGGCATCCTCTGTTGACATTCTTTGGTGATATCCTCTAGTGGCATCCTCTGGTGGTATACTTCTTCGAAGTCAAATATATTATTCTCATAAAATACTTTTGTTAACATCAAAACTTTAAGTGTAAAACCAACTTGGTTCCAACATTTATTGCAACCATTGTATAATGGTTTCATTACATCACTTAACAACCTCTCAAACATTTCAGGATAATCCTAAAGATCTTCTTCAACCACATCTGCAATTTTTCAAATTTGATCACAATCATAAGTATTTGTGTCAAAATCATTCAATTCATATTATTCCCAAATCAGCGTTATCGTTACATGTTTTATCGTGCATTGTCCAACATGTATAGCTTCGATCAATTTTGTTACTCCTTAAATGTCAATTCAACTAAACTTCATTGGCCCGATTTCCATAACAACAAATCTAAGAATGGACTGATGATTCGACTAGGGTCTTTGGCATGTTTCATGGCAAACTTAACAAACTCTTTTACTTCGTTTTCATATTCCTTTGACAATCGATTACCAGACATCCATATTTTATCCATTGTTTCTTTAAAATTACTTTAACAAAAAGTTAAAATTTCTATCTACAAAAGTGTTACAACAAAACATTTAGTTAAGACAAACTATGAGAGGCAATAAATAACGAGTGTTTGTGTATCGTATTTTTATTACTGCATTCTTATAGTTCTCTCTCTATTTTCTTAGTTAAACAACAACATACAACAATCCAATCACAAACAGCACAGTTGACAAACAACAACATATCTTATTGCATTCTTATAATTATCTCTACGACAAACAACAATAAACAGAAATCCAATGACAACACAGCAGTAAACTTATTTTTATTATTGCATTCTTATACTTCTCTCTATGAAAAACAACAACATATGCAACAATCCAATGACAACGGTCATAGACAGCGCTACAAATACAACACTTTAAGAAAAACGTTGTCTATCATACACCAAT
Source organism: Cicer cuneatum (assembly GCA_037974295.1). NCBI lineage: Eukaryota > Viridiplantae > Streptophyta > Magnoliopsida > Fabales > Fabaceae > Cicer > Cicer cuneatum. Next base: position 44,057,683 of record JBBPBO010000003.1, on the reverse strand, counting down.
TTTTTTAATAAGACCTTAGACAGCATTTTTTCATAAAAGTGTTGTTTAAGATTCACCAATTTTTTTTGTAAGACTTTAGACGGCGCTTCTTTAGAAAAGCGTTGTCTAAGATATACCAATTTTTTTTTTGTTTTTTAAAAGACCTTAGACGGTGCTTTTTTTTTTTTATAAGCGTTGTCTAAGGTTTACCGAAAATATTTTTATTATATGAGACCTTAGATAACGCTTTTTCAAAAAAACGTCTACGGTTCACCAAATTTTTTTTATAAGACTTAAGAGAATGCTTTTCTAAAAAAATGCTATCAAAGGTTCGACAATTTTTTTTTAAGACCAACGACAACGCTTGTCAGAAAAGTATTGTCTAAAGACTATATGAAAATTATGTTTTTTCTAATACATGTAACAACGCTTTTTCAACAAAAAAAATGTTGTAAAAGAATTGTGTGTATCGATATTATCATGGCTTGGGCATGTCAAAATAAGACTTTGTGGTGGTAACAAAAGAAGCTTTTCACAAGCTGGTGACGAAGAAAGAAAAGACTGATCAAAAGATTGTGTAAACTAAAAAATGTTGTACTAAATCTAGATAAAATTTATTTTTAAGAGATAAAACAATAAATATAAAATTCAACTTCAAATTAAAGTTCATCAAACTTTAAATACATTGCAAACACAAACATTCCAGTACAACACAAGAAATACCACACACGACATGCATTCATGCTATGTTTCTATATTCAAATTAAAGTGGAAAGCACGAGAAAACAAAAACCATAATTTTCAAAGTGGAATTGGATCCTACGCATGACATGCATTCATGCATGTTTCTTTATTCAAATTAGAAATAGAAAGCACGAGAAAACTAAAACAATATCTGTCAAACAGGATTTGGATCCCACACGACATGCATTGATGCATGTTTCTTTATTAAATTAAAAATAGAAAGCACGAGAAAACTAAAAGCATAATTGCCAAACTGGAATTGGATCCACAAGCACAGTTTTGATATATGTCTTCGTTACTCCTTCAGAATGAGTGTTGTTATCTTTATCTTCATAAGTAACATCCATAAAATGTCAAAGGTTGAGAACACAAGTCAAAAAAGACATTGGAACTTTGGTTGGCCTAAGACATTCCTCATTCATATCTTTCCTTGTAATTACAATTCTTTTGTGACATTCTTGAATAGCAATTTCCCGAGATATACCATATTGCTTTTTATAGCAATCCAACAATGAGCAGACATGTCCTCTTTTATGTTCAAACTATATAAGTATAAATAAGCCATTCAATTGTTTATATCACGTGTAATATAACCAATATTATATATTAATTGCAGAGAACAATTTATATATATATATATATATATATATATATATATTATAGAAATACCCCGCTGGACACAACTTCATCCGATAGTCTGCAAAGATGAGAAGCGGCAGTAACCATTTTTGGCTACTTTGATACCCAATCGAAGATGTTCTTTGTAGCAGTGTCGCCCATGCCAATGTAAGAAACAAAAATCAGCAAAGGGTAAGCAGTTGATACGCGCATGTACTCTTCTGCTGTTGGGATGAAGTTTTCGTTCAGCCATCTAGCCTCAGTCATAAAAGCCTAGATAGTCTCTTTGAACTGCCATCATGCATCACCATGCAATACAACAGAATTATGAGTATACTCATATATTTTAATAATCATAATATAATTAAAGAAAAACTCATGCGTCTTTTAAGAAGTAATTAAGGTTATATACTTATAATTGTGAAAATTCTGAAATTAATTAAGGATGTATATATAAAAGTAATTAAATTATATGATTAGTTACTATGAATTGAGTTTATACGTACACGCATAATTATTATGTTTCTCAACTTCACAAAATAAATATTGGAAATTAAATGTACAAACTCTTCTTTTATGTAATAGGTAAGGGTATAGACTAGCAACACATGCCTTTCAATAACCTGTTACATCTATATCCAACACAAACAAGTTGTCGTGTTCGAAATCCACTGAGGTAATGGATATCCAACCCATTTGACAACCAATTCCATGACATACTATTTCATATTCGGGCATTTCTGACCCCGGACAAAACCTTTGCTTGAAAAATTCCAAGATTTCTATCCTTTCGTATTAACCCAAAGCAAGCGAAGCACAATGGGTGTGTTGTTTGAACTTAAATAAAAATAATTTTTAGATTATAAAATTTAGAGATTATTTTTTAGATATTTATTTAAAAAATATTTTTTGATTTTTGTATATATACTTTCATAAAAATGATTTTTAATTTATTTGTATCCACTTTCAATCATCGTGCTAACTCGCTTCAATCATCATGCTCACAATAAAAACTATGGGTCATGCTAACTTGCCCCCTTAAGACACACCTTAAGGATTCTTCAAATAGTAATTTTATTTTGAAAAAATGAAGTATACAATTTTCAATAAAGATAAATGAACAATTTGCAATATAAAATTTCTATTTTTAGTATAGTAACAAGTGTCGTAAGGGCACATGATAGCATTTTTCAAAAACTACTTAAATAAAGATTTTATTTTAGATATTAAACTTATAGGATCTTTCAAGAAGGTTAGATGGAACACCAGAGTTGCCGAAAGAACTGAACGCAAAAGACCCACACAAACTACCCATTGATAAAGTATAATTTTCCATGATGATAGCCTACTCGATCCTCAATTGTTTATCACTAGTTCCCCATGTACCTTTTAGGTGTGGGAAGGCTCAATAAGAATCCTGAAGTTAAATAATGGGAATTCCTCCACTTGACAATTCAAAGCTCTAGCTGTCTGATGGACCTTCATCAGTCGCTATTTTTAGAGTCATTTTGAGTCAATTGTTTAGCTTATTTCATTCAATTTAATGTTCATTTTAGAGTTATTTTGAATAAATGGTTCTTCGAATAAATAAGGTATTTCTACTTTCATTTTCTCGATTAACCAGCTAAATTGTGTAGTTGTATATTGTTTCATTGGTTTAGCGCAATGCTGAAGTTTCGTAAAAAACCAACATGACTCATGCGTAGTATTTTAATCATATTTGAGGTTGTAGATGTCCAAATGGAGTCAAATAAGTTGCAAATAAAAACTAATATTCCTACCTACAACTTTCATGAAGACACTAAAACCCAACGTGGACCATAAAGGAATGACAAGTGCAAGTTAAATCAAAGGGAGAATTTTTTTGAAGAACAAAGCTGTTTATTTAACCCAGGGGACTCATTGCACCCAGAGTTGCTAGCAATGGGCTGTCACGCATTTTTGGGCCCTATTTAAGCTAAAAAATTAGATTTTGCAAAGGTTCTAACTTAGAGGGCATTAGAGATCATATATGCATGTTTTGTAGGCTAGGAACTTGAAGATTACACTCTTGGAACAAGAAGTGAAGATTCATTACATCTTTTTTATGTGTAATTTCATCTTCTTTATTGTTACTATATTTTTAACTATGAACTAATTTACTCATTGATTAGGGAATATATGAACATCCTTGAATCTATGTAGTTTTGGTTTTTATATACTATTTATGCAATTACAAAGTATTTGAATATTCATGTATTTTTGTTCTTAATGTTTTTCTATAACTGAACAATATAGAATTGAACCTATGTATTATTTTGTTATTTGAAAATATAACCAAAACTAAAATAGGTGTTCATGTTTCCATATTGTTATAGGGATATAAAATATTAACATGTGTCATAAGAAATTAACGTTCATACATGCTTTGAGTAACAGGCTGGTCACTTGAGGAATTAGGGTTCGTTGTTATAGAAAAGGGATTTGAGCAAAGTAATTGGTCTTAGTCTAGTTGGTTAATTTGACATAGTCAAATAAGTTAGATTGTTAAAATAGTTAATTAATAATTACATAGTGAAAAGGAGGTGATTCAAATCCCTAATCGTTTGTATCATAATCTCTATCTAGATAGTTTTATTTCGTTTCTATTCAAATAACCCTTTATCAAACATTTTACTCGGCTAAGTTTATAACTTTGTTCCATAATTAAACTAATACCAATGCCTGTAGACATAATTTTACTTATCATTATTATTACTTGAACGATTTGGTACACTTGTCAAAGAGTTGTCACTACTTATCTTAGCCACTCGCTTGACACATTGTTTCCAATCAACTTGCGTTTATGGAAGTTGACTTTAGGTCTAATGTTACTTCAAACGAATTTAAAATTGTTTTGATCGACATTATATTCCGCCATGTTTGACTTACCATCATTAATTTTTCAACAACAAATTGAAGATGAGACAATTGATATCTTTGATCATCAACAGTATACATTGGACAATATGTTTATAAGTGGGGGTATTCATCAATTTTCTTATCCTTATTATCTCCGTGGAGACAATTTTATTAATCATTATTAATACTTGAACGATTTGGTACATTTGTCAAAGAGTTGTCACTACTTGTCTGTTCGTCATTCAAGTTCGACATTTGTGTTTACGTCGTCTCCTCGTCATTCGAGTTTCACTGCTACTGTCGTTGTTCTGTCTCTAATCGAAGTTCGTGTCTTGGTCGTCTCCTTGTCGCTGTTGTGGTTTATGCGTTGGTGTTCTAATTTCCATTATCGTTGCTTGTCCTATTATGCGGTTGTTTATGCTCTAGATTTGATTTATGGGTTTGTTGGTCCTATTTTCTTGTGATTTCTCATTATTTTATGGGGTTGGATTCGATTTATGATTTCTCGTGATTTCCGGGTTTGGATTTTAATTTTGATTATCCTTGTGATATGTGTTTTGTTTGATTGGATCAATTTCCATCATGTAATCCCTTTCGTCGAGTGCAGGCTAAAAGGTGAACAAATAGCAATGACTATTACCAAAGAGGAATATGTCGCAGGTCTTGAGGCATGGAAAAACAATCTTTACGGTCAAATGATTTGGACAAATAGTGAAACACCATTAAAGGTTGAAGAATTGTGGGCCAAATTACTCGAGTTATGGAAAAGGATACTATGAGTTATTTTTCTCTTCTATTGATGACCATAGAAGTGTCCAATCAGTTAGTTCATATAATATTAATCATGGATATTTGAACTATTCATGTGTACTCCAAATTTAACCACAATCGTCAACATCAGACAACCTCTCAAGTTTAGGTTCGTATTACTAGTTTACCACAAGAATATTGGTGCCCTAAGATCATATTTGCCATTCCTTGTAGTTTAGGCACACATATTTTCTTGGTCATTACGCCAGACTTGTAATTGATGTTGATCTAATTGCGAAGTTTCGTGACCAAGTTTTAGTTAAAAGAAATGGGTTTTCATTTTATGTGGGAGTGGAATTTGAGAAATTGTAAGATTTTTGCAGTTACTATAAGCACATTAGCCATTCATTTTCTTCTTGCAAAAGAGCTCAAGCTAATAATAACAAGAAAGAGATGGGTAACTTAAACAATTTTGGTACCTGTCAAGGATAATTGCACTGGTAGCAAAGATAATCACATTGGTGGTGAAAATAATCTGCCAAAGTAATGATCCAAGTCAGAATGGCGAAATGGTTGAAAAATAAAATAATCATGATTCTTCTTAAGTTCACTCTAACAATGAAGAGTCACCTACGAAGGAAGCTAGTGCAGGTAGCGACACAACTATTAATATTGGAGATTCTCCAAGTTTGCATAGTCAAGATGACTAGCAAGTAGACAATGATAAAATTGTTTCGGAAACCCAAATTAATCTAGAGGATGACAAAGAAGTGGATGAATAAATTGAGGTTGAATACAAAGTTTTCCAAGTTCCTAATATTAATGTCCCAAATATTGGGCATAATGATATCAAGATTTTAAACTAATGGAGCTGACATGTATGAGGAACTAGTTGCTAAGGATCATTCAGAAATTCTGTTGTCTGAAAGAAAAAAAAGCTAGACAATGGCAAATTGCTAAAGAGATTGAGAATAAAGTCATTTGGGCCAGGACAGGTTCAAGGAACCAACCCAAATAAAGTGCATCTTTTGGAATATTAGGGGCATGGCCAATCCCCCATCATGATTGGCCTTCAAAAGGTTATGCAAAATATAAACCTGATTTTTTTTTCTTTATATCTAAAACTTGGATGAATTTCAATGACTTTCATAAGTGTATCTTACAGACCTTGGATGAATTTCTAGCTCTTTTGTGTTCATTCTAGGGACAAATTTCTACAGTTGGCGTCTATGCTCTTCTCATCCATAATGATATAGATTTTGGTATGAATGTTGTTTATGCGTCCACAAATTACATTGTTAGGAGATCTTTGCGGTGTCATATTACTAATGAGAAAAATCAATACAATCTTCACTGGTCTTTCGTTGGTGATTACAATACTATTTTTAGGAGCACATGAGCATAGAGGATATAGTACTCCTTTCAAGATGCCTATTGAGGATTTCCAAAATTAGACTTAGTGTAATTCTCTCATTCATCTGCCCACTAATACAAGTCAATGATTGACCATCTAAAGACAAAGGAAAAAAATGCTACAATGGTTATCTTCCTGACTAAAAATCCATCTTGATTCTTTAACTCAAAGATCAAAAGAAGAAAGCTCTAAATGAAGCCTCTAATAAAGTCAATGTTCTGGTACAAATTAGATCCTCTAATGAACAAGGAAAGAGAATTTACTAAATAAATTCACAGTAACTTTGAAGAATCTTTTAGAGTTATGACTAACTCTGATAAACGTGACTTGGACGCGCCTCCGACGAATCTATTAATATATGCTCACTCTGATGACTCTACATTTGATATTTCTAGTAAACTAGTTGACCTTCTGGTCAATGTTTCAAGTCAACACTCTAATAAGAAGTTAACATTCCGACACCCTCTACTCATCAAGGATGAACTTATCCTCTCACTGAAGAAGCGCATGAAATCATCTAATAGTGATGTTCTTTAAGATCTATCTTCTTAATTGAGATATACTAAATTAATTATGAAGATATATCGTATATGTCTTAAAGGATGATTTGCCTTAAATGTTGATTCTAGATCTCCAATAGTAACATTCTCAACGGATATATTTCTCAGTATTTAAGTAGAAACTAATCAATATGAAAGTGTAGCTGAGAGAATGAAAAAGAAGAGTTTCTGCAAAAGCCTAGAACACATCAAAAGAAAAGTATGAAATAAAAATCCTCTCAGTAGAGAATTATTTGAATTGATGTCAATCAATCAAGTTGTTTGATATACTTGAATTGATATAAGATTTCAAATGTAATATTCTCTCAATGAAAGTTAGAATCCTACAAATAAATTGTGTGAATTCAAACACAAACATGAACTGATGTAAATAAGTCTGCTAGTGGCAACAATTCTTTCTTCCATAAGAGGTACCTGAAGAGGTATAACAATACTCATGAACCTCAACGGCAGTCTGCGATAAAGTTGAGAAGAGTTTAATGGTGACAGTCTGGAGAGGCTAAAGAAGAATAACCAAAGCCTGAATGGCATAATAAATTATACTTGTATTCTATTGTTTAAATAACGGATTAATTCCTTGACTGTATTGAGTCAAAATCTCTTTGTAAGGGTTTGAGTAGATGTAGCAACCGTCTGTTGTGAACTAGTATAAAATTCCTTGTGAACTAGTCAAAATCTCTCTAATCTAAGTTCTTCATGATTCAACTTTATTTTACTAAATTTGTTTTATAATTGTAAGTTGAATGATTTGATAAAGAACATATATTTTGGTCAAGCAACTCAAGTAATTTTCAGAAATGGAAAAATTAAATTCAAACATTCCCTTTCTTGTGCTTTCAAGCACTTTCAATCCCATCATGTTGAAGTTTCATATCAATGAAGCTAGACACACATCTTCATTTAAGTTTATGAGAATGTGGGTTTCATGACATAATATTTTAGTTGATTTTCTTGGGTTTTTTTATTTGTTTTCTCCCTTTCACTTACCTTTGAATACCTATTATCAAAGGAAGGCATCAGGTTTCTTATTTACAACCAATTTCTGGTCGCATCAAGGCTAAACTTACAGCAAGGAAAGCATCAATCCTCTTTTCGGTAGGTAGATTTTAATTGGTGAAAAGTGTCATTCATAGCATGTTGAATTATAGCTTCTACGTATTTTCTTGGTCGACTTCTCTTCTCAAGGAAATAGACTAATGGATTGGGAATTTCATCTGGTCTGCTGATATTGAGAATAGAAAATTGGTAACTGTTGTATGGCATAAAATTTATCATCTTGTTATGAAGGTGTTCTTGGAATTATATCTTTGAAAGACATTAATAATGATGTTATTATTAAAATAGCATGGGATCCAGTTACTTCTAGTCAACATTGGGCTATTCTTCTTAGAGGGCGGGTCTTTTGAAGGCATGGACATATTAGATATCACATTGATTCCTATATCTTGATTGCACTCAATGCTAAGCTATCTACTATATACGAGAACATCAAATGGAAACTTGGCAAGGATGACAATATTAACTTATGGGTTGATACTTGGTTGGACGATTCTTTAGTTTCTATTCTTAGTATTGATGAGGATGAGTGTAAGACCCTTCAATTTAAAATAAATTATGGTTAATATCAAGTGTAATTTTGGAATGTTTGTAAAATATTTAATATATGTATATTTTACATATATATATAAATATTTGTTTTGAGATGGATTAAAATTATTGGACGAAGGATAAATTAATTTAATTACGAGCAATTAAATATCGGACAGTTAATTAAGATGTTATCTATTAATGACGATAGGAGTAGTTAGTTAATTGATGGTCAAGTAATATTATAATATTAATATGTATTATGTGTGAGGTGGCAAGGATATATGCTTATATATATATAGAAGTGAAAGGCGAGAAAAGAAGTCAGAAACATTTCCTTTCCTTCCCTGACTAGCCGTGAACCTTGTTCTCCTTCCTTCTCTTCTTTGCAAACTGTTTTGTGTTGGAGTTAACAAAAGAGGGATACTCAAAAGTGAAATTACTTGAAAATCCAAGCGTCGAAATAGAAAGTCCCAAGAAGGAAAGTCGTTCCTCTCATCTTCACAGTGCTAAAGAACTAACTTTCTTAGGGACGACGCGAGCGGGAGTGTCGCCGGCTTTTGTCGCGGTAACGTAAACGGACAAGTAAACGTAACTAATGTAAGGGGCACCTTCCAACTTTCTAGATTGCATTTAGCGCTGTAAATGCATGTTTGATGGATGATTGTTATGAGTTATGTGTGTTAAAAATGGTGTTGTTGTTGTTGATACTGAAACTGCCTTGCATGTGGTTATGAATGATGAAAATGCATGTTGTTGATGTTCTGTGTTGTTGCTGCTTTGGTTGATGCATTGATGATGTTTTTGTTGTTGTGTTGATGAGTAGAATCAGTTATATGTGTTCAGCATGTTCTAGGTTTTGTGGTTAAAGAATATGTGATTATGTTTGGTGTTTGTGTTGGTTTCTCTAAGAAAAGAGTTTGAAAACGTGTTGAAGTTTTCTTGAAAATCTTACTGTTTTCGAAGGTATATTCGAATACGGTACTAGTGTATTCGAATACATGTAAATTTCCAATTTTTATTCAAATTTTGAATGTCGTATTCGAATACGGCACTCCATATTCGAATACAAATACATGATTTTTGCCACTGTTTTTGCATCTGTATTCGGCTACGACAACCTCGTATTCGGATACAGAAATGCTGATTTTTCACTATTTTGGCATCTATATTCGAATAGAAGGATACTGTATTCGAATACAGATTATTTTTTTCAAAAACTCTGTTTTAAACATTGGTTTATGCATTTAAAGAGTTGGAAAACATTTGGAAGGTATATGACAAACTTATGTGAAGTTTTTGAGATGGTTTGAGATAACATAGCATGTCCACGCATTGCACAGTCAGGTGGTGACCGCGATGGGCCACAGAGTTGATGCGTTGACCGTGATGGGCCGCGAAGTTGAGTAGTAACCATGGGTTATAGAATAGTTCCGCGTGTATTAGACGATCTATTCTATCCGAAGACAGAGTAGTTCTGCGTGTATTAGAAGGTCTTTGCTATCCGGTCTAAGGAATGGTTCCGCATGTATTAGACGGTCCATTCTATTCGTGCGATGATTGAGCTTCTGTGTATTTGTCCTGTAAGAGGCTAATACACGTAAATGTAGTAACCGTGATGGGTTGTCGAATAGTTCTGTGTGTATTAGACGATCTATTCTATCCGGGCTACGAAATGGTTCCGCGTGTATTAGACGGTCCATTCTATTTGTAAAATCGTGCTGGTCCGTAAGAGACTGCACATGTGGTGGCCCGTGAGAGACTGCACCTTGGTAATTCCAAGAGTTTTATAGATTGGCATTTACATATTGCACCGGGATGGTTGACTGTGAGTCGTATTTGAAAATGAGTTGATGAGTGGAAACCGCGGGTTCCAAGTATCTTATGAATTCTAAGTGTCAAATGGGTGTTAGTGACTGCTGATTTTGGTTGTACTTGCAATATGATTAATATGTAAAATGACTATTTTGCAAAGATGTTATGTATATATTTAATAAGTAAGCATACTTCATCATTTCTATTACCATATCATTTAAACATGCCATGAAAGTATTTGATCTTTGAAATAATTGCTATGTAGTAATTGTTAATTTCGGTCGATGACCCTTTACTGTTATTGTGGAAATTGGGCTTTGCCCTCAGATGACGCCCAAACCAGTACCACCGATGGGTACACAAACGACGCAAACGTTGCTAGATTTCATTGATCGTCACTTGCCTACTACTTGGGTGTATGACCCCGTCTCAAGCAGGGCTACTTACATGGGGAGATTGTAGGTGTTGAGACGGAGGCCATAGTAGGTGTGGTGACTCCTAACCCGGTAGTTGGAAGTGTTGTGCGTGAATCCGAGGCGGGAGAGAAGAATAAAGGACCGACACTAGTAGCAATTGATATTCCAGGTCCGTCTAGGACAACAGATGATTGCTTTGAGATTCCGGCACCGCTGAAGCGACCCAGATCATGGGTAGATCTGACTTCAGAGGAGACTGATCCTTCCCTGTTTGATGAGGAGGAGGACGTCACATCGAGGCGAGCTGCGGATTCAGACGATACTTGTATAGGATGCGGAGGGAACCCTTGCTACTGTAGCTTTAGTGCATGATCAGTTTAGACTTGTTGTATAGGGTCTTGAGCTCAGTGGAATGTAATTATTTATTTTGGGATAATTGTATATTTTTCGCACTCTGATAATGTTTTAGTGGACCGCGATCCGAATGTTTTTGGAGATATTATGACACTAACTTTTGTTGACGTATTACCGTTTGTTGTATTAAAAGTATTAATTCCCAAAATTAAATCACTTAGTTATATTTACGATGTAATTATTTATTTATTCTTGTCATTTGAATTTAAGATGTATTATTTTATGAGATGACTAAATTTTATTTTATTTTAATTCTTTTGAATTAATTCTGAAAATTCTTTTATTTATTTCGGTAGAAAAAAAAGTACACTTGCACTGTTTAAAACTCGGGGTGTTACAATTATGGTATCAGAGCATTTGGTTAAGCTTTTGGTTAAACTTTTGGGTAGAGCTCTGCTTAGATTGTTGGTTGCGAGTAGTTATCTGATCATGCATAGGAGCAAGTAGTTAGAGTATCAAGTCTTGTATAGTTGTGGTGTGCTGAAGTGATGATGTTGTTAAGCTATATTTTGGAATTATTCTAAACGGTGTGAGATTTCAACTTGATGATGGTTTTGTAGGGAAGAATGCCTCCAAGAAGAGATGATACTACAAGGGCCAACGTCAGCAGGGATGATCGGATGGCGGAAGCGATGAATAACGTGGTTGCGTCTGTTGCTGCACAGATAGCTGCAAAGACTCAATGTGATCTAGAGAAAAGAGAAAGAGAGATTCGTGCTGCTGAATCAAGGGGACTAGAGGATTTTCGTCGTCATAATCCTCCAAAGTTCAAGGGTGATGAGGGTCCAGAAAGAGCGGACCAATGGATTCAGGAAATGGAGAAAATTTTTGAAATGATAAATTGCCGGGCAACGGTAAAGGTCAACTATGCTACATATCTGTTACTAGGGGATGCAGAATATTGGTGGAGAAGTACCAGACTTCTGATGGGATCAGCTCATGAGGAGTTGAACTGGGAGTCATTCAAAAAGAAGTTTTTGGACAAATACTTCCCGATGAGCACTAGGACTAAGTTGGGTGATGATTTTCTGAAATTGAACCAAGATAACATGACGGTGGGTGAATATGCAGCTAAGTTTGAATCCTTGTCAAGGCATTTCAGATTTTTCGGGAAGAAGTTGATGAACAGTTTATGTGCCATCGTTTCCAAAATAGACTAAAGTATGAGATTCAAGACTCGGTCTTACCATTGGGAATTCAACGTTTCCAAGTCTTAGTGGAGAAGTGTAGAGAGGTTGAGGACATAAAGAATAGGAGGGCCAACCGAGGAGGGAACTTTAATTCAAGAGGGCCCAGTCGGATGAACTATCAGAACAGTAAAGGGAAGCAGGTGGTTAAGCCATATAACCGACCACAGCAAAACAACAGAGGTCAGAATCGCCCGGGGAACCAGAATTTTGGACGACAATTGGGACAAGGGGTTCGATGTGGGAAAGAGGGACATTATGCTAATGCTTGTACCACAAAGGATCCCACATGTTATAATTGCCAGAAGCCAGAACATTTTGCAAGGGATTGCGAGGTTCAAAAGGTGGAACCAACAGCGAACGCAACTAGGGCTATTCGTCCTATTGCTAGGGGACGCGTCTATCACATGGGTGCTGAAGCTGGGAGTCAAGCTCATAATTTAATCCTGCGAGATTGCAGGTAACACACTAACTGCACTTTTTGATTCTGGGGCAACCCATTCCTTCATTGCTATGGACTGTGTGAATCGTTTGAAGCTAGCTATGTCTTCCTTACCTTTTGATTTGGTTGTTTCCACCCCTGCTAAGACTTTGACCGTAAATTCTGCATGTTTACGCATTCCTGTAACTATTCAGAATAGAGATTTCTTGGTTAATTTAATCTGTTTACCCCTACAATCACTCGAGATCATTCTCGACATGGATTGGATGTCGTATAATTATGTAGTCTTGGATTGTGCTCGCAAATTAGTTCTTTTTCCTGAACCTGGAGTCGTTCGGTATTTGGCTGCTAACAAGCTCGGAGTTTCACTGAGAGAAGGAACTTAGGAATTTTTATCATTGGCTAACGTGGAGACCAAGATGGATGTGAGCATAGAAGATGTGGTGCTAGTCGAAGAGTATCCGAACGTATTTCCAACAGAAATTCCAGGATTACCCCAGGTAAGAGAAGTGGAGTTCTTCATTGACCTACACCCGATGATATATTGATTTATTCAAAAGATGAAGAAGAACATCCAGAGCATTTACGTCAAGTTCTTGAAGTTTTACGAGAGAAGCACTTGTACGCCAATCTGTTGAAAGTCGAGTTTTGGCTAGAGAAAGTGAACTTCTTAGGACATGTGATAACCAAAGAAGGAATTGTTGTGGATCCGGCAAAGATTGAGACAATCCTTGCTTGGAAACAGCCTTAGACTATCACAGACATACGAAGTTTTGTCGGACTGGCAAGATACTACAGGAGATTTATTGAAGGATTTGCTAAGATTGCGGCTCCCTTGGCACAACTCACTAGAAAGAATCAGCCGTTTGCATGCACAGAGAAGTGTCAGGAAAGTTTTCAGTTGCTTAAGGAAAAGTTGATAACCTCACCAGTATTGGTCTTGCCACAACCAGAGGAACCATATGAGGTTTATTGTGATGCATCTCACCAAGGTTTGGGATGTGTTTTGATGCAACACAAGAAAGTTGTAGCCTACGCCTCAAGGAAGTTGAAAACTCACGAACGAAACTATCCTACTCATGATTTAGAACTTGCTGTGGTAGTTTTTGCATTAAAGATATGGAGGCACTACTTATATGGATGCACGTTCACAATATTCAGTGACCATAAAAGTCTGAAATATTTGTTTGATCAAAAAGAATTGAACATGCGCCAAAGGAGATGGATGGAGACTCTCAAGGATTTCGATTTTTCATTGCAGTACCATTATGGGAAAGCCAGTGTGGTGGCTGATGCATTAAGTAGAGGAAGTGTGTCAGTATCTTCAATGATAATGGCCAGACAACAAGAGTTGTGGGAAGCATTTAGAGATCTACACTTGGACGTAGAGTTTGCACCAGGAATTTTAAAGTGTGGAATGATAAAAATTTCGAGTGGACTACTTGAGGAGATTGCGAACATGCAAGATGATGCATTAATCCAAGAAAAGAGGAATCTAATAGTGCAAGGGAAGACAACTGAGTTCAAGATTGGACTAGATAATATTTTGAGATGTAATGGGAGGATTTGTGTTCCTGCAGTTGCAGATCTGAGGAGAACAATTTTGGATGAGGCTCATAAGAGTAAATTGAGTATTCATCATGGAGCGACAAAGATGTACCAAGACTTACGACATAATTTTTGGTGGCCAGGAATGAAGAGGCATGTAGCGGAATATGTATTAACTTATTTAACTTGCCAGAAAGTGAAAATGGAACATCAGCGACCTGATGGAATGTTACAACCTTTGGACATACCGCAATGGAAGTGGGATAGCATTTCCGTGGAGTTTATAACTGGAGTGCCAAAGACAAGGAGGAAGAATGATTCGATTTGGGTAATAAAAGATCGATTGACAAAATCTGCACATTTCTTACCAGTAAAGACCACTTATAAGGTAGATAAGCTGACGGAGATCTACATTGCTGAGATTACACGGAGTTCCATCGAGTATCGTATCGGACCGTGATCCAAAGTTCACGTCTCACTTTTGCGGAGCGCTGCATGAAGCGTTGGGAACGAAACTGAAATTGAGTTCAACTTACCATCCGCAAATAGATGGGCAAACCGAGAGAACAAACCAGACCTTGGAAGATTTATTGAGATCATGTTTATTGGATGATAGAGGGAGTTGGGATGATGTATTGCCATTGATTGAGTTTACCTACAACAATAGTTTTCACGTAAGTATTAGAATGGCACCCTTTGAGGCTTTGTATGGACACAAGTGTCAAACGCCTTTATGCTGGTATAAGGACGGAGAAAGTATGACTGTAGGACCTGAGATGGTGGAACAGACTACAGAGAAAGTCAAAAGGATCAAAGAGAAAATGAAGATCTTACAGGATCATTAGAAGAGTTATGCTGACAAGCATCGCAGACTTTTGGAATTCGAGCAGGGTGATCATGTGTTTCTACAGGTCACACCTACAACGGGAGTTGGCAGAGCTATAAATCAAGAAAGTTGACTCCGAAGTTTATTGGACCATACCAGATTACTGCATGAATTGGACAAGTGGCTTATCGAATTGCTTTACCTCCGATTTTGTCCAATATTCACGACGTGTTTCACGTGTCGTAGTTAAGGAAATATATTTCGGATCAGTCACATGTGATCGAACCGACACAATACAACTAAAGGATAACCTGTCATTTGAAGTATTACCTGTAAGGATTGAGGACAAAAAGATTAAACTGTTGAGGAACAAGGAAGTTGAAATTTAAAGATCTACATTTTTTATAAAGACAAAAAGATCCTTGATCAAAAAGAAAAAGGATTTTAAGCAACTTATCTTTCAAATTTATATTTAGGTAAAAGCATTTGATATTAAATCAAAATACAGTTTAAGTACAATATTATGAGAACCTTCTGATAGCATATGCATTAAAATATTTTATGAAAATATCTAATAAAATAAACTTGTTTGAAAATAAAGTTTTTTTTACAAAACTGGAAATCTGTATTCGAATACGAGGTATCGTAGTCGAATACAGACTACAAGTCAGAAGCTAAAACTGAAGATCTGTATTCGAATACGAAGTGTCGTAGTCGAATACAGATTGCAAGTCAGTAGCTATTTTTAAACATTTGTATTCGACTACAGCTTTGTGTATTCGACTACAGCTTTGTGTATTCGAATACAACTCAAGTCAGTGGCAAAAATCCCGTATTTGTATTCGACTACAAATGTTGTATTCGACTACAAACATTCAAATTTCAAATACAAACAGAACGTTATAGAAGTGTATTCGAATACACTGAGACTGTATTCGAATACAACTTCGAAACAATGCAACTTTTCAGGTTTGAAACATTGCACAAGTTCATCAAAACGTTTGGGAATCATTGCCATTGATCTGAAGTGTTACCTTGGAACATAAATACTTCAAAACTTCAATTTTAAACCAATCAATCCTACCACGAACTTTGAACAACTTTCTGAAATATTTTGTGATCTTTTCAAAGTTATATTTTCATACTTCAAGTACATGCTCTACATTTTCATATCATTGAGAAAGGTTCTCTATTGTACTTGAAAGTATTTTGGATTGGTATCCTTGCACAAACTGTTCTATCCTGTTGTTCTTAATTAAGAACATTGTTGTAAAAATCATTAAAGTTATTGTTTGAAGAAAGTGGTGTATTTTCTTCAAGTGTTGTAAACTAAGATAGTGGTGTGCTATCTTAGGCAGAGTGTTAGGAATTTGTAATTGAAGTCTTAGGGTTAGACTTGTACTTATTCTAACAGATATTGGAAAATCTCTTGTGGGGTGCAAGAGGACTGGATGTACCCTTGGTTGTAAAGGGAACCAGGATAAATTTCTGTGTGTTTTTACCTTCTGCCATTTACAGCTTTCTTTTACTAACACAGCAAGATTAAACAGTTTTTAAACAGTCACATAAACAATCTCCAAAACTCTAAAAACAGAAAAATTGTCCAACACCTAATTCACCCCCCCCTCTTAGGTGCAACTCTGTTCTTACAGAAGTCCCACTAGTCAAAGTGATTTGGAATCCGACTACTGGAGACACAACTTGGGAACTAGAGAGCAAGATGAGGGGACAGCATCCTGAATTGTTTATCGACACCTAGTTTCGAGGACGAAACTAATTTAAGGGGGGTAGTAATGTAAGACCCTTAAATTGAAAATAAATTATGGATTAATATCAAGTGTAATTTTGGAATGTTTGTAAAATATTTAATATTGTATATTTTACATATATATATATATAAATATTTATTTTGAGATGGATTAAAATAATTGGACGAAGGATAAATTAATTTAATTACGAGCAATTAAATATCGGACAGTTAATTAAGATGTAATCTGTTAATTACGACAAGAGTAGTTAGTTAATTGATGGTCAAGTAATATTATAATATTAATATGTATTATGTGTGAGGTGGCAAGGATATATGCTTATATATATATATAGAAGTGAAAGGCAAGGAAAGAAATCAAAAACATTTCCTTTCCTTCCCTCACTAGCCGTGAACCTTCTTCTCCTTCCTTCTCTTCTTTGCAAACTGTTTTGATGCTGTTATTAATGTTCTGTGTTGTTGCTGCTTTGGTTGATGCATTGATGATGTTTTTGTTGTTGTGTTGATGAGTAGAATCAGTTATATGTGTTGAGCATGTTCTGGGTTTTGTGGTTAAAGAAGTTGTGATTATGTTTGGTGTTTGTGCTGGTTTCTCTAAGAAAAGAGTTTGAAAACGTGTTGAAGTTTTCTGGAAAATCTAACTGTTTTCGAAGGTATATTCGAATACGCTACTAGTGTATTCGAATACATTCCTGTAAATTTCCAGTTTTTATTCAAATTTTGAATGATGTAATCGAATACGGCACTCCGTATTTGAATACCAATACATGATTTTTGCCACTGTTTTCGCATCTGTATTCCGCTATGACAACCTCGTATTCGAATACAGAAATGCTGATTTTTCACTATTTTGGAATCTGTATTCGAATACAAGGATACTGTATTCGAATACAGATTGATTTTTTTCGAAAACTCTATTTTAAACATTGGTTTATGCATTTAAAGAGTTGAGAAACATTTGGAAGGTATGACAAACTTATGTGAAGTTTTTGAGATGGTTTGAGATGATTTGAGATGGTTTAAGGTGGTGATGGAGTTTCTGGATTTCAGATTGGTTTTGCATATTGTTTTTAGTGAAGAGAAAACATAGCATGTCCATGCATTGCATAGTCAGATGGTGACCGCGATGGGCCACAGAGTTGATGCGGTGACCGTGACGGGCCGCGAAGTTAAGTAGTAACCATGGGTTATAGAATAGTTCCGCGTGTATTAGACGGTCTATTCTATCCGGGGACAGAGTAGTTCCGCGTGTATTAGACGGTCTATTCTATCCGGGGGCAGAGTAGTTCCGCGTGTATTAGATAGTCTATTCTATCCGAACTACGGAATAGTTTCGCCTTTATTAGACAGTCCATTCTATACGTGCGAGGATTAAGCTTCTGTGTATTTGGCCTGTGAGAGGCTAATACATGTAAATGTAGTAACCGTGATCGGTTGTAGAATAGTTCCGCGTGTATTAGACGGTCTATTTTATCTGGGTTGAGAGTAGTTCTGCGTGTATTAGACGGTCTATTCTATCTAGGCTACAGAATGGTTCCGCGTGTATTAGACGGTCTATTCTATTTGTAAAATCATGCTGGTCCGTGAGAGACTGCACGTGTGGTGGTCCGTGAGAGACTGCACCTTGGTAATTCCATGAGTTTTGTACATTGGCATTTACATATTGCATCGGGATGGTTGACTGTGAGTCATATTTGAAAATGATTTGATGAGTGGAAACCGAGGGTTGCAAGTATCTTATGAATTCTAAGTGTCAAATGGGTGTTAGTGATTGCTGATTTGGTTGTACTTGCAATATGATTAATATGTAAAATGACTATTTTGCAAAGATGTTATGTATATATTTAATAAGTAAGCATAATTCATCATTACTGTTGTCATATCATTTAAACATGCCATGAAAGTATTTGATCTTTGAAATAATTGCTATGTAGTAATTGTTAATTTCGGTCGGTGACCCTTTACTGTTATTGTGGAAATTGGGCTTTGCCCTCAGATGACCCCCAAACCCGTACCACCGATGGGTACACAGACGACGCAAATGTCGCTAAATTTCATTGACCATCACTTGCCTACTACTTGGGTGTATGACCCCGTCTCAAGCAGGGCTACTTACACGGGGAGATTGACGAGGACATGCAGGATCGACGGGGTAGTGGCTTACGTATAGCACACTCACGCGAGGATTGACTTTCCAGTACCTTCCAAACTGATATTGGAGGAGTACGGGGTTTTTGCAGACACGGAGGGTCCGACTGCAGGGGTTGAGACGGATGCCACAGTAGGTGTGGTGACTCCTAACCCGATAGCTGGAAGTGTTGTTCGTGAATCCGAGGCGGGAGAGAAGAATAAAGGACGGACACTAGCAGCAGTTGATATTTCGGGTCCATCTAGGACAGCAGATGATTGCTTTGAGATTCTGGCACCGCCGAAGCGACCCAGATCATGGGTTGATCTGACTTCGGAGGAGATTGATCCTTCCCTGTAGATGAGGAGGAGGACGTCACATCGAGGTGAGCTACGGAGTCAGACGAGACTTGTATAGGATGCGGAAAGAACCCTTGCTATTGTAGCTTTAGTGCATGATCAGTTTAGACTTGTTGTATAGGGTCTTGAGCTCAGTGGAATGTAATTATTTATTTTGGGATAATTGTATATTTTTCGCACTCTGATAATGTTTTAGTGGGCTGCGATCCGGATGTTTTTGGAGATATTATGACACTAACTTTTGTTGACGTATTACCGTTTGTTGTATTAAAAGTATTAATTCCCAAAATTAAATCACTTAGTTATATTTACGATGTAATTATTTAATTTTTCTTGTCATTTGAATTTAAGATGTACTAATTTATGAGATGACTAAATTTTATTTTATTTTAATTCTTTTGAATTAATTTTGAAAATTCTTTTATTTATTTCGATTGAAAAAAAAATACACTCGTGCTGTTTAAAACTCGGGGTGTTACAATGAGCAATCCCATCTTCATGCAACTGTTAATCATTTCATTTAGGGTGATCAATGCAACTGTTCTTTTACATAATTACCCTCAATTTGCTGCTTTGCTGACAAAGACTACTATTCCTAATTTTGAAAGTGAGGATCATCTGGTTTGAAGATTAAAAAACTTTTGAGTTTTAAGCTTTAAGGGAGTTTATCTATTCTATAAACCTTTAGGGCAACAAATCTATTGGGCCAAAGCTATTCGGCATAATAGCTTTCCTCCTTCAAAGTCTATTATGTTTTGGAGATTGCTACATAAAAAGATGCCTACTGATGATAATTAAATCTCTCGAGGTTGTCAAATTGTTTCAAGATGTGAACTCTGTAAATGTGAAATGGAGACTAGCATTTATCTTTTTTTATCCTACTTTTTTTCCACTAGGCTCTAGTTTGGTTAAGCTCTATTTTTCACTCTCAAACTGATATTAATTTAGTTCAAAATTTTATTGTCATATGTGACAAATGTTGGTCCGATCAATGTAGAGATTTTATTTTGGCCAGCATAATTTTTACTATTAACACTATTGGATATTGCATAAATCACGCATGATTTGAAGGCAAGATTCTTGTTTTTATTATGTTATCAATAGAATTATTGCCAATGTATTTTTATCTAGCAATCATATTTGTAACAAAGTCTCCAACTTTATTAAAGAATTTCAAATTCTCAAGTTCTTTCAAGTTGGAGCTCATCCTCGTAAAGCGCTTACCACAAAGGAGGTGATCTAGCATCCCCAAAGAGTGTGTATTAAATGTAATATTAATGGTGTTGCATTTGAATGTCATGGTCCTGCTGTTTGTGGAGGTACATTTAGGGACAACTCTACTACTTCCTGGGATTGTTTTGTTGTGAAAGTGAGAATTACAACCTCACTCTCTGATGAGCTTAATGGAGTTATGATTGCTATTGAAACAATTTATAAGAATTGGTGATGATTTCTATGGATTGAATCTGATTCACAATTGACAAATTTGGCTTTTAGAAATAATAGCCTTGTTCCTTGGTCCATTAGAAGAAGATGGATTAACTGTTTTGAGATGATTAAAAGAATGAGTTTTACTATATCTCATATTTTTAGAGAATGAAATCAATGTGCGGACAAGATTGCTAATTTGGGACTTCACTTGGGAAACAATCGTCAATGGGATACTTTTCTTCCTAATATTTTTTATGTTTTTAACATAAACAAGAATTGTCTCATTGAATATAGATTTCCATGATGTTTGTAAATGTTTACTGCATTCTTTTTCTCTTCACTGTGATTTTATCCCTAAGAGTTTTCTTGGTAATATTTTTAATGAGGTCGTACGTTGTGTATCTTTGAGGATTATTTTTTGGGTTTTGGAATAGTCCCCCCAAGCATCACGAATTTTCTTTTATTTGTTTTTAACAATATTTTAGAGTGCAGCAAATGATATGTGATTAATTTGGCGTGTAAACATAGTTTGAATATCAAGTTAATAATCATGTGATATTTTTGCACTCTATTTTTACTTGAAAAAAATATACAATGAAATTGGCAATAGATTGACTTGTGACTAAAAGAAAAAAACATAAAGAAATGACCAAAAGAACTAAGGCACCGTTCGAGGTGGTTTTGAAGGTGCAAACACGAGAATGGGGGGTTGAATTGTGTTTGTAATACTTGAATTCTTTTTCTGTTTTTGATAATTATTTAAAATCTGATATATAAGCAAGCAGAATTAGCAGCGGATAAAGTAAAATAATCAACACAAAGATTTATCCTAGTTCACCATTAACTAGGCTACATCCAGTCCCTTCACCTTGAAGGATTTTTCCACTAATTCAAAACCTCTGAATTGCAACAACACTACGGACCCTCCAAGTCAGTCTTCCCAAACAGTCTAACAATCCTAGACTTTTGAGGAACATAGCACCTTGACTTCACAAGTCAAGTCTTCTCCTACCAATCTGACAACCCCAAATTGCAGAAGGGATTTCAACACCTTGAATCTAATTGCTAAGTCACCTGCTACTTCTTCTGACTCTTCAGATTGTAGACTCTACTTCAACAATATAGATCTAGCACAAGGGAACGAAAAACAAGAGTACTTGCTTCTGGAAAGCTGATACTCACAATTAACCTCACTGAAAACTCGAGTGTTTGCCTCTGGAAGTTTATGACTTTTTTACTGATTTTTGATTGCTAAGTCTTCTGCCTTGAGCCTCCTTTTATAGATGATCAAATTCGAGCAGTATCTGTCCAGATTCTCTTGCAATAATAACTTGGCCAATCGGGTTTGAGCTTTATGCTTGATCCGATCCTTTTTACTTCAGATTTGTTCGGAAAAGAACTTTGGCCAATCATGTTCTTGTTTAATTTTGGACCGTATCTTTCTTCCCTCCAATTGCTTTTAAATTCCCTCCAAGACTTCAATTTATTTTTGTATCAAATCCCCTTAATACTTTGATCAAATTTCTATGAGAATTTAATCAAGTCTTTTTCGAATTTTAATCAAGTCTTCACTGATTTTCATCATGATTAAAATCTGGTCCGTATGATCCTCTGATCTCGACCAACTGTAGACTATGTAATCTAATCTGTGCCAATTCTGTGCTCCTCTGATCTCAACCAACTGTAGACTATGTAATCTAATTTGTGCTAATTATGTGATCCTCTGATCTTGACCAACACTGCATCATGATACTTTAATGTGGACCATTGATCTTTTAATCTGAACATTTACCCTCTGATCTGGATGAAGTATGGACTGAGTCTGGATTAAATCTAAATTAAATCTGGACTTATGATATTTTAATTTGGACCATTGATCTTTTAATCTGGACATTTATCCTCTGATCTGGATCAAAATCTGGACTAAGTCTTATGTTCTGGACAATCAAATCTTCTGATCGGGACTGAGTTTTATGTTCTGGACCATGCTATCTTCTGGTCTGGACCAAGTCTCCCTCTGACAAGCTTCCTTCTGGTCTGGATCAGGTCTCTTCTGGACTCTGCTTCCTTCTGATCTGGACCAAGAAAGATATCCTCTAATGATGTTATTTGTCCTTTGATGTTTTGCCTTTGATGACATCCTCTGATATCTTCTAGAGGTGTATCCTCTGGTGTCATTCTCTGATTTTATCTTCTGGTGTCCTCATCTTCTACTTCTTATTTTATCATCTGGTGACGTCATCTTCTGCCTCTGGCGATGTCATCTTCTGGTGGCATTTTTCATTATTATTCTAAGTCAAAAATAAGATTACATAAAAGTACTTTGTAAACATCAAAATTCTAAGTATAGAACCAACTTGGTTCCAACAGGTTTTTGGTTATCTGTTATTTTTGTAAACATCAAAACGATATTTGAGCAAGATGATTATTTTTGTAAACCCTAAACGATAGTTAAAAATCAAAATTCTAAGTACTTTTGTAAACATCAAAACGATAGTTGAGCAAAATGATTATCATAGTGGTGATCAGTTGTCTGCAATGATTAAATGGGGCACTTGATAGTTCGAGGTGGTGGTCGGAGTGAGACCGACAATGACTGTAGCGGTGGACCATGGTGGAAGATGGTGGTTGGAGATGGGTGCTCGATTGTGGTATAGTGGTGTTGGAGATGGTGGTAGCAGTTGTAAGAGATGGGTGGTCGATGATACTGGCAATGATCAGAGGTGGATGGGTGGTGATGGTGGCGATGGTGGGAGGCGGGTGGCCGGTGAGGGGAGATGGTGGTTGGAGGTCAGTGGATGGTTGATGGTGGCGGTGGTGCTAGTCATAGATGGTGGTAATGGTCGAAGGTGGGTGGTCAATGGTGATGGCAGTGGTCAGAAATGATGGTGGCGTTAGAGGTGGTTAGTTTGTGGTGGCCCGAGATGAGTGGTCGATTATGATGGAGGTGGTTAGTTGGTGGTGGCCCAAGGAGAATGGTCAGTTATGATGGAGGTGGTCGGTGGCGACGACGGTGGTCGGAGGTGGGTGGTCGGTGATGGTGGTGGTGGTGGTTGGTTGTGGTGGTCGATGGTTGTTGAAATTTATCCTTGTGTCTAATGATGGTGTCATGTTAATTTAAAAACAAAAACCGAAATTATAAATCTTATTTATTTGGTTTTAAGATTTTAAGAAAAGTTGTTCTAAAATTAATTAAAAAAACCAACTCAATCCCATTTTAGCCCAACATATTTTGGTTTCGAAATTGACTTTAAAAACCATAAACTCGTAACCACCTCCAAACGGATCCTAAATTAAATAAGATATCTTTTGTACTATATTTTTTTAATCTTATAAGATATGATAAGTTATATCATAATTAATTCACCAAATGTCCAATCTAACGATATTTGCCAATTGAGTTAATGTTTAAGAACATTTCTTCTATACTATTAATAAAGAAAATAGACTCTTTAAATGTTGTTTATTTTACTATCAATTTTACCGTTTTATCGTTTTTTTCTTTTAGAACTATCCAATCACATATTTTCCTAATGAAAGTTGCTTGGACATTAATTTAATATTCAAAGACACACGTTTAAAACTGAGGTTGTCAGTTCTTACCGCTATATTATTAAAATAAATCGTGATATAGAATGTGCTCATCATTGCGCATATATAATTCTCTTGTAATATATATTGAACTTATAATAAATTTTCAGTCGAGCTACTAGAGATAGTAATAGATCAGGCCGACATGAGTCTACAGCATAGTTTACGTCAGATCCAGGTTAGATTAGACTTTTTGCTTAAACATATAAGGGGTAAGGATGCTAAAAAAATCTATTTAGTTAAAAAGGTCACGCTACAGGCTACATAATAAGTCTTTTAGGCCAGCCTATTTAAATAAATATAAATAATATTTTTTTACTACTATAATATTATAATAAATTTTAATCTTTTTGTTATATATTCAACTTTTAGTAATTTACGCATATTAACCTCATTTAGTTTTTGACATATTTTAATGTATTATTATAAAATATGATTTAAGTAGGATGTATATAAAGTCATATTCTTCAAATTATGATGTTAAATATCAAATAGAACTTAATTTAATTGACATATTAACTCGTTAATCTATTTAAAGATATGTTTGATTACTTATTCAAAAATGTTAAAATAAAATAGGCTTTCAAGTAGGCTAATAGGTTATACCAAACTTCTATCAAAGCGAGACTCAGGTTAAAAAAGTAAGTCTATGACAGGCCACATGCCAGACTTAAGCCTTGAATTTTTTGACAGATCAGACTCAGACTTGACAAAGTCTAGCTCGATCCAGTCTATTCTCATCCCTAACTACTGGTGTACGCACCCAAAATTTGAAACTTTGTTAAATTACAATATTTTATGGCCACACCACTATAAACTTAAATTAAGCAACGTAGCCCATGTGACGGCTGTATATATTTTTATTTTCTGGTATCGAGATTGTATATTTACTATAGTTTTTAGAGTTTATTTACTTTTTTTAACCAGCAAACAAAAATCCAGTAAAAAATCAGAAACAAAAATACATTTTTGATATGGAGATCATAAAAGGAATACAAGAAAATAAAATAAAGCTAGAAAAAATAGTAGACACAAAGTATAGCCACCAAGTATAGAAAAATTCTACTAGTATTTGAAAAAGATTAAAATTTACAAGATATGAGACAAAATAACATATGTCCTATTTGAATCCAGTATTTGATTAACCAATAAGATATAATAAATTATTACTGAATTTTATTCTATCCTTCCTTTATAGTTATAATTCTTATTCAGGATATGAACTGAGTTAGAAATCAATAAAAGAATATAAGAACAATAAGTTACTCAATGACACTTATAAAATATAATTTAAAATATACAAAATTGAAATCAAATAAAATATAAATAAAAAACAAAAGAATTTGATATTAATTTTAAAATTAAAATATTACTAATTAACTTTGAAAAATATATATGATTAGTGACAAGAATAGTTTTGTCATTTTATATAATATAATAAATTATTGTTCAAAATTTTAAAATCTTTAAAATAAATTTAAAAGTAGACATTAATGGTATCGTCATTTTCATGATTGAGTTAGTAACTAAATAATATTGGTTAGATCAAAATAAAAAATATATATATATATCTCGTTTTGAATTGACATCAATCAAGTCATTGTTTTATCCTTAAAAATGAAAAGGGTCTAAAGTATTATTTTTGAAGAGTATCATCAACCTTCATTAAAATTTCTAATCATTTAAAACTAGATTGACATTTAGAAATGACGTAATGACAAATTGATATATTATTTAGATTCTACTATTATCATTTCATATTCTTAACTTTTAACCCCTTTTAAACTTTTGTTTTGAGGAAAGTCCCTCTTTTAATTTGGGTCATCTAAAAATGTTGAATTGGCATGTTGATTACTATTGACAAACTGAAAACGAGTTAGACAAACCAAAACTGAAAACGAAAGTAGTTTTTTTGTTTCGAAAATATTTTCTAAATGTATTACTATTGACAAACCGAAAACGAGTTAGATAGATTTAGCTAAAAGGAAAATAAAATATAACTGAAAAGTTAAAACTGTCACCAGGTTCGCATTTGGTCATGATGAATATTGTCGAGTTTTCTCATTACAAAATTGTCCAACAAATCTGAGACACCTTAGAAATAATACACTAACACAAGAGTA
The DNA here is from genome assembly GCA_037974295.1 of Cicer cuneatum. Lineage (NCBI taxonomy): Eukaryota > Viridiplantae > Streptophyta > Magnoliopsida > Fabales > Fabaceae > Cicer > Cicer cuneatum. The sequence goes on along the minus strand of JBBPBO010000003.1, from coordinate 44,031,103 downwards.
TGAATTATTTCACATGAAACAAAGAGATACCATTGCTGATTTGTAGAAACGACTCACATATATTGTGAATCATTTGGATGTCCTAGAAAAACATTTTCTAATGAAAATAAAATTTAGCAGATAAAGATTTAAGATGTCTAAGCAAGAATTGGAAAAACTAAGGTAACTGTGATTGTTGAGTCAAGGAACTTAACAACAATGACTTTAGCAACTTCGTTTGGCAAGTTAAAGGAACATGAACAAGAGCTCAAACGATTAATTGCACATGAAGAAAAAGAGCAAAAGAAAAACAAAAATATTATAGTGTTGGTTGTCTCATCCTAAAAATCAAAGAAGGGTGAAGAATCTAATAATGGTGGTTCATATCAACATGACTCATGTGATCAGAAAATTATTCTTTCTGTGAAAAGGTACAACAAATACCTTAGGAGAAAATTAATGAACTAAAACGATAAGTTTGACAACAAATAAAAAAAAATAAGAAAGAAGGAAGCTAGGAACTTAACCATCAAATTTAATGAGAGTGGCAAATTCGAACACAAAATTGGAGTGTCCAAAACTAGATAAAATGGAAAAAAAAATAAGAGCAAAAGGTAAAAAGGAATAAAACCAGAAAATAGCTTACATAGCTTGAGAAGATAGTTCTCATATGAAAACTCCGAAAACAATGACGTCGCAAATCTATATCTCATGGATAAACACAATAAAAAAGAGGTTAATGACAATGAACGTAATGTATTACCTACATATGAGTAATTCCAAGATGCATTTGGATAACTTCACGAGTAATCTAAAAATATGATAAAATTAATGGTTTATCAAAAGACACCCATTTCAAATTTACAAAGATAGGATTTGTAACAGCATGACCTCTACCATTATCGGCACTTTTAATCACAACCTTATCGCCCAACTCAATTGGTAGTGGGAATGAATGGACAATCGTACTTATCCCGTAGGTACTGGGTTAAATTCCCACGGAAGGTAAAAACTCGATATTTTTTACGAAGAGGAAATGAGGGCGAGAAGGTCGTGATTAACAGTGTCGAAAACAGTAAGGGTCGGACTATTACAGGATTCGAAGAAACAATCTAGGATAATTCACATGGGCCTTCAATCACAACCACTAGATGGGTAAGGAGAGAATCTGGTGAAGACGAACATGATAGCTCACTTATGCCTTCAATCTTAGCCACTTGATGGCATTCATATCGTGACCACAGCCACGAGGTGGTACTCACCTCCCTCTGATTACAGGGACACGTGTTCAACATCAGAGGGAAGTCCCAAGATTACGAGCCCTTTTTCTTTGACGATTAGAGGGAGAATCATCTAGAAACCCTAGAAGAAGTCACTATATAAGCAAGACCTGTTAAGCCATAAAGGTACACCTTGTTCTAACCTAAAAATAACTCTGAAACTCTAACAAATTCTTTCTTGATTGTCGGAGTGAATGTAGGTACACCCTTATACAACCGACCGTAGGTGGAGGGAGCTGACTGCTTCTACCATGAATTGTTCAATAACACATTAAAGGTCAAGCTCCTATATTCAATATCTCTAGTATTGAATAGTGACAGTGTTTATGGAAAGTCTACGTTAACATCCCACCATTACTTACCATTGTTCTTGAGTTTGACCCATGGCTCCCAAAAAGACAACTACAAAGATAACGAACATGACGATCGACTTTATACTTCTGCACTTTCAACTTGACAGCTTTGAGACCACCCCTTCCATCGATCCAAAGTGGAGGTCGAACCTACGAAACTCCTTTCTACCTTGGTCATCGCCATTTGAAGGAAATCACGTCTTATTGACGAACAAAATGAACATTTGGCAAGAGAGGAACAAAATTATAACCCAATCTCATAAGGCAACCCAATTAACCAAGAAACTTTCATCATTGTTCCAAAAGCTTCCAAAGGCAAGACACCCACCAGAACGCCGTTTTAGCCACCTATTGCCACCGCTCTTCATCAGCGTCATGTATGTCAAAAAGCCTCACAGGAAAGGTAGCAAGGGATCTCCATCTCTTCCCTACAACAAAAGTCGAAAGGGCAACTGTCCCCAAAGAATTACAAAGAGTCTCTCGCTATGTTAGAGTCACTTCCCTTGCCATTAGGGTTACAACTACCATGAGAGTTCTTCGAATACATCTAGTTTCGATGACAAAGAGTGCCACCAAAATGCATTTTTTGAACAAAATCAACAACTACTTAGTACCTAAATTGTTGGAAAACCCCCTCACCCATGGACAATTACGACGAAACTGGATAACCAGACGACCACATCCAAGGGATTGATACCTTCCTCGAATTTCATAATGCCAGAGGTCATTTAAAGTGCAAGTGGCTTGTCCTCACTCTAAAAACATTGGCAATTGACTTGTTCCGGAAATTAAAAACGAGGTGCATTTTTGGACGGAGCTATGTTGAAAGTTCACAACTCAATTTGTCCCATTTCCCAAATAGATGATATAAGTGGAAACCTTATAAGAGATCTAAAATAAAAATCCCCCTCTAATTAATAAAGTTAAGGGGACAAGAGGAAACACCCATTCCTCATGCAAACCAAAAATGGGGCATACAAACAAATATAATGGGAATCCGAACAAAAAATGACCACTTGAAGGTCTCCACAGGAAACATACAAAAAAAAATAACGAAAAGATCTCTTAATCACCAATAGAAACAAAAAAAACAAGTATTCAAAGACAAACTCAACAAAGTTTCCAAATAATATAGCCATAAACCAACAAAGTCGTCAAAATATTACATAATGGCCAATAACCAGTAGTGCAAATATTACAATAAATCGCGGGGGAAAAAAAGATCAGAATTACACAATAAGGTCAAGTATCCACATTCTACTGTTCGGCATCAACGATTGTCCCGTCTATTTGCATTGATATTTTCATCATCGCTAAAAATCTCAACAATTTCTATGTCTTTAACTATTTTTGTATAAACCATTCCATCCATAGAGAAGGCAAGCCTGGGATTCAACAATTCGATTTGCCCAAGGGCGTTTTCAAAAGAATCCTTGGTTACGGCATATATATTACCATCAAAACTAGCATTTTCCTCCTCCAAGTTTGTGTTCCTCATCTCTAGAGAACTGGCCTTCTCAGACCATTCAAATAATTTGGTTCGTGCCTCCTCAACATTTTTCCAGCCAAACTATTGTCTCGGTCAACCCGTTTGGCATCAGAAAGAACAAAACACTGTTGGAACCAAGTTGGTTCTTGCAATTAAAGTTTTGATGTTAACAAATGTATTTTATGAAAATAACATATTTGACTTAGAAGAAGAATGAAAAATTTCATCAGAAGAATAGATCAGAACATGACGTCACCAGAAGCAGAAATCAGAGGATGATGTCACCAGAAGATGACGTCACCAGAAGCATAAATCAGAGGATGACGTCACCAGAGGATATCTCCAGAGGATATCGTCATATGAATCTGTCAGAGAAAAATGCTCAAAACAAAATCTGAGAAAAATGATCAAAACATAATTGGAGAAAAAGGCTCAAAACAAAATCTGAGAAAAATGATAAAAACAGAATCTGAGAAAAATGCTCAAAACAGAATATGAGAAAAATGCTCAAAACAGAATTGGAGAAAAAGGCTCAAAACAGAATCTAAGAAAAATGCTCAAAACAGAAGCGGAGCAAAATGCTCAAAACAGATCAGTGAGCAAAAGACTTAAAACAAAATCTGAGCAAACTATTCCAGAATATTCTCAAAACAGATTAATCGAAATACACTCCAGAAGTAAAACATCAGTGAAGTTCAAAAGTTCAACTATAAATAGAGACTTAATACTGAAGAATAAAGCATCGAAAAACACAAGAACTCAAGCTTCAATTCAAAGTTATTTGAGAGTTCAAAAGAGAGAAACACAAATGAGCAAGAGCAACATTTTCTAAGTGTTTTCGAGAGAGAAATACAGTGCAACAATCAGCTTTCCCGAAGCAATAAAAGAGTGCAAAAATAAGTGCAGCAAACAGCTTTCCAGGAGCAACGTTGCAAAGTTTCAAACCTTTATTATATAACCGGATGGTGGTGTCGATTCCTTCTTCAATCTGGGGTTGCCAGATTGGTAGGAGAAGACTTGACTTGTAGAGTCAAGGTGTTGTTATCGTTCCTCAAATGTCAGGGGTTGTCAGGCTATTTGAGAAGACTTAGCTGGTTTAGTTAAGGTGTTGTTGTTCCTCAAAAGTCTGGGGTTGTCAGGCTGTTTGAGAAGACTTGGCAGGTATAGTCAAGGTGTTGTTGTTCCTCAAAAGTATGGGGTTGTCAGGCTGATTCGGAAGACTGGCTTGTAGGGTCAGTGGTGTTGTAATTCAAACGAGCTTGAATTAGTGAAAAGGCCTTCTGGAGGAAGGGACTGGACGTAGCCTAGTTAACGGGGAACCAATATAAATTGTTGTGTTATTATGTTATTATTATCCGCTGCTGAATCTGATTAGTTATATATCAAATAATTCATATTAACATTCAACAAAACAGCAAAAGAAATCAAGTTTGACAAACACAATTCAACACCCCTTCTCGTGTTTGCACCTTCAAACACATCATCCCAACCTCGGCCAATTGAGAAGAAAGATTTTCTTTTTCTTTCTTAAGAGATTCCAAGTCTTCAACATTTTTCAATAACTTCTCATTGGCCTCCATAAGAAGGTCCTTACCATGAGCGAACATGTCCTTGCGATCTGTTATGATATTTTCATGATCAAGGTGCTTAACAACAAGATCAGTAACTTCAGATTGAAGAACGTTCACCTCAGATGAAAACTCTTGATTTGCAGACATCATCGAAGCACACACCGCAAAAACCTTGTAGAAATATGGAATTTATTTTGCAAGAACGTTCTAACAACCCAAAGCACCGACATCATCCAGGCTTGCAGCTTCAAAATCACTAACCATTGCTCTGAGCACAACAGGATCTTCACAGAGTTCAATAGAAATGGCACTAGGGAATGAAAGAGATTTGTCTACCAATGCTATATCCTTATCCGTGTGGGAAACTAGAACCGTTTGCATCCTAACAACTCTCATCTTCACCTTCTTCCACCTTGGACAATCACGAAGGTCAATGAAGTTCGGACTCTTGTTGATAGAAACTAAGGTGGCTGGTTGTGGAAATGTAGGAATGGCCAATGAAGTTATTCATATTCGACCACTCCCTTTTGTTAAGGAAAAAGTAGGGGAACTTGAGAAGGAATCGAAGAAGATTCTCTGGTGCCCTTTGGTTTATATTTCTTCAAGAAAAACAATGATGTCATGTTTGCTGCAAACAAATATATGGCAATAAGTAAGAATAAAGAAATCAAATAACATACAATCACAAAAAACCTCAAATGAATACTTAAAAAATAATTGGCATCTTTGTGGCTCTAGCAAGCTATGAGTTCCGTCTTATATATATAATGGCAAACATATTGAAGATTTCCATTTGCATCCAATACCAAATTTCCCCTTTTATCCACTTTAAGATCCTTGTACTAACATATGATCTTAAGCGGTTTGGAAGACTGAGGTTGTCAGGATGTTTGGGAAGACTGGCTTGTAGGATCAGTGGTGTTGTAATTCAAAGGAGTTTGAATTAGTGAAAAGGCCTTCTGGAGGAAGGGACTGGACATAGCCTAGTTAACGGTGAACCAGTATAAATTGCTCTGTTATTATGTTATTATTATCCGCTGCTGAATCTGATTAGTTATAGATCGAATAATTCATATTAACATTCAACAAAACAAAAAAAGAAATCAAGTTTGACAAACAGAATTCTACCCCCCTTCTCGTGTTTGCACCTTGAATTGGCATCAGAGCTCGGTCTCAAGGCTTAGCACTTTACAGTGTTTGAGGAAAGATCCAAGGGATCAACATGTCTGGATTCAATGAAGAAGTAACTGGAGGAAACATCAATAGACCACCTTTGTTTGATGGGGAACGGTTCGAGTACTAGAAGGACAGGCTGAGGAGTTTTTTTATTTCACAAGATCCTGAACTTTGGGACTTGGTGGAAGATGGCTATACTGCTCCTGAAGATGCTGATTGTGTTAAAATTTCCAGGAGAGATATGGATGCTGCCCAGAAGAAAATGTTCAAGTTGCATCACAAATCCAGAACGTTCATGATCAATGCAATCACGTTCAAGGAGTTTGACAAATGCACTAACAGAGACACAGCGAAGAGCATCTATGGTAGTCTAATTCAGACTTACGAAGGCAGTAAGCATGTCCAAGAAGCAAAGGCTAACAATCTAGTCAAGAAGTACGAGTTATTTAAGATGGAAGAAGATGAAGACATTCAAACTATGTTTTCTCGATTCCAGACTCTAGTATCAGGATTAAGGGTACCAGAAAAGAGCTACACTACTGCTGATCGTGTAAGGAAAATACTTAGAAGTCTGACAATCAAGTGGAGACCAAAGATCACTGCTATTCAGGAAGCTAAAGATTTGAATACTCTAAAGCTGGAAGAATTAATCAGCTCCCTCAGATCACATGAAATTGAATTGGAAGAAGATGAACCCAAGAAGAAGAACAAAACTCTAACCCTAAAATCCAAGCAGAAGAAGGCTCTGAGAGCAACATCAGAAAATAGTGATTCAGACGATCAAAGTCTAAACTCAGAGGAAGAAGAAATTGCCTTCTTATCCAGAAATTTTAGAAAGATGTGGCACAACAGAAGAAAGAGATTTTCCCAAAGATATTCCAAGCAGTCCAACAAAGAAAGTGATGATACACATGACAAGAAAGATATCATATGCTACGGATGCAATGAATCTAGACATATCAAGTCAGAATGTCCAAATATGGAGAAAGGGAAGTACTAGAGGAAAGATTTCAGAACTAAGAAGAAAAGCATGATGGCTACATGGGATGATTCTGATGAATCTTCTGAAGATGAACAAGCAGATTTGGCTATGATGGCTCACACCAACTCTGGATCCAACACAGAATCTGATTCTGGAAGAGAATCAGAAGATGATGAAACTGAGGTATATTTTGAATTCACTCGATCTAATTTGATTACTGTTCTGAATGATTTTTTAAACTGTAATTACAAATTATCTTTAAAACTGAAAACTCTTAAGAAAGAAAATACAAATCTAACACAAGAAGTTAATGTTTTAAAAAATCAGATTGCAAAATTTAAAACAGAAAGTGTCATTCTTGAAACTGATATTGCAGAATTGAAAACAGAGAATGTATGCTTGAAAAACAGTTTTGCTGAACTTAAAGATGAAAGTTTAGATCTGAAAAATAATCATAATTCAACAGCAATTGAAAATACCACAAGTAATTCTGATATGCATGAACAAGTTCTTCAAGAATTTCTTGATAGTGGTATGGAAAGAAGCTTCTATGATTTATGGAGTCAGTAGAAACGGTAATAGAGGTATAGGATTTGAAGAAACAATAATTAAACCTAAACCTATATTTAAACTTGTTTCCTCTGATATAGTGTGTACAGGTTGTTACAACAAAGATCATTCCAAAGTGTCTTGTCCTATGCTAAATACAAGAAAAAACAAGAAATTTTTCAAAACTAACAAACCTGGATCCAACCAGATTTGGGTACCAAAAGATAAAATTGTTTATGTTGCAGATGTTCTGAGCAACCAAAGTGAAACACCAGTCATGGTGCCTGGTCAATGGATGCTAGCAATATATGAAGGGAAAAAGGTTTATGTTCCAACATCTACCAACCAGAAGCAAAGTAACTATGGTGGAAGAAGAACTGGTAAATACAATGCCTATCAGAACCAAAACCATAGGAGGAACACGAAATACCAAAACAGACAGAGAAATCACACATATCAACAAAACTGGAACTACCAGAGGAATCAGAATTATCATCAGTTCCAGAACTATCAGAGGAACCTGATATATCAGCAGAAAGAGAAGTGTCAGTATCTGGAGAGTTCTTCAAACACTTAAGTAAAATTTATCAAGACTACAAACCAGGAACGGAATTCAAATTCCTTCATCCAAACCATCTAATCACAGAACATACAGATTCAAAATCTGAAAATCAGAAACAAGAGGATTTTGAGAGTAAAACTGAAACTGTTAACATAGAGGTTACATCTTGCTGTAAATACTATTATTGTTTGATATTTATGTTTAATGTGATAACAAGAAGCTTGATCTTAAAAATCAAAGCTACATAAGTATTCTGCAGGTTTTCAAACTGTCAGAGGAACCAAGTGATTCACGTGATGTGAACACTTCAACAAAAACAATATTTCAGTGGTTTCAAAAACAAGCAGAAACCACCAGAAGCAGAATTAAATGTTTGGCTGTATTTAGTTCATTTTTAAATTATTTGATTTGTATTATGTTATATGACAAATAGCTTGACCTAAAAAGTCAAAGCAAGATGAAGCTAATGCAGATTAACCAGAACCAGAGGAAACTGATGAAGGTTTACTAGAACCAGAAGCTGATACAGATCTACTAGAACCAGAAGCTGATGTAGGAAAAAGAACTTGAAAAAGCAGAAGATACCAGCAAGCGTATGACAAGTCTTCAGAGGATAAATCTGAAGATAAGTTAGAAGAAAGAATAGATCACTCCAAGACATGGCCAGAACTATGTTAAATGATTTAAATATTGCAAAACAATTTTGGACTGAAGCAATCAACACTTCATGTTACATTCAGTTTAGAGTCTATATTAGATTTACAAGAACCAGAGAAAGTACAAGCAGATAAACCAGCAGAACATGGAGAAGTGGAGGATACAAGCAAGTCAGAAGCATGTGACACATTTTCAAAGGATGAATCTGATCAAATCAGAACCAGTCATGAGAAATCAGAAGAGAAATATGGCTGGAAATATCAATCTTTGGAAGTGGAAGTGATTCTTTAAGAACCAGATCATCATTAAAAGATATAAGTCTGTTTGGTTTAATCTCATCGATTGAGCCTACATCTGTTAGTGAAGCATTAGTAGATGATGGATGGATTATTGCAATGCAAGAAGAGTTAAATGAATTTAAGAGGAATGATGTGTGGGGATCTAGTTCCAAGACCAGAAAAGAACATTGTTGGAACCAAGTGGGTCTTTAGGCATAAGGTAAATGAAAAAGGTGAAGTCGTCAGCAACAAGGCAAGACTGGTGGCTCAAGGTTACAGTCAGCAAGGAGATATTGACTACACTGAGACTTTTGCTTCAGTGGCCAGAATTTTCTAAATTAATGCATCACGAATTTCAAATGAGTATGATGGGAGTACTTGAGTTCATTCTAGGAATACAAATTCAACAAAGTTCAGAAGGTATTTACATTCACCAAACTAAATATACAAAGGAACTTCTCAAGAAGTTTAAGATGAGTGATTGCAAACCTATGGCAACACCAATGCATCCTACTTGTTCACTTGATAAAGATGAATCAGGAACAAAATTTGACCAGAAAATCTACAGAGGAATGATAGGATCATTACTCTACCTTACTGCTTCTAGACCTTATATCATATTTAGTGTGTGTGTATGTGCTCGATTTCAATTTGATCCTAGAAAATCTCATCTAACTGCTGTTAAGAGAATCCTTAGATACCTAAAAGGCACTACCAACATCACCTTGTTTTACAAGAAAACTCCCACATACAAACTGAGTGGATACTATGATTCTGACTATGTTGGAGATAAACTTGAAAGAAAAAGCATCAGTGGCTATTGTACCTTTTTAGGAGACAATTTCATTTCGTGGTCCAGTAAGAGAAACCACACCATTGCCATGTCAACAGTAGAGGCTGAATACATTTCAGCAGCTGGTTGCAGCTCTCAACTACTCTGGATGAAGCATCAACTTGAAGACTACAAAATATTAGAATCCAACATACCCATCTATTGTGATAACACCTCTGCAATTTGCCTAACCAAAAACCCTATCCTACATTCTAGAGCCAAACACATAGAGATCAAACACCACTTTATCAGAGATTATGTTCAAAAAGGGGTACTTAACATTCAATTTGTAGATACTGATCATCAATGGGCTAACATATTCATTAAGCCACTACCTGAAGATAAGTTTGAATTCATCAAGAAAAACCTTAATCTTATCTTCATCCCTAACCTAATAGCTTAGTTTAATTTTTATGTTATTTTATTTTTCGTGTACTTTTATATATATAAAAACAAAGAGTCAAAAAAAAAACAGAGCATCTCTTTTCTTCATTCAATCCTTTTTGTCTGATGACAAAAGGGGAGAAGATGTAATATTTGATAAAATATCCGAGGGAGAAGATGATGTATGATGTATTTGATATTTGGGCATTAGACTTAGGTGGAGAAAATATAAAATGAAGCATAGTCTTAGGGGGAGTCAAAGTCAAAAGAAAGAAAAAGTATTATAAAAAATACATTGTTTGTCATCATCAAAAAAGGGGAGATTGTTGGAACCAAGTTGGTTCTTGCAATTAAAGTTTTGATGTTAACAAATGTAATTTATGAAAATAACATATTTGACTTAGAAGAAGAATGAAAAATGTCATCAAAAGAATAGATCAAAAGATGACGTCACCAGAAGCAGAAATCATAGGATGAAGTCACCAGAAGATGACGTCACCAGAAGCAGAAATCAGAGGATGACGTCACCAGAGGATATCTCCAGAGGATATCGTCAAATGAATCTGTCAGAGAAAAATGTTCAAAACAGAATTTGAGAAAAATGATCAAAACAGAATTGGAGAAAAAGGCTCAAAACAAAATCTGAGAAAAATGCTCAAAACAGAATCTGAGAAAAATGCTCAAAACAGAATATGAGAAAAATGCTCAAAACAGAATTGGAGAAAAAAGGTCAAAACAGAATATAAGAAAAATGCTCAAAACAGGAGCGGAGCAAAATGCTCAAAACAGATCAGTGAGCAAAAGACTCAAAACAGAATATGAGCAAACTACTCCAAAATAATCTCAAAACAGATTAATCGAAATACACTCTAGAAGTAAAGCATCAGTGAAGTTCTAAAGTTCAACTATAAATAGAGACTTAATGCTGAAGAATAAAGCATAAAAAAACACAAGAACTCAAGCTTCAATTCAAAGTTATGTGAGAGTGCAAAAGAGAGAAACACAAATGAGCAAGAGCAATATTTTCTAAGTGTTTTCGAGAAAGAAATACAGTGCAACAATCAAATTTCCAGAAGCAATAAAAGAGTGCAAACACAAGTGCAGCAAATAGCTTTCCAGAAGCAACGATGCAAAGTTTCAAACCTTTATTATATAACCTGATAGTGGTGTGGATTCCTTCTTCAATCTGGGGTTGTCAGATTGGTAGGAGAAGACTTGACTTGTAGAGTCAACGTGTTGCTATCGTTCCTCAAAAGTCTGGGGATGTCAGGCAATTTGAGAAGACTTAGCTGGTTTAGTTAAGGTGTTGTTGTTCCTCAAAAGTTTGGGGTTGTCAGGCTGTTTGAGAAGACTTGGCTGGTATAGTAAAGGAGTTGTTGTTCCTCAAAAGTCTGGGGTTGTCAGGCTGTTTGAGAAGACTTGGCTGGTATAGTCAAGGAGTTGTTGTTCCTCAAAAGTCTGGGGTTGTCAGGCTGTTTGAGAAGACTTGGCTGGTATAGTCAAGGAGTTGTTGTTCCTCAAAAGTCTGGGGTTGTCAGGCTGTTTGGGAAGACTGGCCTGTAGGGTCAGTGGTGTTGTAATTCAAAGGAGTTTGAATTAGTGAAAAAGCCTACTGGACGAAGGGACTGGACGTAGCCTTGTTAACGGTGAACCAGTATAAATTACTGTGTTATTATGTTATTATTATCCGCTGCTGAATCTGATTAGTTATATATCGAATAATTCATATTAACATTCAACAAAACAGCAAAAGAAATCAAGTTTGACAAACACTATTCAAACCCTCGTTCTCGTGTTTGCACCTTCAAACACTTCGTCCAAACCTCGGCCAATTGAGAAGAAAGAATTTCTTTTTCTTTCATAAGAGATTCCAAGTCCTCAGCATTCTTCAATAACTTCTCATTGGCCTCCATAAGAAATTCCTTACCATGAGCGAACATGTCCTTATCCGTGTGGGAAACTGGAACCGTTTGCATCCTAACAACTCTCATCTTCACCTTCTTCCACCTTGGACCATCACCAAGGTCAATGAAGTTCAGACTCTTGTTGATAGAAACTAAGGTGGCTGGTTGTGGAAATGTAGGAATGGCCTATGAAGTTATATCATTTTCGACCACTCCCTTTTGTTAAGGAAAAAGTAGGGGAACTTGAGAAGGAAATGAAGAAGATTCTTTGGTGCCCTTTTGTTTATATTTCTTCATGAAAAACAATGATGTCATGTTTGCTGCAAATAAATATATGGAAATAAGTAAGAATAAAGAAATCAAATAACATACAATCACAAAAAACCTCAAATGAATACTTAAAAAATAATTGGCATCTTTGTGGTTTCAGCAAGCTAGGAGTTCCCTCTTATATATATAATGGGAAACATATTGAAGATTTCCATTTGCATCCAATACTAAATTTCCCTTTTTATCCACTTTAAGATCCTTGTACTAACATATGATCTTAAGTGGTTGGCATTGTAAAGGTTGGCAGGACTAAGCTCATGGAGTTTGTACCACACTTCCTACTGCTTGCGACTGAAAAAAGATCTTAGTCCAGACATTTGGAAAATGATCCCGACAAGTTTTTTTGGGCTCGCCATCTTTGTTTATGATTATAATTGTCGCGTCCGGTTTGTCCGCGAAAAATGAGTCTCCACCAAAAAATAAAGTTTTTGAACCAAAAAATGAATTCGGGTGTCCATTACGAGTAGAGAAAGTAATATTACCCTACATCGTCCGTTAAAACGGTTACCCTATAATTAATTGTATACAAATTATTTATTTACTTAATTATTTATTTTGCCCCCTAAAAGAATAATAAAAAGGAAAATAAATTATTTACATTAATAAAAGAAAGAAAAATATTTTTTTTTTATAATTTGGTTTGACAAGGAGAAAACCTTGCTCCTACATATCCCAGGTGCAGTACGAAATCAAAACATACGTAGTCATCCGATTTTATTATTACTCGATTTGTCTATTGTTTTATTATAGTTATTATTATATACGTATCCAAAAGTAAAAATGTAATAATGATAATAGTAATAGTAATAATAATAATAATAACAAAAAAAAAGTGAGATGTCTGTTCACAAATTGTTTATTTTTATTTTTAAATTGTATAAAGGATTTGCTTGTGCGGTGTCGGATCTATCGCAGCACAAAGGCCACTAAGTGATTTGGCACAGCGAGCGAGGATGAATTTCATCCGGCGGCGACGACTATTAATTCTAAAAAAGAAAAAAAAAACTATTTATTCGTTGTTATGATTGTTTTTTTTTATTTGATAAACCATTATGTGAATTTTGTGTTAAGTTACAATGGGTTGAAGTTTGTTTTACTTGGTGATTGGTTTATAAGCATCAATTATTTATAGTGTTTTTAGTATGTATAAAAAAAATTTAGAACAAACCACTTAAGGAAAATAAAAGCTTAACGTATGAGTTTATTTTTGGCAAAAATGACAACAAAAAAACAAAACTAAATTACATTTTTAAAGAATGCAATACAAATAAACTAAAAAACAATTAAAGAATGCAATACAAATAAACGAAAAAAAAACATTAGATAAGGATGAGAAAATCGATACCTTACTGCTGAAAATGGTTTGCTGGACTGATTTTACCAAGTTCAGATTCTCTGCTCCTCTTTTTTCTATTATTCTCTCTTTCCTTTTTTCTTTTTTTTCTCCCTCCCTTTTATTCTACCCATGGTGTCGGCTATTTATAGACTTTCTGGGTGTAGTTTATAAAAGACAAGGAAATAATTGTGGATTGATTACCAATTATTATTTATCAATTTGTTTTCGGTTTCTTTTCATTCAAATGATCACCATTATGCTGATTTTTATTACTTTTCATCAATTTGTTTTCGGTTTCTTTTCATTCAAATGGTCACCAATATGCTGATTTTTATTACAATCAATTCATTTCTTTTCGGTTTCTTTTCCTTCAATTAATCACCATTATACTAATTTTTATTATCGTCAATCCATTTCTTTTTCAGTTTCTTTTTATTCAATTATGTACCTTTTTTTTTGTTTTAGAAAAGAGTGAACGCCTGAGCAGGAATCACAGACAAATAAGAACCAGAAACACTCATGATTGTATAAAGTTTATAGTCTAATTATTTATTTTTATTTTTATTTATTATATTTTTCTCATTTTTTTAATATATAATATTATATATTTTTTTGTATAATATGTCTAAAGAAAGCGGACAAAATTAGGTGTCAACATATGCCCCTCTTTACATAGAATTTACTTGAGAATCAAAGTAAAGATAAGTAAAGATGACCACTCTAATTTTGTCCGGAAAGAACTTTTGTAGAAAGGTGCAAGTCGTTTTCCTGGCTTCAACATGCGGGTCGTTATCTCAGCTTGGGGTGTGAGTTGTTTTCCCAGCTTCAACGTGCGGGTCGTTTTCTCGGCTTTGGGGACGAGTCTTTTTCCTGCCTTCAATATGCGGGTCATTTTCACGGCTTTGGGTGCGAGTCGATTTCCTGGCTTCAACGTGCGGGTCACTTTCTCGACTTTGGGTGTGTGTCGTTTTCCTGGCTTAAACCTGCGGGTCATTTTCTCGGCTTGGGTGCGAGTCGTTTTCCCGGGTTCAACATATGGGTCATTTTCTCAGCTTTGGGTGCGAGTCGTTTTCCCGGCTACAACATGCGAGTCGTTTGCTCAGCTTCAACATGCGAGTCATTTTGTCGCCTTTTAGTGCGAGTCGTTTTCCCGGCTTGAACATGTGGGTCGTTTTCTCAACTTTGAGTGCGAGTCGTTTTCCTGGCTTCAACATGCGGGTCGTTTTCTCGGTTTTGGGTGCAAGTCGTTTTCCAAGCTTCAACATGCGAGTCGTTTTCTCGGCTTTTGGTGCGAGTCATTTTCCCAGCTTCAACATGTGGGTCGTTTTTTCGGCTTTGGGTGTGAGTCGTTTTCCCGGCTTCAACATGCAGGTCGTTTTCTCGGCTTTGGGTGCGAGTCGTTTTCCCAGCTTCAACATGCTGGTCGTTTTCTCGGCTTTGGTTTTATGAAATGTCATGAATGAATGAATGGATGTCATGAATGAATGGTTCTAAGTACTTAGGTTTATATGTTTACAAAAGCATTCCATGTAATCTTATTTTGAACCTTGAATTATTACATTAAATGCCACCAGAAAATTAAGTTTCCAGAGGCAGAAGATGAAGACACCAAAAAATGCATCCAGAAGGTACCAGAGGATGCATCCTGGAATTACCAGAGGAAATCTTTGCTGGCCTAGATCAGAAGAAATAAAAGTCAGAAGGAGACCTGGACCAGACCAGAAGGAAGCCTGCTAGAGGGAGACTTGATCCAGACCAGAAGGAATCATAAGTCAGACTTAGTCCAGAAGTTATTATGACTAGAAGGTGGCCTGGCAATGAAATGATAAACAGCCCAAACTTGATCCAGACTTAATCAGAGGATAAGTTAATGGGTCCAGAACAAGAGAATCAATCCAGATTTGACCCAAACCAGAAGATAGCATGGTTCAAGGTATGAAACTAAGTCAAGAACAGAAGAAATGTTCTCGAGATTTGATCCAGAATTGATCCAAAACAGAAGGTAAAATGTCCAGACTGAAATATTATTTGTCCAGACTTAATTTCAGTTCAATCCATACCCAGTTCAGAATTGGTCCAAATCAGAGGGAAGATATCAAGATCAATGGTTTAGATTTAAGTATATGGCCCAGTGTTGGCCGAGATCAGAAGATCAAACCATGGCCCAGTGTTGGCCGAAATCAGAAGGTCAGAATGTGTGGTCCAGCAGTGGCCGAGATCAGAGGATCACAGCAGATCAGTTTGCTAGGCCCGGATGGCCGAGATCAGAAGATTAGAAAATGTTGTCCAGGGTTGGCCGAAATCAGAGGATCACAGCAGATCACTTAGTATGGTCCAGATGTGGACTAGCGCAGAAGATCAAATGATCCAGATTTAATCATGAGGATTAACGGTGGAGATTTTAATTTATTTTGATCAAAATATTAAAAGGATTTGTTACAAAAATAAAGTGAAGTCGTATGGGAGTTTAGAAGCTGATGGCGGGAAGAAACTAAAGACATGATTGGCCAGTTATTTTTGAAAGCAAATCTGAAGCTTAAAAAGATATGTTTTTTATTTAAGTGAAGCCCGATTGGTCAAGATATTTTTGCAAGAGAATCCAGCAAGATATAGCTCAAAATTAAGCTTGGAAGAGGCCCTAATCTACATCTATAAAAGGAGGCTCAAGGCAGAATACTTAGCATTGAAAATCACAAAAGAGTCATACACTTCCAAAGCAAACACTCAAGTTTTCAGTGAGGTTAATTGTGAGTTCCAGCTTTCTAGAAGCAAGCACTCGTGTTATTTTCTTTCCCTTATGTTAGATCTAAGTTGTTGAAGTAGAGTCTACAATTTGAGGGAGTCAGAAGGGGTAGCAGATTACTTGGCATTTAGATTCAAGGAGTTGTAATTCCTTCTACAATCTGGGGTTGTCAAATTGGTAGGAGAAGACTTGACTTAGGAAGTCAAGGTGCTGTATTCCTCAAGAGTCTAGGATTGTTAGACTATTTGAGCAGACTGACTTCGAGGGTCAGTGGAACTATTGTAATTAAAGGTTTGAATTAGTGAAATCCTTCAAGGTGAAGGGACTGGACGTAGCCTCGTTAACGGTGAACCAGTATAAAATTTTGTGTTTTTATTTTTACTTTATATCCGCTGCTAACTTTGTTTTATTCATACATCAAGTTTTGTTTTAAAACTGCAAAAACAGAAAAAGTATTCAAGTTAGTCAAACACAATTCAACCCCTCTTCTCGTGTTTGCACCTTCAACTGGCATCAGAGCTCGGTCTCAAGGCTGAGCACTTAACAGTGTTTGAGGAAAGGTCCAAGGGGTTCAACATGGCAGAATCCAAAGATTATTTCGGAGGCAACATCAACAGACCACCACTATTTGATGGAGAAAGATTTGAGTATTGGAAGGACAGAATGAGAAGTTTCTTCATATCTCAAGATCCTGAATTATGGAAGATGGTAGTCAAAGGATACATTGCACCTACGTTCCAGGAGATCCAACTAAAGAACTCGACATGGATGATATGAAACCAGACCAAAGCAGATTATATAAACTTCATCACAAGTCCAGAAACATCATGATCAATGCCATCACATTCAAGGAATTTGACAGATGCACAGATAAAGAAACAGCAAAGAGCATATTCGACAATCTTGTTATGACCTATGAAGGAAGCCAGCAGGTTCAAGAAGCAAGGGCTAACATACTGGTCAAACAGTATGAGATGTTCAAGATGGAAGATGATGAAAACATTGATGGAATGTTCTGCATATTCCAAACTCTGATATCCGGACCGAAGGTCTTGAAGAAAAGCTACACAACAGCAAATCATGTCAAGAAGATTCTAAGAAGTTTACCAACCAAGTGGAGACCAATGGTTACTGCAGTTCAGCAAGACAAAGATCTAAATAACTTAATACTTGAAGATCTGATCAGCTCACTCAGGTCTCATGAAATAGAACTAGAAGCATATGAACCAAAAAAAAAATAGAAGAATATGTCCCTTAAATCGAAACAGAAGAAAGCTGCAAGGGCAGCATCAGAATCAGAGGATAGCGACAGTGAATGTGATGATATGGCTTACTTAACCAAACAGATGGTTAAGATATGGGAAAACAGGAAGAGGAGAAGCTTCAAGAAGAAACATAACAACAAAGGAAAGGAAGAATCTAACAAGAGTATTGTTTGTTATGGATGCAATGAACCTGGACATATCAAGTCAGAATGTCCAAATCTGGAAAAAGGCAAACAGCACAAGAAGAGTTTCAGATTCAGAAAAGCGGGTCTAATGGCAGCCTTGGATGCATCAGAATCAGAGGAAGAATCGTCTGATGAAGAAGAGGCAGAAACAGCAATTATGGCACACATCACGTCTGCCTCTGGACTTCGAAGGAAAGCAGGCAGAACGAAGAATGATCAAAGCAGTCATTCAAGCAAGTCTGGAAGCACATTAGAGGAAGAAATTCTGGCTCTGATGACTCAAACCAACTCAAGTTCTGGATACAGCTCAGGCTCTGGAACAGAATCAGAAGATGAAGACAATGAGGTATTTTCTGATCTCTCTAAACCGGAATTAATTGAGGGTGTAAAAGATTTCTTAAATGCAAACAATAAGATGTCTTTAAAACTAAAAACTCTTAGGGAAGATAAGAAAAATCTGACCAAATAAGTCCAAGTTTTAAAGAATCGAAATTCTGATTATGCAACTGAAAAGAAGGATTTTAAAACTGAAGTTGCAAGACTCAAATCTGAAAACCAAACTCTCAAAAGTGATATTTGTTCCACTTCCAAAACTGTTTGTGAATCTCATATGCATGAGCAATTTTTTCAAAACTTTATTTCTAATGGAATGGAAAGAAGTAAATATGCATCTATGATTTATGGAAACAGTAACGTTGGAAAGAGAGGTCTTGGTTTTACAGAAACTATTGCTGATACTAAAACTGTTCGTTCTGATGTTTTTACTAAGAAAGGTCACTCTGAATTATCTTGTCCAATGGTAAAATCTGAACAAGATCATAGAGTTGTTAAGACTAAAAAACCTGGACCCAATCAGTTCTGGGTACCAAAAGATCAAATTGTCTATGTTGCAGATATTCTAAGCAACCAGAAGCAGACACAAACAATGGTGCCTAGACAGTGGATGTTGGCAATGCACAAGAAGAAGAAGGTTTATGTTCCAACATCTACCAAACAGAAGCCAAGTGACTCTGGTAGAAGAAGAACAGGTCAACACAATACCTATCAGAACCAGAACCAGAATCATAGGAGGAATAGGAAATATCAAAGAAATCACACATATCACACGAATTAGAACAGGAACTGGAACTAGAACTGGAACCAGTATTAAAGGCACAGGAACTGGAACCAGAACCAACACTGGAACTAGAATCAGAATCAGTACTGGAACCAGAACCAGAATCAGAATCAGAACTACCAGAATCACCAGAACCAACATAATTACCAGAATCAGTATAAGCACCAGAATCACCATAAGTTCCAGAATCACCAGAGGAACATGGTGTATCAGCCAAAGCAGAAAGAGAGGAGTCACAATCAGGAGAGTTCTTCAAACACTCCAATGAGATTCATCAAGACTACAAACCTGGAAGGTAATTCACATCCCCTCATCCAAACCACGTAATCACAGAACATACAAATTCGGAGTCTGAAAATTAGAAGCAAGAGGATTTTTAGAGTAAAACTTTACATCTTGCTGTAAATACTATTATTGTTTGATATTTATGTTTACTGTGATAACAAGAAGCTTGAACTTAAAAATCAAAGCTACATAAGTATTCTGCAGGTTTTCAAACTGTCAGAGGAACCATGTCATTCACACAAATTGAACACTTCAGCAGAAATAGCTTTCCAGTGGTTTCAAAAACAAGCAGAAACCACCAAAAGCAGAATTAATGGTTTGGCTGTATTGAGGTCATTTTTAAATTATTTGATTTATATTATGTTATATGACAAACTGCTTGATCTTGACAAATCAAAGCAAGATAAAGATAGTGCAAGTTCACCAGAACCAAAGGGAGCAGAAGCAGAAGAAACAGAAGTACCTGGAAAGGTAGAGGATTCAAGCAAGTCAGCAACACATGACAAATCTTCAAAAGATAAATCTGATCAACTCAGAAACAGCCAAGATAAGTCAAAAGAGAAATCTGGATATTTACCAGAATTAGAAGCTGTTACAGATTTACCAGAACCAGAAGCTGATTTATCAAAATCAGAAGCTATTACAGATTTACCAGAACCAGAAGTTGATTTATCAAAATCAGAAGCTGTTGCAGGCAAAAGAACTTGAAAAAGAAGAAGCTTCAAGCAAGAATACGACAAATCTTCAAATCTTAAGTAGAGGAAGATTGGATACTTGCAATGCAAGAAGAGCTGAATGAATTCCAAAGGAATGATGTTTGGGATCTGGTATCCAGACCAAACAAAAACATTATTGGAACCAAGTGGGTGTTCAGGAATAAACTCAATGAAAAAGGTGAAGTGGTAAGGAACAAAGCCAGACTTATAGCTCAAGGATACAGTCAACAGGAAGGTATAGATTACACTGAGACATTTGCTCCAGTGGCCAGGTTACAAGCAATTAGACTTCTTTTATCATTTGCTGCTAATCATGATATAATGCTGTATCAAATGGATGTTAAAAGTGCATTCTTAAATGGCTACATAAGTGAGGAAGTCTATGTCAAACAGCCCTCTGGATTTGAAAATTCTGATTTTCTAGACTATGTTTTTAAACTTAAGAAATCTTTATATGGTTTCAAACAAGCACCAAGGGCATAGTATGACAGACTTAGTAACTTTCTGCTTAAGAATGAATTTGATAGAAGCAGATTGATAATACTCTATTTAGGAAATCCATTAAAAATGATATTTTAATTATTCAAGTTTATGTTGATGATATCATCTACTAATGGCACTTTGTGCAAGGAGTTTTCTGACCTAATGTAGAAAGAGTTTCAAATGAGCATGATTGGAGAACTCAAGTTCTTCTTCGGAATTCAGATTCACCAAGGTAAATCAGGTATACTCATTCACCAATCTAAATATACTAAAGAACTTCTTAAAAAGTTCAAAATGAGTGAATGTAAGCCTATGGCCACCCCCATGCACCCAACCTGCTCACTTGAGAAAGATGAAACCAGCCAAAAGGTAAACCAGAAAACATACAGAGGTATGATTGGATCCCTTCTTTATTTAACTGCTTCTAGACCTGACATCTTGTTTAGTGTTTGTGTCTGTGCCCGTTTTCAAGCTGACCCTAGGGAATCCCATTTAACTGCTGTCAAACGAATTCTGAGATACCTTAAAGGAACCACCAACCTTACTTTGTTATACAATAAAACCCCCACCTACAAACTAAAAGGTTTCTGTGATTCCGACTATGCTGGAGACAAGCTGGAAAGGAAAAGTACAAGTGGCAACAACACTTTATTAGGTGATAATTTGACCTCTTGGTCAAGCAAAAGACAAAGCACCATATTGTTTACTAGTAATTCAAAGGTAGACTGTCCTAACTTCTCGTGTCATAGTCCGAGTCCATATTGTTGATCATGTCCTTTTGAGTATATAATATTTGTTTTTGTTGTTGTTGTTGTTTTTTCTTCTTCTCCTAGGTTGCTCTCTTAGGTTTTCAACCCATCAGGTATCTATTATATTTTTTTGTACCCTAATTTTTGCCTAGGTTGCCTATTTCAATTTTCAACCTAGCAGGTATTTATTACTATTTTTTTGTACCCTAATTTTTGCCTAGGTTGCCCTTTTAGGTTTTCAACCTAGCGGGTATTTTATTTTTATTTGTACCCTAATTTTTGCCTAGGTTTCCCTTTCAGGTTTTCAACCTAACGGGTATTTTATTGTTTTTTTTTTACTCTAATTTTTGCTTAGGTTTCCTTTTTAGGTTTTCAACCTAACGGATATTTTATTATTATTTTTTTGTACCCTAATTTTTGCCTAAGTTGTCCTTTCAGGTTTTCAACCTAGCTGGTATTTTATTCAAGTATAATACTTTTTTACGGCGTCTGAGTTTATAGGGAGGACTAAATCTTTGCCGTCCATATTCGTGAGGATCAAAACTCAACCTGAGAAAGCTTTCTTTATGACATATGGACCCTTATAGTTAGGGGTCCATTTCCCACGATAATCCTTCTGAATGGGTAAGATCTTTCTTTTAGCACCAAGTCTCCTTCCCAGAATTCTCGAGGCCGCACTTTTTTCTCGTACGCTCTTTTTAGTCTTTTCTAGTATAATTATCCATGGCATAAGGCCGCCAACCTTTTTTCTTCAATTAAATTCAATTGATCGAAACGGGTTTGCACCCATTCCGACTCCTCTAGTTTGGCTTCCATTAATACTCTTAGCGAAGGGATTCCTACTTCAATGGGTAGCACAACCTCCATCCCATATACTAGGGAAAAAGGGGTTGCCCCAGTTGAAGTGTGTATCGAAGTATGACACCCGTGTAGTGCAAACGGCAACATCTCATGCCAATCTTTATATGTTACAACCATTTTCTGAATAATTTTTTTGATGTTTTTATTTGCTGCTTCAACTGCACCATTCATTTTTTGTCTATACGGGGACGAGTTGTGGTGTTGAATTTTAAAGGTGGCACACAATTCATCCATCATATTGTTATTCAGATTTGTGGCATTGTCAGTAATGATCTTGCTTGGTAAGCCATAATGACATATTAACTCCCTTTTTATGAATTTGACCACCACATTTTTGGTTACGTTGGCGTACGAAGCGGCCTTTACCCATTTCGTAAAGTAATCGATTTCCACCAAGATGAAGCGATGTCCATTTGATGCTTTCGGTTCAATCATTCCGATGACGTTTATGCCCCACATTCAGAACGGATAGGGCACTGTAAGGGTGTTTAGGGGCATTGGTGGGGCGTGGATATTGTCAGCATATATTTGACACTTATAGCATTTCTTTACATAATTAAAACAATCTTTTTCTAGTGTGAGCCAGTAATACTCGACCCGAAGAATCTTTCTAGACATGGCGTGTCCGTTCATATGGATCCCATAAGAGCCATCGTGGACATCTTGTAGAATTTCTTTTGCCTCATCGACATCGACGCATCTGAGGAGTACCATATCATGATTCCTTTTATACAAAATATTTTCGTTCAAGAGAAAGCTTGCGGCTAACCGTCTCAAAGTCCTTTTCTCATTCTCTGATATTTCGGTAGGATACTCTTTATTTATAAAATAATGTTTGATGTCGTGATACCAAGGTTTCCCATCAATTTCTTATGCCATTACCTGATAGAAGGCAGGATAATCCCGATTCTCCATTTTAGTGGACAGGATTTCATAGTTTCAACTTATTTCGAACATCGAGGATAAAGTAGCCAAAGCATCAGCTAGTTGATTGTTTTCTCGAGGGACACGATGAAAGGTGATTTTGTCAAATTGTGAAGATAGATATGAATTGCTTTTTTTTTTTGGGAGATATTAAGAAAACCTCATCCCATGTCCCATTACGTTTGAGGCCTCGTCGAACAATAAGATCCATTTTCCATTATCTCATTCTTCAGACAAAACCATGATGCTTCATCCAGAAATTCACATTGCATTGACTGATAATCATCCACCCTTTGATATCTTTCTTAGTGACATAGGTATTATCATATTTTGATAACATCACCTGCCAACTAGCAATTCGCCTTGTGAGAGCAAATTTTTTCGAAAATGTACCTCATCGAATCCATCTTGGATATCAAGCAAGTCGTATGGCAAAGCATGCATTGCCTCAAGCGATGGGTCACCCAGGCTAAGGCACAACAAGTTCGTTCTAACATTGTATATTTGTATATTTTTTGCTCAAAATAGTAAATGGCATGCTCATTCTTTCCTGTTTCATCGTGATGTCCCAATATGCATCCCAGGGACCCGTTGAGGACTAGAATTGGAGGCTTCTGCAAATACTGTTGGATTTTCTCAAATGCATTTTGGCATTCTTCATTCCACACAACTATTTGATTTTTTTTCGTAAAAGTTTAAAGGTCGGTTCACAAGTAGCGGTTAATTGTGATATAAATCTTGAAATATAATTTAGTCTCCCAAGAAAACTGCGAACTTCTCTTTCTATACTTGGGGGAGGCATTTCTTAAATGGCCCGAACCTTATCGGGCCGACCTCACGCCGAAAGTGCACTTAGAGGGATTAAGTTTTAGCTTAAATTTTCTAAGTCTTTCGAAGATTCTTTTTAGATTAATAACATGTTTTTCTTCTGTTTGTGACTTTTACCTCTTTATGTATCATGTCATGGAACAAGGTTACCGTAGCTCTTTGGTAAGTCGCCTTGGCATTCTTCAGACCAAAAATGAAAGCCGTTCTTTCCATATCTTCTTTCCATATCTTTGGTTGCCATCTTAATTTGATTATACCTAGAGAAACCATCGATAGAAAAGAAGAACGAATGACTGACCGTATTGTCAACTGGAATATCAATGTGAGATAACGGGAAATCATCTTGGCCTTTAAATCAGAGGGTGCGGGTCAATCATCCCGACTTTAAATTAGAGTGTACGGGTCAATCATCCCGTCTTTTAAATTAGAGGGTGCGGGTCAGTACTCCCGATTTTAAATTTATACACTATTGAAAATATGAAATGTCATGAATGCATTTGATGAATGAACATTTTTCTTCATTTTCATATTTTTTTTCAATTTTTTCAATCAATTTTTTTTTTACAATTTTTTTTTATTTTTTATATTTTTCTTTTTTCACCTCCTTACAAACATGGTCCTTGGATTCATGGTTGAAATATGTGCACCACTTTGAATACATAGTGGTGATTGTCCTTTTGATCTTTAAAGAGATTTTTGTAACATCTTTGACTTGATCTCCAGTTGCCACTGCCTTATATGTAAAGATATCATACTAGTTTTGGCCTCTTGACACTCACATATTTTGTGCCCCTACATATGATTATCATAAAAAATGCATTTTGACAAAAGGATTTACAACATAAGAAATTAGTGAAGCAAGGTTTAGAATGTGATATTTAGTGAGAAAATCTATGGTACAAAAAAAAAAGGATTCATATAAAGAAAAGAAGATAAAGTGATCTCGTATGGGTAAATGACCCAATTTGTTAGTAGTATTTCATAAAAGAAGTGTGTTAATAACTCATGCCATAATTTTAATCACATTTTTAATCCACTTTGGAGGATATGATTTGCCCTAATTTATCTTCACAACCTTTCAGAATATATTCTGCTTCGACTTTGATCTGCGTAAACCATATCATTTGCTCATTTTCTTTTATTCTCAAGCTAGTGAACTTCTTCTTTTTTTTTGTGGCCCTAATTTTTGCCTAGGTCACCCTTCTGGGTTTATTACCCAATAGGTCTTCATTCATTTTCACCTAGGTCCCCCCTTCGAGTTTTTGATCTAGAAGATCTTTATTTGACTTTGTATCCTAAATTTTTTTCTAGGTTGTCCTTTTGGATTATCAACCTAGTGGGTCTTCACTCATTTTTGTTCCCTAATTTTTGCCTAGGTTGCCTATTCAAGTTTTCAACCTAGCGGGTATTTATTTTTTTTTTTGTACACTAATTTTTGCCTAGGTTGTCCTTTTAGGTTTTCAACCTAGCGGGTATTTATTATTATTATTTTATTTTTGTATACCCTAATTTTTGCCTAGGTCGTCCTTTTGGATTTTCAACCTGGCGGATCTTCCTTTGGATGTAATACTTTTTGAAGCATCAATGTGTGCAAGTAGTGATAAGTCTTCTCGATCCATATTGGTGTGCATCAGAACCACACTTAAATGTATTTTTCTTTCATTGGGGTTGATATAGTTATGAGTCCTTTTGTCATGCTAGTCCTTTTAGATATGTAAAATCTTCTTGAGTGCTAATTCATTCTTTTGAAGCTTCAAAGTTCATATGTTCTTCATTTAAGATCTTTTGAAATAATTGTCCCTAACATGAGGCAGTAAACATTTTTCTTGAATTGACTTCAGTCGGTAAACACAGATCATTAATCTTGATAAGGGGTTTTTTGTTTGAGTGGGTCGCACTACCTTTATTCTATACAATAAGGAACAAAGGGGTGCCCCAGTTATAGTATGATACTCAGGAAGTGTATTCCACATTTATGAGGTAGTATTTGGTATAAGAACTTTACATCTAGCTTTTCTTATACATTTGATAATATTAAAAATAGTCGTGATTTTCATTCTTGTGAGTGACTATTCTTCATTGAAGTTAAAGTAGCTAGAACGTCATCTAGTTAATTATATTATTGAGGGACATGATGGAAAATGACTTCAAAGTTTTTTTAGGCATTTGTCTAATTTGTATATATAAATGATCATCTTCTTGTCCCCGCTTTTCCATTCTTGATTTAGCTAATTTGTAAATATGCTTGGTATATGGTTTGAAGAAGAGAAAGACAAATAATGCTTGGTAAGAAGTTGTGAAATATATGATGGGTGAGAAGGAAAAGGAAACAATACAAAATGAATTTATTGATATTCATAATATGCATGTGACCTAAATGGTTATTTTCTTATAGTTCTATGTCTTTAACGTGAATCTTCACCATGGGTGGCTCTATAGTTCTAAATCGGTTCCTAGAGCACACAACTCAATTCTAAAATATTAAACCAATTAATAGGTAAACTATTAAAACGAAAATATTCTAGAAAATGTCAACTCTAGGTGAGACTTTCATGACAACCAAACAAGAAGAACATCCAGAAGATTATCATTACACAGTCTCTAACTTATCTTAGGTTGCACTCAGCCCGGGTATAGAGTTCACTCATAAGTGTGTTAATCGCATGTTAGTGTAGTGTTTAGATAAATAAATAAAATAAAAACAATTAGAACAAATTACCATAAATGCATGTAAATGACCAAAAATAAATAAAATCACAATAATTATATTCACAATAAATATATAATAAAACAATTAAAACAAATAAAAACAAGAGGGATAATATAAATAAAAATAAATAAATAATTATATACAATTAGTTATGTTGGGTTTGACTCTCAAAAAGTCCCTAGCAGAGTCGCCAGCTATCGCGTCCGATTTGTCCGCGAAAAATGAGTCGCCGCCAATTTTATTTTATTTTTTAAAAAAAAGGAAAAATTAGATAAAACCTAAAATTAAGTTTGTGAACCAACAAATGGATTCGGGAGTCCATTACGAGTAGAAAAAGTAATATTACCCTACATCGTCCGTTAAAACGGTTACCCTATAATTAATTGTATACAAATTATTTATTTACTTAATTATTTATTTTACCCCTAAAAGAATAATAAAAAGGAAAATAAATTACTTACATTAATAAAAGAAAGAAAAATATATTTTTTTTATAATTTGGTTTGACAAGGAGAAAACCTTGCTCCTACGTATCCCTAGGTGCAATAGGGAAATCAAAACACAAGTAGTTCTTGGGTAGAAAATATTTATGTGTTATCCGATTTTATTATTACTCTATTTGACTATTGTTTTATTATAGTTATTATTATATACGTATCCAAAAATAAAAATGTAATAATGACAATAGTAATAATAGTAATAATAACAACAACAATAATAATAATAATAACAACAACAAAAAATGTGAGATGTCTATTCACAAATTGTATATTTTTATTTTTTGGTTTTTTAAGCAAAGAACAATTGATTTTTTTGTTAGAAAACAACGGTAATGAGGTGGTTTATGAACGAAACAGATGGACACGACGGTGAAGCAGACTATTAAAGGATTTGCTTGTGCGTTGTCGGATTTGTCGCGGCACAAAGGCCACTAAGTGATGTGGCGCGGCGAGCGAGGATGACTTTCATCCGGCGGCGACGACTATTAATTCTAAAAAGGAAAAAAAAATATTTATTCGTTGTTATGATAGTTTTTTTTTAGTTGATAAACCATTATGTGAATTTTGTGTTATGTTACAATGGGTTGAAGTTTATTTTACTTGGTGATTGTTTTATAAGTATCAATAATTTATAGTGTTTTTAATATGTATAAAAAAATAATAATAATAATAATATTTAGAACAAACCACTTAAGGAAAATAAAAATTTAACATATGAGTTTAATTTTGGCAAAAATGACAACAAAAAAACAAAACTAAATTACATTTTTAAAGAATGCAACACAAATAAATTAAAAAAAATTAAAGAATGCAATACAAATAAAAAAAACATTAGATAAGGATGAGAAAATCGATACCTTACTGCTGAATATGGTTTGCTGGACTGGTTTTACCAAGTTCAGATTCTCTACTCCTCTTTTTTCTATTATTCTCTCTTTCCTTTTTTCTTTTTTTTCTCCCTCCCTTTTATTCTACTCATGGTGTCGACTATTTATAGACTTTCTGGGTGTATGTTACAAAAGACAAGGAAATAATTGTGGATTGATTACCAATTACTATTCATCAATTTGTTTTCGGTTTCTTTTCATTCAAATGATCACCATTATGCTAATTTTTATTACTATTCATCAATTTGCTTTCGGTTTCTTTTCATTCAAATGCTCACTATTATGCTAATTTTTATTACCATAAATTCATTTCTTTTCGGTTTCTTTTCCTTCAATTGATCAACATTATACTAATTTTTATTATCGTCAATTCATTTCTTTTCAGTTTCTTTTTATTCAATTATGTACCTTTTTTTTCTTTTAGAAAATAGTGAACGCCTGAACAGGAATCAGAGGCAAATAAGAACCAGAAACACTCATGATTGTATAAAGTTTATAGTCTAATTATTTATTTTTCTTTTTATTTATTATATTTTTCTCTTTTTTTTATATATATAATATTATATTTTTTATATATAAAATGTCTAAAGAAAGCGGACAAAATTAGGTGTCAACAGATGCCCCTCTTTACATAGAATTTACTTGAGAATCAAAGTAAAGATAAGTAAAGATGACCACTCTAATTTTGTCCGGAAAGAACTTTTGTAGAAAGGTGCAAGTCATTTTCCCAGCTTCAACATGCGGGTCGTTATCTCGGCTTGGGGTGCGAGTCGTTTTCCCGGCTTCAACGTTTGGGTCGTTTTCTCGGCTTTGGGGATGAGTCTTTTACCCGACTTCAACATGCAGGTCGTTTTCACGGCTTTGGGTGCGAGTCGGTATCCCGGCTTCAACGTGCGGGTTGCTTTCTCAACTTTGTGTGCGTGTCGTTTTCCCGGCTTCAACCTGTGGGTCGTTTTCTCGGCTTTGGGTGTGAGTCGTTTTCCCGGCTTCAACATACGGGTCATTTTCTCGGCTTTGGGTGCGAGACGTTTCCCGACATTAACATGCGGGTCATTTTCTCGGCTTTGGGTGTGAGTCGTTTTCCCGGCTTCAACATTCGGGTCGTTTTCTCAGCCTTTAGTGCGAGTTGTTTTCCCGGCTTGAACATGCGGGTCGTTTTCTCAACTTTGGGTGCGAGTCGTTTTCTCGGCTTCAACATGCGGGGCGTTTTCTCGGCTTTGGGTGCGAGTTGTTTTCCAAGCTTTAACATGCGAGTCATTTTCTCGGCTTTCAGTGCTTCATTTTATATTTTCTCCCCCTAAGTCTAATGCCCAGATCTTATATCAAATACACCATCTTGTCCTGCCCAAATCTCATATCAAATACATCATCTTCACCTCCTTTCAAATACATCATCTTCACCTCCTTTCAAATACATCATCTTTTCCCTCGGACATTTTATCAAATATTACATCTTCTCCCCCTTTTTCATCAGACAAAAAGGATTGAATGAAGAAAAGAGATCCTCTGTTTTTTTTTTTTACTTTTTTTTTAATTATAAAAGTACACGAAAAATAAAAAAACATACAAAAAATTAAACTAAGCTATTAGGTTAGGAATGAAGATAAGATTAAGGTTTTTCTTGATAAATTCAAACCTATCTTCAGGTAGTGGTTTAGTGAATATATCAATCCATTGATGTTCAGTGTCTACAAACTGAATGTTGAGTACTCATTTCTGAACATAATCTCTGATAAAATGATGTTTGATCTCTATGTGTTTGGCTCTTGAGTGTAGGATAGGGTTTTTGGTTAGGCAAATTGCAGAGGTGATATCACAATAGATGGGTATGTTAGATTCTAATATTTTGTAGTCTTCAAGTTGATGCTTCATCCAAAGTAGTTGAGTACTGCAGCCAGATGCTGAAATGTATTCAGCCTTTGCTGTTGACATGGAAATGGTGTGTTGTCTCTTACTGGACCACGAAATGAAATTGTCTCCTAAAAAGGTACAATAGCCACTGGTGCTTTTTCTTTCAAGTTTATCTCCAGCATAGTCAGAATCATAGTATCCACTCAGTTTGTATGTAGGAGTTTTCTTGTAAAACAAGGTGAGGTTGGTAGTGCTTTTCAGATATCTAAGAATTCTCTTAACATCAATTATTATGAGATTCTCTAGGATCAGATTGAAATCGAGCACATACACACACACTAAATATGATATCAGGTCTAGAAGCAGTAAGGTAGAGTAATGATCCTATCATTCCTCTGTAGATTTTCTGGTCAACTTTTGTTCCTGATTCATCTTTATCAAGTGAACAAGTAGGATGCATTGGTGTTGCCATAGGTTTGCAATCACTCATCTTAAACTTCTTGAGAAGTTCCTTTGTATGTTTAGTTTGGTGAATGTAAATACCTTCTGGACTTTGTTGAATTTGTATTCCTAGAAAGAACTTAAGTTCTCCCATCATACTCATTTGAAATTCATGCTGGCCACTGGAGCAAATGTCTCAGTGTAATCAATATCTCCTTGCTGACTGTAACCTTGTGCCACAAGTCTTGCCTTGTTTCTCACAACTTCACCTTTTTCATTTAGCTTATTCCTAAAGACCCATTTGGTTCCAACAATGTTGTTTTCTGGTCTTGGAACTAGATCCCACACATCATTCCTCTTAAATTCATTTAACTCTTCCTGCATTGCAATAATCCATCCATCGCTTACTAATGCTTCACTAACAGATGTAGGCTCCATCGATGAGATTAAACCAA
Organism: Cicer cuneatum; assembly: GCA_037974295.1. Lineage (NCBI taxonomy): Eukaryota > Viridiplantae > Streptophyta > Magnoliopsida > Fabales > Fabaceae > Cicer > Cicer cuneatum. The sequence continues at coordinate 44,000,441 of JBBPBO010000003.1, read as the reverse complement.
ACATACTTATATCTTTTAATGATGATCTGGTTCTTAAAGAATCACTTCCATTTCCAATGATCAGATTTTCAGGATGAGATGACTGATATTTCCATCCAGATTTCTCTTCTGACTTCTCATAACTAATTCTGATATGATCGGATTCGTCCTTTGAAGATGTGTCACATGCTTCTGATTTGCTTGTATCCTTCACTTCTTCAAATTCTGTTGGTTTATCTGCTTCTACTGGTTTGTCTGTTTCTGCTTCCTCTGATTTTGTTAAATCTTTCCATAATTCATATGGTGTTTTAGACAACACTAGACTGTCTAAAGAATTCTGCAGAAAGTTCACTCTTGCTGTTGTGATGATCTGTAGTTTCTTCTGATTCCTTGTTTACTTCTTGTAACCGCACGAGATGAGAGTAAGCTCCTTCAGGATCCATGAGTAATTCTGAGTGTGTTCCTGATTAATCATTGCAGACATAAAGTTATAAATTAAACAATGTGTTGATGAATAAATTAATGAAAAGAAGCCATGTTTTTCAGTAAACTTGTGTGGTACCTTTCTCAACCATTTTCCCTCTATGGATTACAGCAATCATGTCAGCATTCCTCACAGTGCTCAAGCGATGTGCTACGACGACCGTGGTTTTGTTGACCATGATCCTATCTAGAGCTTCTTGTACCACCCTTTCAGATTCTGCATCAAGTGCACTTGTAGCTTCATCTAGAAGTAAAATTCTTGGATTCTTCAGGATTGCTCTTGCAATGGCGATTCGTTGCTTCTGTCCACCGGATAGCTGAGTTCCATGGTCACCAACCATTGTGTCCAATTCCACAGGGTTTAATCATAATAAACAAGAACATATCATACCTCAGCTCCAAGCAAGTAAGCCTGAACTACAGAATGGCCAAACTGATCAATCTGCCAGCCAACTCTTGGAATCTTGCCAAACTCATCTTTGATGAATTGATGCCCAAGCGTGGTCTAATCAATCAGGTCAATGTAATGCGGGGTATCCTCATCATGCATGCACATACCACCATTTCTTCAAAACCAAAAACAACAATAAAAGAAGGAGAACAATAATATACTATCATATTCAAAAGTCATCAATAATCGATAATCAAGGAGATGGAATCCTCGCGACCAAAATACCACAAAGTCACAAATCAAAAACATTGGATGACAATCAAACAGCTCACATCTCGAAATCCAATTTATCCAACTTAAAAACTGAACTGTCTGATTTTCATCCAACAGTTCCGACTTACTAATTGTGGTGGTGTGTGCTTATATTTTGACAGTTAACAATCCATGTTCAATCATTAGCTATTGTAATGTTACACTAGGGACTAAAATTTGAAAAACAGTTATAACAATGTTGGCAATTGTAGATCAAGGAAAACACTTTGTATTAAATAGCCTATCACAAACCAATAGCAATTTGTACAAATTATGTTTATAGCCACTATTTGACATAATGAGTGATATAGAAAGGTAGTTAAATTACATGAATTCCAGCTGACCCGAGTTGACAAGCTCTTTGACTTTAAGTTTCTTAGCTTTACTTTGCTGCCTCCACCATCTCTGGAAAAATGCCTATACATATTTTTTAATAAAAACAAAAAATTAACATCCCAATTAAACTCACACACTTCTAGTTCTTACCCTTCAAAACCCCTCCCTTAATTTTTTTTCTGTAAAAACAAAAATCAAAACTTTAGTATTTACTATTATGATTACCATTTCAACATAGATAAACTTGCGATTTTGATCCTCCAAGAGAGCGGATATCACAGAATCAAGCACATTCTGCACACATGCACCCTAAGCAACAAGAACAAAAAGAATTAAACATTATTTTCATCATGAATGAACTTTGAAGCAAAAAAAATGAAAAATAGAAAGACAGACAAACCCGATATAGAGTTGTTGGCTCCAACGTAGTACTGATCAACGGTCTTAAGCCATCCAACATCATCATGTGAGTGAGGAAAGGAGGATGGAGGTAATCGTGAATGAGAAAACGAAATGGAGGATGCAGGTGTCGCTATTTTGGGGAAAACGCAAAGAGGGAAAACGAAATGGAGGATGGAGGTGTCGCTGGAAAACGCAAGAGGGAAAACGAAATGGAGGATCGATGGAGGTGAAGAGGGAAACGCAAAGAGGGAAAACGAAATGGAGGTTCGATGGAGTTGAAGAAGGAAACGCAAAGAGGGAAAACTGAAGGTTGAGGTTAGTTAGGTTATGATTTTGTTTATTTTTTACGTTTTTATCAATTTTAAAAAATTAAACAATTTTAAAAAAAATTACATCTTAAATTTACCCACGGACATTACCTACGGACAATCCGTGGAAACATAAAATACGACAACATTTTGAAAAATTAAGTTCGATTATTTTTTTTAACATTACCCACAGATTACTTTTAACAATACCCACGGACTAACCGTGGATAATATGTTACATTTTTTTTTTTAAAATAGGGAATTTACTTACGGTTTTTCCGTGAGTAATTAATAATTTACCCACGAATTAAGATCCGTGGGTAATTTTCCGTAGGTACACAAGTTTTTTCTTGTAGTGATTGTGAATCAATTAAACATTAAAGTCAAATAAATCATGAATTGACGAATATAATTAAGATGCAGTTTAAGAGCTATTAAAGGATGCAATTTTATCAAAAGGTACGACATCAATAATTAACGAAAAATCAATGACAGTATCATCCCCTCATGTATTATTTGGTGTCAATCAAATCAAATAATTAAAAAATTTATTTTATTGAATCAAATAATACGTGTATATATTTTTTTCGTTTTCGAAATCGATAATACGTTTATGAGTTTATGAATTTTGCAGTATTAGCATATTAAGACAAATCAAATGATATAGTCTAATTACAGCGAATCAAACTTAAACTATTTATGAATATTGGAATACTAATTATATATTGATTCAAATCCAATGAATATTAAATACTAATTATATCATATTTTGATTGGAATACTAACTATATGTTTACTGATAAATGACATTTTGCTTATTTTAATAGTATAAAACGAATGTTGCAAAAAGCCAAAATGTTCAAAACAATATGGGATATATGTCCAAATATTAAATTCTTCTAAGTTCTTTTAGAACTATATAATATATCTAAACAATATATAAGATAATCTTTGGTACAATCCTTCCGAGACGTATGAATATTGAATTTTTCTGAAATTCTTACGAATAAATCTTGAATTTTTAAGTTATCCAAGAACTACTATATAACATATTTAAACAACATATACAATAATTCTTTGTGCAATCCATTAAGAAAGCATAAATATTAAATTCTTCTGGAATTTATAGCAATAAATATTGAATTTTTAAATTCTTCGAGAACTATGTAACATATCTAAAATGTTGTACAATTTAAAATAATTTTTTGTACAATCTTTTAGGAAATACATGAATATTAAATTCTTTCGAAATTTATAAAATAAATAAACATGATACATAGAAGAACATCATAAAAAAAATTGATGAAAGATATATTCATTTTACTTACTATTGTGAGCTTAATGTGTTCTAAACTAACCGAATTAATGGGAGCTTAATGTGTTCTAAACTAACCGAATTAATGGGAGAATGAGAGTGTATATTATTATTATTATTATTATTATTATTATTATTATTATTATTATTATTATTATTATTATTATTATTATTATTATTATTATTATTATTATTATTATTATTATTATTATTATTATTATTATTATTATTAACTACCTTTTCTTGATATGGCTATATGATGATTGGTGTTTAATTTTGAGATTGCACTGTCTTCATCAATTGTGAACATAACCGAGTGTTACTTATTGATTAAATTTGCTTTATTAGTTCTAATTTTGAGAGATCAATCTTGCCATCTTATATCATGATGTTAAACTTATTATTCATCCATTGAGTATATGAGTTGAAGATTTTTTTTATCAACAAATTGTATATGATATGATTTGGATATTATTTCTCTATTGAAGTGATGTTGCTTAGAAATAATTTAAGCTTCAGTATGATTCGATTATTGAAGTGTGATGTCACTAAGCAATAATATAAGCACATGTATATAGTCCAACATGAGTATCTCTCAATTATTGGACGTTTATTGCTCCACGTAAATTAGTGATTTTATTTTTTTTAATAAAATCAGTATTCATTCATTCAAATTGATAAAAATTACAACAATAAAAAATAATACAATTTAAAGTAGATAAAACTGAATAAATTTATTATAAAAGTGTTTTGTGATACTTTGAAAAAAATCATCAATTATGGTATTGAATTGAGTGGATATCCATTATTAGAATGATATCGTAACTAGAATGAGAATAAATTTATACAACATTTCACAATTATCCACTTCCAAGAGTTATTCACGTGGACTATGTAGAGACATGCGTAATCTCAGCATTGGTGATCAAAGTTAAATCATGTTTTAAGAGAGATATTCCTCGTTGGTGATTGGTCTTTTCGACGTTTCAAGAGATAAGCATATAAATCATTTTAGTCAAATTTTGTGCTTACATGATCCTTGCCTAAAGGGATGTTTTGCTCTTGAGATTGATTTTTAAAAGTCTATCGCTTGATTTCCCAACAGTTTTTTGATGAGTTACGTTCAACACCCCCACTAATTTTTTTTCATTAATAAATTATTGGTTTAAATATGTCTTTGGTTTTCATAATTTTTTATTTTTTTTTGTTTGGTTCACATCTATACAAATATAGTTTCATTTTAAAATAGTCATTTCACTCAATTTACAAAAACAGTAACAATGTTAAACCTAAATATAATTAAAAATAACTTTATTTGACTTAAAAATAAACCCCATTATAATTAAATTATAAACTTTTTTAACTTAAAATTAACTCCTAAATATTTTAGTCTCCTTCCCTAAAAAAATTTTAAAATTAACATCCTCAAATGCATCATAAAACTTGACCAAATTCCTGTGTCAGAGATAAGGTTTTCAAACATTTTCACCTCCCTCCTCTCATCTTCAATTGCTGTCCCCAAAGTCATCTGCCATATAAAAATACGTTATTCACAATAAATATCATCAAGCAAAATATTTAAAGCAAGATCGAAAAACACTTGAAAATTAAAGTTCAATACATTTTGATGTATGTCATTCCGATTTGAAATTCCCGCACTCCAAATTAAAATTTACTCTCAAACTCCAATTTGATTGTTTGGAGAATAACGAAAAGATGCAGAAGTATAGAGTAAGCTTCACCTCTTGCTCTTCCTAGAAACATTACTCATTGGAGGCCAAGTAACTAAAATGATTGTTCTAAATTGTTTGATACTTGTAGGACTTGCAGTAAAGGTACAGTTCTTGCAATGTTCATTGGTAATCAATAAAATTAGCCCCCAAATGATCCTGCTGCAGCAACACAAGTTAATGGTGTTGGTGTTGAGGCAGCTAGAGGAGAAACTCCACAACTTCAAGATGCAGGAATTTTAGGTTTTTTTTTAAGGAAGATTAGGTTTTTTTTTAGTGAAAAAGACTCAAATATTTGAGGTTAATTTTAGCTTAAAAAATATTATAATATAATTATATGGAGAGATTTATTTTTAAGTTAAAAAAATTATGTTATATTTAGGTTTAACGGTATTACAATTTTTGTAACAAAAGTTGGATGGAAGAACTATTTTAAAATGAAACTATATTTGCAATGATGTGAACCAAACAAACAAATTTACGAAGACTAAATTCAAAAAAGGTTATAATTGCAAAGACCAAAGACATATTTAAATCTAAACTTTTTTAGCTTAGAAAAAGCTTCAAAATGTCATGGATGCACACACTCATGACACTTACTAAGGGGGAATATCTCATTTCTTAAAAATATTGAGGAGATCGTCAATAAATCAACAATATCTTACAATGTTTTTCCATCATAGAAAAGAGGGAGTATGTAAGTACATGTTTCATTTGGATAGAATTAGTATTTTTTTATGCAGGCTACAACTAGGTTTTATATAGATGTTTTGTATGCGTTTGTTGATATTCTAATTCTCCATATCCACTAAAGGTTTTAATAGATAATTTTGTGTGCTTGTGTGAATCGACTTATACAAGTGACATAATTTAGTTTTTTGAGTTACAAATCAATTATTTTTAGTTGCATTGCTTTGTCGTTTTATATCTGAATCTTGTTGAGAGAAAAACCTTTTTGATATATATTTTAATTAATGATAACAAATTTTATGGAGTAAATGTTAAGTTTTGTGAATGATGATCTACTGATGATTGAACTTGATTTTTGTTTAAGGAACAAAAATTATAGAAGTGGACAAGCTAGAAGCCATTCACATCTAAAAGTGCATAATATCTACTCAATAATGAAAGAATCGAAGTATCATCAAAAGATTACAACAATAGCTTCATAAGATTTATGGAGATATTTGAAAGCTATTGTTTGAACCTCAAGAGAACTAATGGCAAGGATGAGAAACTCCTCATATACAGTCTCCCTCATCGCATGAAGGTTCATATTTGAAGGATCATTATAGAAGAACTTTTATCCCAAGCTACACGAGATTATTCTTGAAGTACTGTGACAATACTCACAATGAGTTTTGTATTGAAAGCTTTGAGGTTTGAGAATAATCTTTAATGAGTTTTTCAAAGAGCTAATGCATTACACAAATAAAGATATAATGACAAGGAACAACTTTTATGATGCAGACCTTGAAGAATTAATTCAACTGCTTTATCATTTATTGATAAGAATGTTTGTCAAAATTCAAAAAGAGCATTCTCATCATGTCAAGGGAATAATGTGAAGATGCAAACACGAGAAGGGGGGTTGAATTGTGTTTTCCAAAATTGAATTCCTTTTGTTGTTTTGATGAATGTTGATGTGAATTACTTGATGAATAAATAATCAGACTCAACAACGGATAATAACAGCATAAGAACACAAAGATTTATCCTGGTTCACCATTAACTTGGCTACATCCAGTCCCTTCAATTAGAAGGCTTTAATCCACTAATTCAAAACTTTGAATTACAGCTCCTGACCCTCCAAGCTAGTGTTCTCAAACATCCTGATAACCCCAGACTTTTGAGGAATAACTACACCTTGACCCTACAAGCCAAGTCTTCTCAAACAGCCTCACAACCCCAGACTTTTGAGGAATAACAACACCTTGACCCTACAAGCCAAGTCTTCTACTACCAATCTGACAACCCCAGATTGAAGAAGGAATTCACACCACTATCGGGTTTGATTACAAGGGTTTGGAACTTTGCATAGTTGCTTCTGAAAAGCTGATTGTTGCAATGACTCTCACTCTCGCAAAGTTACTTAGAAAATATTTCTCTTGCTCTCAAGTGTTTATCTCTTTTGAACTCTGAATGACTTTGGATTTGAAGCTTGAGTTCTTGTGTTTTTCGATGATTTCATCTACGGCATGAAGCCTCCTTTTATAGATGAGATATGGGTTTTGTCCAAGCTTAACTTCGAGATGTATCTTGCTCAAATTTCTGTTGAAAATTCTTCAGTCCCGATTCTGTTTCTTTTTAATTTCGAACCAAATCTTCTTTAACCTTTGATCAGATCTCCTTCAATTTTCCATCAGGTCTTCTTTGATTTTTGAATCAAATCTTCTTAAAACATTGACCATATTTCTTTCTGTTGGAACCAAGTTGGTTCTAAGTACTTAGGATTTTGATGTTTACAAAAGCACTCCATGTAATCTTATTTTGTACTTTGAATTATTATATTAAATGCCACTAGAAGATGAAGTCACCAGAGGCAGAAGATGAGTTACCAGAGCATAAAATCAGACTAGAGGATACACCTCTAAAAGATACCAGATAATGCATCCAGAAGGTACCAGAGGATGCATCCTGAAGGCACCAAAGGATACACCAGGATGTTAAAACACCATCAAAGGATATCTTTCCTGGCCCAGATCTAAAGGAAGCAGAGTCCAGAAGGAGACCTGGACTAGACCAGAAGGAAGTCTGCCTGAGGGAGACTTGTTCCAGACCAGAAGGTATCACAAGTCAAACTTGGTCCAGAATTAATTCTGACCAGAAGATAGCCTGGTCGTGAAATGATAATCAGTCCAGACTTGATCCAGACTTAATCAGAGTATAAATTAATTGGTCCATAACAAGAGATTTAATCCAGATTTGGCCTAGACCAGAAGATATCATGGTTCATAGTATGAAACTAAGTCCAGACCAGAAGAAATGATTGTCGAGATTTAATCCAGACTTGATCCAAATCAGAAGGTAAAATGTCCAGATTAAAATATCCTATTCCAGATTTAATTTCAATTCAATCCAGACCCAGTCCAAAATTGGTCAAGATCAGAGGGAAATTGTTCAGATCAATGGTATAGATTTAAGCATCATGGCCCAGTGTTGGCCGAGATCAGAAGATCATACCATATGGCCTAGTGTTGGCCGAGATCAGAAGATCAGATCATATGGTCCAGTGATTGGCCGAGATCAGAAGATCAGAACGTGTGGTCTAGTGTTGGCTGAGATAAGAGGATCACAGCAAATCAGTTTGTATGGTCCATATGTGGACGAGAGCAGAAGATCAAACGGTCCAGATTTAATCATGATGATAATCAGTGGAGACTTGATTAAATTCGATCAAAGTATTAAGAGGATTTGATACAAAAATAAATTGAAGTCTTGTGGGAATTCAGAAGCTATTGGCGGGAATAAAGATTTGGTCCAGAATTAATCAAGAATAGGATTGGCCAGAGTTATTTTTGAAAGCAAATCTGGAGCTAAAAAGATATGTTTTTTATTTAAGAGAAACTCGATTGGCCAAGTTATTTTTGCAAGAGAATCCAGCAAGATACAACTCAAACTTAAGCATGGAAGCAACCCTAATTCTTCATCTATAAAAGGAGGCTCAAGGCAGAAGACTTAGTATCAAAAATCAAAAAGAGTCATACACTTCCAGAAGCAAACACTCGAGTTTTCAGTGAGGTTAATTGTGAGTTCAAGCTTTCCAGAAGCAAGCACTCGTGTTTTTCTTTCCCTTGTGTTAGATCTAAGTTGTTGAAGTAAAGTCTATAGTCTGAGGGAGTCATAAGGGGTAGCAGATTACTTAGCAATTAGATTCAAGGTTCTTTTCCTCAAAAGTCTAGGATTGTTAGACTGTTTGAGAAGACTGACTTGGAGGGTCAGTGGTATTGTTGTAATTCAAGGTTTTTGAATTAGTGAAATCCTTCAAAGTGAAGGGACTGGACGTAGCCTCGTTAACGGTGAACCAGTATAAAATTCTATGTTTTTATTTTTACTTTATATCCACTGCTAAGTCTGTTTGATTCATACATCAAGTTTTGTTATAAAACTGCAAAAACAGAAAAAGTATTCAAGTTAGTCAAACACAATTCAACCCCCCTTCTCGTGTTTGCACCTTCACTTTCAAATTTCAATCAAGCCTTCTTCGAATTTGAATCAAGTCTTCTACGAATCTAAATCACATTTTAAATTTGGACCGTGTGTTCTTCTGATCTGGACCATGTTTCCTTCTGATCTGGACCATGTCTTTTTCTGGACCATGTTTGCTTCTGATCTAGACCAAGTCTTCTTTTGGACCATGATTGCTTCTAATCTAGACCATGTTTCCTTCTGATCTGTACCATGTCTTCTTCTAGACCATGTTTCCTTCTGGACCATGTTTCCTTCTGATCTGGACCATGTCTCCTTCTAGACCATGTTTCCTTCTGGACCATGTTTCCTTCTGATCTGGACCATGTCTCCTTTTGGACCATGTTTTCTTCTGATTTTGACCAAGAATGATATCCTTTGATGATGTCATTGATTCTTGCCTCGTATGATATCCTCTGATTAATGATATCCTCTAATTTTTGCCTTTGATGACATCCTCTGATTTTTGCTTCTGATGGGATCCTCTGGTGATATCCTCTGGTATCCTCTGATGACATCTTCTGGTATCCTCTGGAGGTATCCTTTGGTGATATCTTCTGGTATCCTCTGGTGATATCTACTGGTATCCTCTGGAGGTATCTTCTGGCTTTATCTTCTGGAGGTATCTTCTGGTGACATTGATATCTTCTGGTGACACCATCCTCTGATGACATCCTCTGGTGACATCATCCTCTAGTGGTATCCTCTGGTGACGTCATCCTCTGATTTTTGCATTCTTCTTCGAAGTCAATTATTTTATTTTCATAAAATACTTTTGTTAACATCAAAACTTTAAGTGTGAGAACCAACTTGGTTCCAACAATCTCCCCCTTTTTGATGATGACAAAACTTTGTATTTTTTATAACTATTTTTTATTTTATTTCTTTGACTCCCCCTAAGACTAAGCTTCACTTTGTATTTTTCTCCTCCTAAGTCTAATGCCCCAAATTTTCTACTCTTTATCAAATATATCTTCTCCCCCTTTTGTCATCAAACAAAAAGGAATGAAGGTAAAACTGGCTCTTTTTTTTTAATTTGAATATAACATAATACAAGAAAATATAAAGACTAATTTAAAAACTAACTATGTTGAAATGATCTCAATATTAGTCAGAAATGAAGGTAAGGTTTAGGTTTTTCTTGATGAAGTCAAACCTATCTTCAGGTGGTGGTTTGGTGAATATGTCAGCCCATTGGTGATCAGTGTCTACAAACTGAATATTGTGTACCCCTTTTTTAACAAAGTCTCTGATGAAGTGATGTTTGATCTCTATGTGTTTGGCTCTAGAATGGAGTATAGGGTTTTTGGTTAGATTGATGGCTGAAGTGTTGTCACGGTATAAGGGAATGTTGGTTTCCATGATTTTGTAGTTTTCCAGCTGATGTTTCATCCAAATGAGTTGAGAACTGCATCCAGCTGTTGAGCAAATGTCTTAGTGTAGTCAATGCCTTCTTGCTGACTGTAGCCTTGTGCAACAAGTTTTTCCTTGTTTATGACCACTTCACTTTTTTCATTTAGCTTGTTTCTGAAAGCCATTTGGTTCCAATAATGTTTTTTTTCTGGTCTTGGTACTAGATCCCAAATATCATTCCTCTCAAATTCATTTAACTCTTCTTGCATTGCAAGAATCCATCCATCTTATGCCAATGCTTCATCAACAGAGGTAGGCTCAATAGATGAGAGTAACCCAAACAAACTGGTTTCTTTAAGTGATGATCTGGTCCTTAAAGGATCACTTGCACTTCCAATGATAAGTGTTTCAGGATGAGAGACTTGTACTTCCATCCACATCTTCCTTATGACTTACCTTAGATTCATCCTTTGACGATTTTTCGCGTTCTTTTGTTTGCTTTCATCCTCTACTTTTTGAAGTTCTCTTGGTTTGTCTGCATCAGCTTCCATTGGTTCTGGAAAACCAGCATTATCATAATCTTGCTTTGACTTTTCAAGGTCAAGCTGTTTGTCATCAAATTTAACATGTATGGATTCCTCCACAATATTAATTTCCCTATTAAATGAAAAAGAAATAGATCTATATTATTGATGAAGACAAAAGACTATGTGTAAAGATCAAGATACAAGCTCAAAGTGAAATCAACCTTCAAGTCATATTAGGAAACTTAGGTTTTAAAGGTACTTGATAAAAATTCAAATTACATTTCAAATACAATATTATGAGAACCTTCTATAATTTAGCATATGCATCAAAAGTATTTTCTAAGTTTTTAAATGCATAAGCAAATATTTAAAAATAAATTTTTTGACAAAAATCAAGGTTGTATTCGACTACAGCTTCTCGTAGCCGAATACAAACGCTAACTCAGTAGCAAAACTTCCAGTTATGTATTTGAATACGACATGTCGTAGCTGAATACAGATATCAAGTCAGTAGCTAAAACTGAAGATATGTATTCGAATGCAGAGAGTCGTAGCCGAATACAGATAACAAGTCAGTAGCTAAAACTGGACTTTTGTATTCGACTACATCATCTTGTATTCGAATACAACTCAAGTCAGTCACAAAAATCACATACTTGTATTCGACTACGAGGTATCGTATTCAAATACGAAGTTCAAATTTTGAATAAAACTGAACGTTACAGAAGTGTATTCGAATACGCTGAGGCTGTATTCGAATACAACTTCGAAACAATGCAATTTTTCAGTTCAGGTCCCATCTAGATCATTGCATAAGTTCATCAAAACTTATGGGAACAATTGCCACTGATCTGAAGTGTTCTCTATGGATTATAAATACCTCATAGCTTCAGTTCTTACTGACGACTCCTACCTACCAATCTTAGAACTATTTTCTGAAATATCAAAAACTTAAAAAGCTTTGTTTTCATATTTTCAAGTACATGCTTTTCAATTTCATATCATAAAGAAAGGTTCTCAGTTGTACTTGAAAGTGTGCTTGATTATTATCATTATACTTAGTTTTATATTCTTGTTCTTAGTTAAGAACAAAGTCACAAAATCATTTGAAGTTATTGTATTATTTTAAGAACTTAGTATAGTTTTTTCAAGTGTTGTATACTAAGATATTGGTGTGCTATCTTAGGCAAAGTGTTAGAAATTTGTAACTGAAGTCTTAGTGTTAGACTTGTAACTTATTCTAACAAATAGTGGAAAATCTCTTATGGTGTACAAGAGGACTGGATGTACCCTTGGTTGTAAGGGGAACCAGGATAAATTTCTGTGTGCTTTACTTTCAGTCATTTACAAAGCTTTCATACACTTAACACAACCAGTAAAATAACTCACAAAACTCTAAAAACCAGAAAAGTTTTTAAACACCTAATTCACCCCTCCTCTTAGGTGCGCCTTTGTACTTACATTAAACACTCTATAAGCCTTGGATCTTTCAGAGTAGCCAATGAAGGTACGCTTTTGAGATCGAGAATCAAATTTTCCAAGATTATCTTTAGTGTTCAATATATAACAAGTACAACCAAATTGTTTAAAATAAGAGATGTTAGGCTTTTTACCTTTCCACAATTTATATGGTGTTTTATTCAATATGGATCTAATATAGACTCTATTTTGAATATAACATGCAGTATTAATTGCTTCTGCCAAAAGTGTTTTGCAACATTCATATCATTTAGCATGGTTTTGGCCATTTCTTGGAGTGATATATTATTTCTTTCTACAACTCCATTTTGTTGAGGTATTCTAGGAGAGGAAAAATTGTTAGATATTCCATTCTAATCACAAAAACTTTCAAAGAATTTGTTCTCAAATTCTCCTCCATGATCACTTCTAATTGTTATAATTTTAAGACCTTTTTCATTCATGATTTGTTTGCAAAATGTGATAAACACTTTGTGGGATTCATCCTTACTTCATAAAATTTTTACGCATGTCCACCTAATGTAATCATCTACTATAACAAAACCATATTTCTTTCCACTTAGAGAAGCTGTTTTCACTGGCCCAAATAAATCTATATGTAAGAGCTCAAGGGGCTTCGAGGTAGAGATTGAGTTTATAGGGTTAAAAGAGTTTTTAGTTTGTTTTCCCTTTTGACAAGCTTCACACATAATTTCAGTTTTGTAGCTAAGCTTATGTAGACCTCTTACCAGTTGAAGTTTATTCAGTTTTGAAACTAATCTAAGGTTTGCATGACCTAATCTTTTGTGCCAAATTAGTTTCTCTTCATTTACTGACATAAGACACTTAACCTTTTGTTTCTCTAGACTAAACAGATTTAGCTTATAAATATTGTTTTTCCTTTGACCTGTAAAGAGTACAAATCCATCCTTCTAACTAATTGCTTTGCATGTTTTTTGATTAAATATAATATCAAAATTATTATCACTTAATTGACTAATACTTAATAAGTTATGCTTAAGACCCTTAACTAATAAGACATCTTTAAATGAAGGGGAAGTACCATTACCAACCGTGCCTTGACCTATGATTTGGCCTTTTTGCTTTCCTCCAAATGTCATTCTGCCTCCTTAGCTCAATGTTAGTTCTTAGAATATAGACTTTTCTCCTGTCATATGTCGCGAGCATCCATTGTCCAGGTACCATGAATGGTGTTGCAACTTGATTGCTGAGGACATCTGCAACAAAGATAATTTTGTTTTTAGGTACCCAAATTTGGTTAGGTCCTGGTTTGTTAGTCTTGAAAGGTTTCTTGTCTTTCCTTGATTTTATCATGGGACAACACAATTTGGAGTGAAATTTCTTAGTACAAATAACACACAAAACATAAGAGGAAATAGGTTTAGTTTCAGTTGTAGATTCATGAAATCCTATGCCCCTTTTACCATTGTTACTAACTCCATAAATCATAGAAGCATATTTGCTTCTTTCCATACCATTAGCAATAAAATCTTGTAATACTTGTTCATGCATATCAGAATTACATACAGTATTTTCACTTGATGTTGAACAAAGATTACTTTTTAGAGTTAGGTTTTCAGCCTTAAGTTCAGCAATATCAGTTTTAAGAGTTGCATTTTCTATTTTACATTCTGCATTTTGATTCTTTAAAACATTGATTTCTTTGGTTCGAATTTTATTTTCTTCCCTAAGTGTTTTCAGTTTTAAAGACAATTCGTTATTGACATTTAAAATGTCATTCATCGCAGTAATTAAATCAGATCGGGTGAATTCAGAAAATACCTCTTTTTCTTCATCGAACGATTCACTTCCAGAATCAGAGTCTGTGTTGGATCCAGAGGCAGTGTTGGTGTAAGCCATCATAGCCAATTCTGCTTCTTCATCTTCTAATTCACTTCCAGAGTCAGAATTTATGCTGAATCGAGAGACAGAGTTGATGTGAGCCATCACAGCCAATTTTGCTTCTTCATCATCAGAATCATCCCATGTAGCCATCAGATTCTTCTTCTTGGGTCTGGAATCTTTCTTATGGTGTTTCCCTTTCTTCAAGTTTGTACATTCTAACTTGATATGTCCAGGTTCATTGCATCCATAGTAGATGATACTTTTCTTTTCATGTTCATCCTTTCCTCTGTTGGAATGCTTGGAATACCTTTGGGGAAACTTCTTCTTTCTGTTGTGCCACATCTTTAGAACCTTTCTGGTTATGAAAGCAACTTCCTCTTCCTCTGGTTTCTGATCATCAGAATCATTATCTTCTGATTCTGCTTCTGCTTTTAGGACCTTCTTCTGCTTGGATTTCAAGGCTAGGGTTCTGTTCTTCTTCTTGAATACGAAGAGTCGTAGCTGAATACATATGACAAGTCAGTAGCAAAATTTCCAGTTTTGTATTCGAATACGAAGATCGTAGCCGAATATAGATGACATCTCAGTAGCAAAAATCACGTATTTGTATTCAAATACGAGGTGTCGTATTCAAATACGAAGTTCAAAATTTAAATAAAAACTAAGTGTTGCAGGAGTTTATTCGAATACGCTAGTGCCGTATTTGAATACATCTTCAAAAACAGTATAATTTTTCAAGTAAATTTCAACTTCAGTTCAAACTCTTTTGTTTTAAAATAACTACAAACACCACAACAATCAATCTCTCAACACAACAACACAACAACCATCTCTTCAACAACAACAACAATAACATCTTTAACACAACAACAACATCATCAACAACAACAACAATAATGAGTCTTTATCATTAAGAACTTAACAATGACATCTTTATCAATAACAACTCAACAATAATGTTTTCAACAAATATAACACATTAATCATCCATCAAACACACATATAGAGTTCTGTAACACCCCGAGTTTAAAACACAGCGCGAGTGTATTTTTTTTTTCAATAAATAATTAAAATGAGTTTTCCAAAATTAATGTCAAGGGAATTAAAATAAAATTTTCATCAGTTCATTTCAAAAGAGAACACTCGGCCTGTGGCCACTAAACAGTATCAGAGTGCGGAAAATACAGCGGAAAAGTCATACATTAATTCCCAAAATAAATTACATTTCCCAAAACTCAAGACCCTATACAAAAGTCTATTCTGATCATGCACTAAGCTACAGTAGCACGGTCTCCACCGTATCCTCTATAAGTCTCGCCTTCAGCCAACCATCCGTCCTTCTGCGTTGTCCACGGATACTCCGTACGTAAAGATCAGGGGAAACTAACGACGTTTCCGTCGTTAGTGTATCCGTCGGTAGGACGGGTTCGGGTAACATCTGAGGGCAAAGCCTAATTGCCACAAAATAATAGCAAGGGTCACCGACCGAAATTAACAAATAATCACATAGCATATATTTCACAGCAACAAATATATCCATGGTATAACATATGACGATGAGGAAAATAATAATGCTCATTTGAAATTTAATGACAGATATGCCTTTTCAAAAACAGTAGCCAATGAATATGAAAAATATGTGGTAAGTACAACCAACACTTCAGCAATCACAATCATTAATCAGAAATTCAGATTCTATAAATTACTCACATATATTCAATTTCCAGTCATCATCATAATCCAATCGTGACCCACCGGTCAACCCCTCGATGCAATATGTATATGCTCATGTATACAATTTTCTTGGAATCACCAAGGTGCAGTCGCTCAATAGACCAACACAATATGTTTGACTTTAACGGCCCTCAAGACCAAGGTGCAATCGCTCAACAGATCAGCACCTAGTGCAGTTGCTCAATAGACCAGCACTCGTGCAGTCGCTCAACAGACCAGCACTCGTGCAGTCGCTCAACAGACCAGCACTCGTGCAGTCGCTCAACAGACCAGCACGTTATACATCTTTGAATGGACCACCACGAACACGCGGCCATTCAGTAGCCCGGATAGAATGGACCACCACGAACACGCGGCCACTCTACAACCCATCACGGTTACTACTTTCACGTGTATTAGCCTCTCACAAGCCAAATACACAGAAGTTAAATCCTTGCACGAATTTTATGGACCACCACGAACACGCGGCCATTCCGTAGCCCAAGTAGAATAAACCGTCTAATACACGCGGAACTACTCTGTCCCCAGATAGAACAGACCGTCTAATACACGCGGAACTATTCTATAACCCATGGTTACTACTTAACTTCGCGGCCCATCACGGTTACCGCATTACTCTGTGGCCCATCGCGGTCACCACTTGACTATGCAATGTATGAATATGCAGTGTTTTCTCTTCACTGAAAACAATATGCAATATCAAAAAACTCAGCCTGTCCAGCATTCCCCCAAAGCATTCAACACAAATAATTTCATAATCAACACAGCAATGATTAAACATTCCAGTAATCATTAACACTTTACTTTATCACAACATTCTATTCTTAATTATCATAAGTCTTTTCCCCAACTCTTAAAATTCACAAAATAGTGTTTAAAATTGAGTTTTCTGGAAAATACGAATTTGTATACGAATACAGCCCCTCTGTATTCGAATACAGGAGCCAAAACAGTGCAAAATTAACACTCTGTATTTGACTACAGCCCCCTGGTAGTCGAATACAGAGGCAGTCTCAGTGCACAAATCAACATTTTTCACTACATCTGTAAAGTCTCAAAAACATCATCACCACGTCCTCAAAATATCACCACATTTTAATTCACCACAACATTCCCAATATCCCCCAAACAATCAGGGTTTACAAAACACTCTTAAAAACTTGGAATTTCTGAAAACTCGAATCTGTATTCGAATACAGATCCCTTGTATTCGAATACAGAAGCTGAAACTGTAATTTCAACATTCTGTATTCGAATACAGCATGCCAGTAGTCGAATACAAAAGCCAAAAACAGAACCAGAATGATCAACATCAGAACATCAGAAATAGAACCAGAATGATCAACATCAAAACATCATAAACAGAACCAGAATCAGAATCATCAACACCAGAACATCAAAAAACAGAACCAGAATTAGAATGATTCACACCAGAATCATCAAAAGCAAAACAGAATGATTCACACCAGAATCATCAGAAGCAAAACAGAATGATTCACACCAGAATCATCATAAGCAAAACAGAATGATTCACACTAGAATCATCAGAAGTAAAACAGAATGATTCACACCAGAATCATCAGAAGCAAAACAGAATAATTCACTCCAGAATCATCATAAGCAAAACAGAATGATTCACACCAGAATCATCAGAAGCAAAACAGAATGATTAACACCAAAAACATCATAAGCAAAACAGAATGGTTAACACCAGAATCATCAGAAGGAAAACAGAATGATTCACACCAGAATCATCATAAGCAAAACAGAATGGTTCACACCAGAATCATCATAAGCAAAACAGAATGATTAACAACAGAACCATCAGAAGCAGAAATAGAATGATTAACATCAGAATCATCAGAAGCAGAAACAGGATGATTAACATCAAAATCATCAGAAGCAGAAACAGAATGATTAACATCAGAATCATCAGCAGCAGAAACAGAATGATTAACATCAGAATCATCAGAAGCAGAAACAGAATGATTAACAACAGAATCATCAGAAGCAGAAACAGGATGATTAACATCAGAATCATTAGAAGCAGAAACAGGATGATTAACATCAGAAGCAGAAACAGGATGATTAACATCAGAATCATCAGAAGCAGAAACAGAATGATTAACATCAGAATCATCAGAAGCAGAAACATAATGATTAACATCAGAATCATCAGAAGTAATAGGATGATTAACATCAGAATCATCAGAAGCAGAAACAGGATTATTAACATCAGAATCATCATAAGCAGAAATAGGATGATTAACATCAGAATCATCAAAAGCAGAAACAGGATGATTAACATCAGAATCATCAGAAGCAGAAACAGGATGATTAACATCATAATCATCAGAAGCAGAAATATAATGATTAACGTCAGAATCATCAGAAGCAGAAACAGGATGATTAACATCAGAATCATCAGAAGCAGAAACAGGATGATTAACATCAAAATCATCAGAAGCAGAAACAGGATGATTAACATCAGAAGCAAAAATCCTTCCTCTGTATTCGACTACAGGGGCTCGTAGTCGAATACATGTTTGAAAATTTAAGTAAAACAGAAGCTTGACAGGTTGTATTCGAATACACACATATTGTATTCGAATACACCTTCGAAATCAGTGAAATTTTCTTGAGACATTCAACACATTTCAAACTATTTCTTTTGAAAAATCAGCACAACTCCAAAACAGTTTTATCACTCTTTTAGACCACAAAACTCAGACTTTTACATCGAACCAGATTTTCCAGAAGAAAACACTTTCATCAGTTTTAAACCCTTTTTATTTTGAAATCATCAGCAACACCAGATTTTCAAACCATCAGAACATCATGCAAGCATTTCAGTTTCTCAAACATCAGAACAACATGCAAAGCATTTCAGCTTTCTCAAACATCAGAACAACATGCAAGCATTTCAGCTTTCTCAAACATCAGAATAACATGCAAGCATTTCAGATTTCTCAACATAAGCAAAACAACATGTTATATCAGCAAAAACAGCCAGCATCACAAAATCATCAACATCAACAGAATGCATTTCTCATTCTTCAAAATGACATGCAAAACAGTTATTCTTCAAAAACAGAAATGGAACAACGTGCATGTCATAACAATATGCATTTACAGCCCTAATGCAACTAGAAAGTGGAAGGTGCCCTTACCCTTGCTGCGTGTCTGCTACTTCTCACGTTTACGCGCCAAAATTCGGTGAAACTGCTGCCTGAGTTTGCTACTACGAAACTGGGTTCTCTAGCTCCATAATGATGTGGGGAACAACTTTAGTACTGGGGGTTTTCTGGTTTGGTGCTTGTATTTCCAATTGATGGCACTTTTGAGGAACTCCCTCTTTTGTATTTTGAAATCGTGAACTGGAAACAGATTTCAGAATGGGAAGGGAGGGTACTGTTACATGCAGCACTGTTTCATGCAGAATGGGGAGGTATGGAGTTCTGATTTTGCTCTGCCTCCTCACGTGTATTTATAGAGTTACTTAGGTGCCACCTCATAAAAAAATAATGTTAAAATATTGATGGGTCCTCCAGCACTTAAACGTTTTGCAATTAGCCACTAATGCTTAATTAATGGTCCGATTAATTTAATTACTCGAAATTAAATTAATTTAATCTTCATCCAATAATTTTAATTCATCTTCCAAAATAAATATTTATATATATATATTCACTCAAAACATACATATATTAAATATTTTACAAATATCCCCAAAATACCCTTAATATTAATTCCATAAATTAATATTAATTTGTAAGGGTCTTACAAGTTCCTACAAGCAAACTAAAAAGTTGGAAGGAGCCCCTTACATTCGTTAATGCTTTCTTAACCGTTTTCGTTACCGCGATCAAATACGGCAAAACTCTAGCTCGCGTCGATGCTACCAAAGTTAGCTCACTAGCACCGTAGTGTGGAGAGGAGTAACTTTCCCTCTTGCCACTTCTCGAATGGAAGCTTAGATCTCTAAGTAATCTAGGATTTGAGTTTACGGTTTTGTTTTCCTACCAACACCTTTTTTTTTAGAACAGAGGAAGAAGAAGCAGAAGTACTCGCGGGCAGGTAGGAGGAAATGTTTCCTTTCTGTTTTCTTACTTCTCATATATATATAGATTACTTCCTTGCTAAGTATATATATATATATTATAATTAAAACTAACTCACAAATATCTAAATACCCTTACACACCTCACTTTACTCACATCTCAAACTATTTCTATAAAATATCTACTCTCGTCGCAACTCTATTGATAGATAAACTGCCCGATATTAAATTCCTCATACTATAATTAAATTATCCCTCGAAAAATAATTTTAGTAGGTCTAAATATATATATATATATATAACATATACATATATTAGACATATTACAAACATCTCAAAAATATACTTTTGATACTTAATTCGTAAAATAATTTAAAATTAAGGGTCTTACAGTATACATGTTCATGGTTTTTGCACTTACATTGTTCTAGTATTGTTTCCAACAGGTTTATCAACCAATGAGAATCAAACAGGTCAAAATTTGTCTCAAGAATCAAGTTCAAAAAGTGTTTATAACATTTTGAACAAGGGACTAAGGAGAATGATCAAATTTATCATTTGATACCTTGGAAAACATCTTAAATGGACATATTATGGATTCAAACATATTTGAAGATCAATAAAGAAGTCAAGGAACGTCTTTATAAAAGAATCTCACAAGGTATATATCATATAATATATCAATCATTCAAGAGAATGATTGTTAAAACTTCAATATAACATCTTCATGAAGCACATGTCTAGTACATTTGTGCCTATACTAAAGTATTTCATTGATAGTTGGTGGATAAGACACATCTGTTAGCACAAAAATGTTTTTAGTTATAATCCTCTAGTTGATGTTTTGATGATAACAAAAATAAACAAATAAAGAACAATTATCCTCTAACTATATTTGCTAAGGGTGCATATTAAGTTAAAAGACAAAGATTTATATTAATGACTATCTATTTTAAGGTAACATAAATTACAAGAGAGTTAGAGATAATAATCTAAGTGTTTCTAAACACAGACAATATTATCACCTAATAAACAAGTAACTATGATTACTAATAGAGCAGATCATAATATAACAATAAGAAGTATTGAGATATACAATTTGTGTCAAAGCATTAAAGGAAAAAAGGAATACAAGCCATTGTTCTAGTATAAGCTAGATCCTTTGATGAACAAAGAAAAGATAATCTTATAAACAAAGATCACAATGACTCTGAAGAAACTACTACAGTTGTGTCTAACTCTAATGAACACGCTCTCAAACGTGCCTCTGATGAATCCATTAATACAAGCAACGATTTGGATGTTATGCCTTTGATAAGTATGTCAAGCAAAATGATTATATGCCTCTGATAATCATGACAAGAATTGTATCGCCTGGCTTTGATAAAAAAAGACAACACTCAAGATAGCCAATGCTCTAATGGAAGTAATGTCTCTGAAATTACAAGATATGAAAAGTCAATGCTCTGAATAGTCAACACTCTAAAGAAAACAAATTTGCTTATTATCTTGTCATCATCTTGAATTGGTTAATTGTTTGAAAGTCTTTGTGACATCATCTAATAGTCATATCCTCTAAGATCCATCCTCTTGAATTGAAGATACACACAATCAATCATGAAGATATATATGGATGGATACATCTTATAGACTGATCTACATTAAATGGTGTTAGAACCAGGATCGTTTAAAGGACAAAATTCCTTACTTTGTTTTGATGTTAACAAAAGGTTTTTTTTTGGAACAATTTAATGCACTAATAATTTAGTTAAGTGTGCAGAAAATAAGTTAGAAGAAAGCCCAAAATTAGAGGAAACATTCAGGATCAAAGGAAGCGTCATAGATAAGAGGAAGCGCATCTCGAATCAAAAATTCTTAGAACAAGGATGAAAATAAGTTAGAAGAAAGCCCAAATTCAAAGAAAACACCCAAGATCAGAGGAAGCATATCGAATCAGAGGAAACGCGTCCACTAGAGGATATCACCAGAAAGAAGTGACCAGAGGAAAGAAAATAATGAGAAGTAAATAGATTAGAGGAAAAAGACGTGTCCATGGCTGTGTTGAACAACACACATCCATGGTTGAGTCTAAACATATGAATCTAATATACAAGTGTGACTTTGCCCATACTAAGTTGCCTCTGGCCAGTAATTCAATACCAAAAGATGATTAGGTATGACTCTAAACTTCACAGTACTTCTGACTCTGATTATTAGACTTTGCCTCCAACAAAAGCAAGCATCCAACTTTGAGGAAAGTCTATCTCTCTAATGAAAAAGTCAACACAACATGAAAAGTCAATGCAACATGAAAAAGCCAACACAACATGAAAAGTCAATGGGGTTGTTAGGTTGTATGGAGAGGCCTTAGATGGTAGAACCAAGGTGTGTGTGTTCCTCAAAAGTCTGGGGTTGTTAGGCTATTTGAGAAGACATGCTTGGAGGGTCATGTGCTTTGCAATTCAAGTTGTTGAATTATTGGATTAAATTCTTCTATGTGAAGGGACTTGATGTAGCCAAGTTAGTGGTGAACTAGGATAAATTACTTGTGTCACTTTATTCTTGCACTCCTTAGTTTTGTTATTGCTTCTACTCTAAGTAAATCACCATGTCTGAACCAATTAAATCATCTAATGAAATAGTTGTCAACTTAGTGAAACACAATTCAACCCTCCTTCTCGTGTTTCCACCTTCAATTTGCATTAGAGCCTGATTTGAAGGTTGAGCACTTTACAGTGTTTAAGGAAAGATCCAAGGGTTCAACATGTTTGGATTTAGTGAAGAAGCTGTTGGAGGAAACATCAACATACCACCTCTGTTTGATGGAGAATGTTTTGAGAATTGGAAGGACAAGCTGATAAGTTTCTTTATTTCACAAGATCATGAACTTTGGGACTTAGTGGAAGATGGTTATACTGCTCCAAAGAATACTGATGGTATTGAGATTCCAAGGAAAAAGATGGACGCTTATTAGGAGAAGATGTACAAGATGCATCATAAGTTCAGAACATTCATGATAAATGAAATCACCTTCAAGGAGTTTAACAAGTGCACCAACAAGGAGACAACAAAGAGTATTTGTGATAGTCCGATTTTGACCTATGAAGGAAGCAAACAAGTTCAAGAAGCAAAGGCCAACATCCTAGTAAAAAAGTATGAGTTTTTCAGGATGGAAGAAGATGAAGACATTGAAATAATGTTTTTCACATTCCAAACTCTGGTCTCAAGATTAAAGATACTTGAAAAGAGTTATACTACTATTGATCATGTGAAGAAGATACTAAGAAGTCTGCCAAGCAAATGGAGACCTAAGATCACTGCCATTCAAGAAGCAAAGGATCTGAATACTCTTAAGCTAGAAGAATTAATCAGCTCTCTCAGATCACATGAAATTTAACTTGTAGAGGATGAGCCAAAGAAGAATCAACCAACCTTGGCATTGAAATCCAAGCAGAAAAAAGTTTTGAAGGCAATAGTATAACCAAAGGATGATGATTCAAAGGATTAGAATGCAGACTCAGAGGAAGAGGAATTGGCTTTCATATCTAGAAAGTAGAAATTTCCCCAAAGATATTCCAAGCAATCCAATAGAGCAAATTATGATAAATATGGCAAGAAAGGCATCATTTGCTATGGATGCAATGAACCTAAACATATTAAGTTAGAATGTTCCAATTTGGAGAAAGGGAAACACATTAGGAAAGATTCTAGACCCAAATAGAAGAGTTTGATGGCAACATGGGATGATTATGATGAATCCCTTAATGATGCAGAGCAAACATATTTGACTCTGATGGCTCATACCAACTCTGCCACTGGATCCAACACAGATTCTGACTCTAGAAGTGAATAAGTAGATGAAGAAATTGAGGTATTTTCTGACTTAACTCGATCTAATTTAATTACTGTTATAAATGACTTCTTGAACAAGAATCACAAATTGTCCTTAAAACTGAAAACACTTAGGAAAGAAAATGAAAACCTAACTGAAGAAATTAATGTTTTAAAGAATCAAAGTGTTGAAGTTAAAACAGAAAATGCAACTCTGAAAACTGATATTGTTGAACTTAAGGCAAAAAATCTAACTCTTAAAAGTAATCATAGTTCAACATCAATTGAAAATACCACATGTAACACTGATAAGCATGAGGAAGTATTTCAAGATTTTCTTGCTAATGGTATGGAAAGAATCAAATATGCTTATATGATGTATGGAGTTAGTAGAAATGGTAAAAGAGGTCTACGATTTGAAGAAATTGTAATTGAACCTAAATATATTCCCTCTAATATCTTGTGTACTGTTTGCTCTAAGAAAGGTCACTTCAAATTATCTTGTACCATGTTAAATACAAGGAAAGACAAGAAACTTTTCAAGAGTAACAAACCAGGAGCCAACCAAATTTGAGTACCTAAGAACAAAATTGCTTATGTTGCAGATGTCCTCAGCAATCAAGTTAAAATACCAATCATGGTACTTAGACAGTGGATGCCCGCAACATATGATAGGAGAAAAGTCTATGTTCTAAGAACTAACATTGAGAAAAGGAGGCACAATGTCTTTTGGAGGAAAACAAAAATGCCAGATCATTTGTCAAGGTACAATTGGTAATGGTACTTCCCCTTCTATTAAAGATGTATTGTTTGTTAAAGGTCTTAAGCATAATTTATTAAGTTTTAGTTAGTTAAGTGATAATAATTATGATATTATATTTAATCAAAAAATATGCAAGACAATTAGTTAGAAGGAATGATCTATACTCTTTACAAGTCAAAGGAAAAACAACATTTATAAGATAAATCTGTTTAGTATAGAGAAACAAGATGTTAAGTCTCTTATGTCAGTAAATGAAGAGAAAATAATTTGGCACAAAAGATGAGGTCATGCAAAGCGTAGATTAATCTCAAAACTGAATAAACTTCAACTAGTCAGAGGTCTACCTAAAATTAGTTACAAAACTAAAATTATATGTGAAGCTTGTCAAAAGGGAAACAAACAAAGAATCCTTTACCCCTAAAAATTCAGTCTCTACCTCAAATCCCCTTGAGCTCTTACATATAGATCTCTTTGGGCTAGTAAAAACAGCTTCTCTAAGTGGAAAGAAATATGGCTTTGTTATAGTAGATTATTACACTAGGTGAACATGAGTAAAATTCTTAAGAAGTAAAGATGAATCCCACAAAGTATTTATCACATTTTGCAAACAAGTAATGAATGAAAATGGTCTTAAGATTGTAACAATTAGAAGTGATCATTGAGGAGAATTTGAAAACAAGTTCTTTGAAAGTTTTTGTGATGAGAATGAAATCTCTCACAACTTCTCCTCTTCTAGAACACCCCAACAAAATCGAATTGTAGAAAGAAAAAATATATCACTCTAAGAATTAGCCAGAACCATGTTAAATAAGATGAATGTTACAAAACACTTTTGGTCTGAAGTAATAAACACAATTATCTCTTTATTTGTCTTCCTTTTAACATTGCTAGTTTATAATGTTTTATTAATTCTTGTGTTTTTCTCTCAACAAAATTTACTCCAAAAAACTAGAGGTTCAAAATAATGGAGAGAAAAGTACATTTAAACATATATCTTGTCTTGCTCTTATTTGAGTGAATATCATAACAACAAAGTTATATTTTGAAGTTATACAAAAAATATTTTTATGAATTGTAACAAAATGATGATGTCACTCTTTTTATTTATTTATTTATATATTAATAAGCAACAAAAATATATTAAACATATGGATAACAAGGAATACTACAATCAAGTAAATCATTAATTTAGTCATTAAAATCATATTAATACGTATTTTGATCATTGAAATTTGCAAAATAATAAAGATGTCTAAAAAATTAAGGCACATCCATTAAAATAGATCACCGTCAATTTTTTCAATTAAAATATATAAAGTGGTACGTTAAAGGTTTACATGGTCCTTGACATGGATGTCAAATTACTTAAAAAAAGTCAAAATAGTCCCTAAAAGCAGCCACCGAATTCTTAAGTTATTTACGATAAAATGGTCCTTATTACCTGATATTGATGTGGCAATACGTGTTTTTTTTTTCTTTCAAAAATGAAATTATATCACATAGAAGCTAAATGGTTTCTTATTGCTTATCAAATTTCGAAGGAGAAGTTCCATGTCTTTTTCACGGTCTCTATTGGATGAGAGATTTGGGTGTCCAACATGTCATTTTTTAGGTAGATAGTCAAAGATTGCTAATTGTTTGCACGAGCGTCCTAATCATGTATGTGAGTTTGGTGCTATTGTAAAATCTCCTAATCATGTATGTGAGTTTGGTGCTATTGTAAAATCTTAAATGCTCCTTAATTCATTTACAAACTATAGTATTAGTTTTGTTAGGTGGTTAGCAAATGGTGTAGTTAGCTCACTCTTTATCAAGGGCGACAACATTTATAGCTAATCTCCAAAATTTCTATTGTATGCCACTTTGTATTTTTCAGTTGATTTTAAATGAAATGTATTGACTTATTACCCTTAAAAAGAAAAACTGAACTTAGAGTTTGAAATAAAACCTAAACAATAGCTCTAACTTTTGTGGACAACTATTTTTTCTTTCTTAATATAGATTCGTTAGTATATTAATAAGTGATCTATTTATATATATAAAAATTATCCTATAATAGATGGTTTTTTAATTTTCAATCTATTTTTTTAATTGTCCATTTTAATTAAAATTACTTATATCACTTGCAATACCTTTTATTATACATTTATGATATTGATAATGTATCAATACATAATAAGGATAATTTATTAAAAGAATTTCTTTGATACATGAACTAATTTAACATGTACCGATATTGATTTTCGAGCACATGATTGAGCGAGAACTCTGTAACCCTTCATAGAAGATGAATAGATTTCTGCTATGATGTTGAATCTCGAATATGCTATAGAAGGGTTGGAGTACCTTTTGTACTCTCTATTAAAAATAATAAGTTTGCTTATAAAACAAAAACAAGACTTTTGTTAAAAAAATCATTTTCTATTACTTATATAATTATATAATTAAATATTATTTACTAAAATTGTCAAACGAAATAAAATTTGATTTTGTTTTGAATTATTACTCATAATAGTTAATATTAAATATTTTGACGGTAAAATATAAAACTAATATTTATAAACAACAAAATAATATTTTTCTTAAAAAATCATCTTTCATAAAATATAAAAATTAACAAATAATTTTTAAATTCATCAAAATATCCTTAATTTATTAGTTATAAATAAAATTTACAAAAACCTTTTAATTTTAAATATGTCCATAGAATTTTTTATTTATTAAAAAGCAATATTTCATCTCTTTTACTTATACATTTGTCTAAAAAGATCAAATAAGGTAGTTATTAAGAGATAAATAGGACAGAAAATTTTTTGTTTGAATGTAGTATTTTTCATGACAAAGCAAAACATAAAACATAATAAGAATTTACAAGTGCTGTTAAAGATATAATAAGCAAGAAAAAAAAAGTGTCTGCACACTTCTGAAATGCAAGCCTGTCTTCTGTGACTCGACAGAGAAACAGTGTACGATATTGCCGCGTGAATACCCACTCCCAGTTTATTTTGTTCTTGTAAGCATTATTACTTTCTCGCTTTTCCCACCGCACTAACCAAACATATACCAGAATGGTAGTATGCGATTATCATTCAACTCATTTCAAAGCAATTAATTCAACACTGTCTTTTTTTAAAAACAAGTGATTAACATATTTAAAAAAAGTGATTACCATCTAACGAAGAACATAAGAAATTAGCCACAAAACCAACTGACGTTCCTGAATCGGAATAAAGGTGGTGAGATTCATGCACCAAAGTATTTGAATCCTCTTCCGTTGCAGTATAATGTTGTAGTTATAAGAACTATTAGATATAAATAGGAAATTTTTATCTTTCTAATTCTAAAGATTTTTAAGGTGCAACATTATTGATAGATGATCCCAAATATCGTTTAGCCGGTTGGAGTAACGGACATTAAATGAGAAAATAACTTAAAAACTACAAGAATTTTAAAAATATTATATCACCAAGATCAAAGTCGTGACATTTTAATATCTCAGAAAAACCAATACTATAATTATTAAATGTGTATCAAACATGTTTTAAATTACACTTACAGTTGTAATTAAGATTACATTTTAATATCTCAGAAAAACCAATACTATAATTATTAAATGTGTATCAAACATGTTTTAAATTACACTTACAATTGTAATTAAGATTACGCTGTAAACTTTTATATGGCAAAATATGCAGCTCATGCAACCGCAATTACATAGAGTGACTTTAAAATTTAAAATATTACAACCGTAATTATAATTATAGATTATAATTTAAAATGGAGTTTAATGTAATTTAAAAAAGAGAAATTTTATCTTTTTAATATTATTCTTTGGAGAAATTTTATGACAAGAAGCAAGAAGTTAGAACATGAAGAAATTCATTAAGATTAGTTAAGCATTTGCATGCGTCACACGTTAAAAATGCAAATTCAAATTATATTATTTTGGATCAGAATCCTTTTTATTAGTCTCATTTCCATTGCTTACCGAACTATCTTGCTTAGTTACAGTAACTGTTCAGACACATTATGATGAATGATGAAAAACACTGCCAATGTTTTTCCATAAACTGGGTTCTTTTGTCTTTATTCGGTCTCACTTTACATACATATAAACGTAATTAATTTGCAATTAATATACATTAATAACATATAGTTATCATCTTAATCATCCCATACCTAATATTACCAGAAAACTTGAAATCATTCACTAGTTACATTACATTACCACCCACTAAAATCCCATATAATAAAATAAACTAAATTAAATTATTTAATTAACCAAATGAAGAACTTACAAGAATAAGAACCCTAATTAAGTAGCTAGCTAGCTTGATGATCTTGTTCATTTATATTTCATAATTCATACTACAGTTCTTTTTTCTTTTTTTTTTTTAACACACAAAAACACTCTCAATAGAGAGATCAAAATTGCTGAATAAACATTTAATTAGAATAATAATTGAAATTCCTCAATTAGGGTTTCTTACCAAGAGTGTTCTTGTTATTATGCATCCAAACTTTGAGAACATTTCTCTTCACACAATTTTCAGCACAAAACTGTTCAACATCAGCTTCATCGTGTTTCTGAATTCTCCAACCGTGTTGTTCTGCAAATGCTAACATCTTCTCTTTCTGTTCCTGTGTGAATTTTGTTCTGAATCTTTTCTTTGATCCTCCACCGCCACCGCCGCTACTGCTAGGGTTTGACATATCATCTTCTTCTCTACTGAATCCACCTCCAGAGGCGGCGGCAGGGAGAGCCAACGGTCTGTGGTGCGAAATCGGAGGAGTTGCAAGGTGGTGGTGGAGGTAACCGGCGGTGGAAGGCGGAGCACGGTGGTAGTAAGGTGAGAATTGGTTGTAGTGGTGGTATTGTGGCGGCGGAGGTGGTGGTTGTGAACGCTGACATGAACTAACTGTCTCGCCGTCGATCTCTTTCCGATGGAAGTTCCGGTGACAGTTACAAGCGGCGCAAATCACTGCTTCAAGTGTTCCTTCTTCTCCGGCGGCTATGAACTCGCAACAACCGTCAACGGCGTGGCCACCGAAGCTAACGGCGTGATTCTTCTGACATTCTCGGTACTTTACCGTTGAAGCGAAACCACCGCTGATTTTCCGTCCATCAGCTCCGACGGCGAATTTTGACCTTGAAGCTGAGTTTCCGAGTGAGTCGTAACTCGCTGGCACCGGCGTTGGTGCCTCTGGAATCTCCATTTCTTCTTCTTGTTCCTCTTGCTCGTCAAATTCCATATCGCTCTTCAAAAGAATTTCCACTAATATTTTATTTTCAATTATTTATGGTTAATTATTAAGCTTTGTTGCTTGAGAAATATTGAGAGAAGAGAATGAAGATCTACATGAATCACAGTTTCACACTTTCACCAATGGATAATAATAACTAAGCTAAGTCAGATTGTATTTACTTATATTTATATTACATTTAATTTAGTAATAGTTATTTTTTTTCTTCTCAAATTACATATCTTTTCATTTTGCAGAGATTAATCTATAGATAATTTAAAGCACATTTACAATTGTCTCTCCATAAATAATAAATCTTTATATTTTTTATAATTGGTAATTTTTTATTTATCAGAGTGGTCATCCAACTTTTGACCACATATTTAAGATATTCAAGTTATAATAAAAGGTATTATTAATTAAGTTATTATTAATAACATGAATAAAATAGTAATATTGTTACAATGTAATTATTAATATTACAATTTAGTTTAGGAGGAGAAGATAAGAGATATTGGAAGAGGATGTGGTCATGAATATCCGGTGTGGCAGAAAAGAGCTGTTTGCCTATGAATTACATACCATTACATAATTAACACCTGTACCTATGATCTTGTTACATATTTTACTTTAAATTTGCTTTTATCTATTTCTCTACTCTTTCTTCCACCATTGTTCTTTTTAATTTAAAAAAATTGAAAATCACTCACATTTTATTTTATTCATAAAATATAAATATTTCTTTTATCCTAAAATAAAAACAAAATTTAGTTTAAAAAATTAATTTATTTAATTTAAGTTAAAATATATCACTTTTTTTAATTATTTATATTTAAGTTTATAATAGAATGATAAAAATAGGTAACAACTTAAGTATCTTATAAAAAGTTGTGAAAAAAAAAATGATAGAGAAATAATGCAAAGCACAATTCACTGTACACCTACCATTTATAGCAAAGAGTGAAAGGAGAGAAACTTAGCGGAAAAAAAGGGTAATAAGTGAAAGTTAGAATGAGGGGAATATGGTTGTTGGAAAAAGAGAAAAGAATTGTGTTTGTGCTAAAATGAGAAATGTGAAGAATTGAAAGGGAGGGTAAGGGGGGAACCATGAAAATAATAAAAACTTGGGCTTTTGTTTGGACACGGACTTCACATCGGACGAATTAATTAATCTGTCTACATTTATGGGAGCTACCTACGTGCCCTTCTTCCCCGACAGGATATGATGTCACATTAACATCATCTTCTTTTTCTTATTTATTGCGGTTTAGCGTTAACCTTACTTCTATGTCTCCTTGTTTTCCTACGGTGAGCCACCTAGGTCTACATGTTTTAGTTCGTTTAAAGCAAGTATACTCCTTACTTGTCCCAAAGCCTCAAACAATTACCTTATTCATGAAAACATATAATTTTTTTCATTGTTTTTACTTATTTATTTAAATATGGTATCTTAGTTTGCAAATTACTATTTTGGATACCTTTAATTTTTTTTAAAATTTGTGCATTATTTTAATATATAAATAATAGATTTTACAATTTTGAGAAGTGTTACACAAAGGCAGAATTATATTTAAAAGATTCATCCAACAAATATATATAAAAAAAATCATATTTATATAAATTAATTACATTAATAATTTATCAAAACACAAAACGTCTTTTCTACATGTTATGAAAATCATCAATAATTAAAACTATTCTAATTCTTTTTTTTTTCAAAGAATATATACTAATTATATACTATTTTTGTTATCAATGTATTTTTATAATAGTTAAATAGTATACTAATTTGGAGATATATTGTTAGTTTGTTAAAAAACAAAATAGAAAGATGACACGGATACATACAAGACTAAATTATATAAAAAGAACTATTTTTTTATATATCATACATATTATTTACAAAGATTAATATTCTGAAAAGAGAAATGAGGTTGTGCACCAAAATAAAAAATAAAAAATCAATTTAAAATTGGAAGTGTTGAAGAAGAAGAAGTGACTTGTTCTAAATCTCGGAGGTGGTGGTAGTTAATAAAATATTATGAAATTTTTTCAAATTGACGACGCTTGTCTTATATGATCATTGAAATTCAGTTCAATTTATTTAAAAAAGAGTTTCAAATTTAGAAGTTGATCTTATATTTTGTTTTAAAAAAAATTCTCAAATCTAAGAGTTTATATGATTCGTTTTTAAAAACAATAATAAATCAAGGAGTTGCTATTCACAAAAAAGATATATATTCATAAAAAATAGCATAAAAACTTGGTCAAATCTCTTATGTGTAATTCGGCTGTTTGTTCCTCCTATCTATAAATCTCGGGTGTTTGTTCCTCTCATCCATAAATCGTTTCTCTTACTTATTTATATAAAGTTCATCCGATTGAAAGAATGGATTAAGAGTGGTTGTTTGAAAGAGAGTCTTCATAGCACTCTTCTTGCATTTTTGTTTGAACAAAGTTATGATAATTGTTGAGAAGGTACCCAAACCATAATTAATTGACAGCTGGAAACTAATGTCTTAATTAATCATTTTTATTATATTATATTAATTTTGATATATGCAATAATATATTAAATAATTTTAAATTTATTTAAAAATTTATATAAATAATTTATATGATATCATTAAATTTATAGATTAAAATGTTATTAAACGATGAAATGTAATATTATACAGTGTAACTTGATCCTAATTAATTGAGTATTATAAGGCTTTAATATTCACAGTTAACAAAACATATATACATATCATGTTTTTGGTACATGTAACTTAAATCATGTTTGTAAGAAACTATGTAGTGGTGGATGAGGTCCTAAAATTACACCGTAAATCCCCATTACTTCATTATAGTCGATTTTGTTAGAAGTTGTATCAAATTATTTATAAAAATATATTTTTATATAAAAGAATCTAACAAGCTCTACGTAAATTTACAAAATTAATGTTAATTAGAATCTATGGTTAATGCTCTTTAGCCATCTTTTGTAAAAAAAATAATCTATGCATGGCTACTGGTATCTAACAGTTTTGTTCTGTAAAACCAAAGTACATTAGTGTGCCCAAAATACCTAAATATCGTTGTACATTTTATGATTTTTTAATGGAAAAAACTTAGTGTGCAAGAAAATACTCTTGGATAAGATTCGATCTCCATCATAGTAACCTTAAAGGTAGAGGCCATATCAGTGTATGATTCTCGAACAATATTAAAGGGTTTATTCTACGTACGTACGTCCACACTTATTTTAATAAAAAAGTACATTATTTTATTTCATCAAACATACATTTGAATTTGAGGCCTTTTACATCCGGTCTAACTGCATAGAGCTTCATCAATAAAAGGGTCACAAATTGTTTTTTTATTATATAATAAAATGGAAATAAATTTTTTTAGATAAATATATTTTTAGTTCCTACAAAATTATGACTTTTAAAATAAAATGGAAAAATTGTGAGTAAATAGAAATAAAAAAATAAAAAAATAAAAGAAAATAAAAATTTAATAACTAAAGACCCAAAATTTTATTGCAGAGCAAAACGTTTTAATTAAGTAAATAAACTGTAACTCAATAGTGATATGGCAATTCCCGACAACGGCGCCAAAAACTTGATAACGTTTCAGCAAGTGTACTGAATCGTTGCAAGTAATAATTAAACGGTTGTACCGAGTGTCGAACTCAAGGATTGCGTTTTACTATTGAATTATATTTATTTGCTAAAATTAAACAAAAAGTTTCTGAATTGATTGAAATAATATTTGAAATAACGAGTAATAAAATTAAACTTTTAAAATAAGAAAAATGTCAGGGATGAGTTTCACTACGAGTCCAACCTTGGTTTCTAATTCGATCCTAGTTACTGAATTCCTTTATTGAAATATTACCGAATTCTCCGAAAATGTACAAGATCTAATGTTTTTGATGAAGACAAAAGACTATGAATAAAGATCAAGTTGTAAGCTCATAGTGAAATCAACAATCAAGTCAACTATTAGGAATCTTAGAATTTAAGGTACTTGATAAAATTCAATTACATTTCAAATACAATAATATGAGAACCTTCTTACTTTAGCATATGCATCAAAAGTATTTTCAAAGTGTCAAAATACATAAACAAATATTTAAAAATTAAGTTTTTGACAAAAATCAATGTTGTATTCCACTATAGCATCTCATAGCCGAATACAAACACTAAGTCAGTAGCAAAATCTTCAAATCTGTATTCGATTACAGGATGTTGTAGCCGAATACAGATATCAAGTCAGTAGCTAAAACTGAAGTTCTGTATTTGAATACGAAATGTCGTAGCCGAATACAGATAACAAGTTAGTAGCTAAAACTGGACTTTTGTATTTGACTACATCATCTCGTATTTGAATACAACTCAAGTCAGTGGCAAAATTCACACACTTGTATTCGACTACGGGTATCGTATTCGAATACGAAGTTAAAATTTTGAATAAAAACTGAACGTTACAGAAGTGTATTCGAATACGCTTAGGCTGTATTTGAATACAACTGCGAATCAATGCAATTTTTCAGTTCAGATCTCATCTGGATCATTGCATAAGTTCATCAAAACTTCTGGGAACAATTGCCACTGATCTAAAGTGTTTTCTATGGAGTATAAATACCTCATAACTTTAGTTCTAACTAATCAATCCTACTACAAAACTTAAGATAACTTTCTAAAATATTTGTGAACTTTTTCAAAGTTAAATTTTCATATTTCAAGTACTTGCACTACATTTTCACAGCATTGAGAGAGGTTGTCTGTTGTACTTGAAATAAATTTGGATTGTTATCATTATAAAAACTGTTATACCTTCTTGTTCTTAGTAAAAACATTCTTGTGAAATCATTTAAAGTCATTGTACTATTTGAAGAAAGTAGCATATTTTTCTTCAAGTGTTGTAAACTAAGATAGTGGTGTACTATTTTAGGTAAAGTGTTAGGAATTTGTAATAAAATTTTTAGTGTTAGACTTGTACTGATTTTAACAAAATAGTGGAAAAATCTCTTGTGGTGTACAAGAGGACTAGATGTACCCTTGGTTGTAGGGGAACCAGGATAAATTTCTGCGTGCTTTACTTTCTGTCACTTACAAGTTTTCATACTCAATCACAATCAGAATAATAATTCACAAAAACTCTAAAAAGCAGAAAAGTTTTTAAACACCTAATTCACCCCCCTCTTAGGTGCGCCTTTGTACTTACATTCTCTTTATTATTCTTGCCCTAATGTCTTAGTGACAAAACCTTTAATTCCAAAGTAACCCCTAATTCCTTAGTGGATTTAATATTAGAATGAAGTTTTACAGTACAAAAATTCTCTTATTAAACTACTGCCTCTGCAACTAATTTAATTGGTTTCATGACTTGCATCTATCCATAGACTACAATCTCATGAATTTCTCATCTCAAGCATTCGTAAAGTCCACTTCCGTTTCAAAATATGAATCGTAAAACATTTTAAAGTTGATCAAGCAATAAAAAGCATTAAGCACAGAGATGAGAAAAATAATTCAATAAATTTATGCATATAACTAGGAATCAAATCAGACAAATAAGGATTTCATCTTGTTTCACTCATCCCTAACAAATAGGGTTTAGTTACTCATGACAGAGATAGAGATTAAAAGAGAATTACAAGAAAGATTCATGAATGATTCTTGATAAAACTCCTTCAATGGTGTAGAACAGCCATCTTTGAGTTTCTTTGCTAGGGCACAAGTCTTTAAGCTTCCCAATTGACCAAAAGATCCCTAGAAAATAGGAAAAACTCGTTTTTATACATTATGCAACGCGCCACGCGCCCCAGGCGCCGAATTTGCGCTGCCGGCTTATTTAAACAGATTCAGAAACGTATAAATGCGCCCTCAAGCGCGTGATTTGCACTTCAGGCACATTTGATAGATTTAGAAACGCAGAAATGCGCCCAAGGCGCGTGATTTGCGCTTCGGCGCATAACATCTGATAGTTGACATTTAATGCATTTTGCTCCCTTTTTGATTCCGAATTTGGTTCCAATGTCTTCATGAAAGTTGTAGCTATGGATCTCAGCTTTCATTTGCACTTAGTTTGACTCAAATTGGACATCTATAACTCCAGATATGACAGAAATACTCCATGTAGGTCATGTTGATTTTTCACCAAAATTCAGCACTGCACTAAAACAAAGAAATAACACAAAACTACAAAAAAATTCTACTTAATCAAGGAAATAAGAACATAAACATTTTATTGAATCCAATAACTAAAATCAACAAAATATATCAAATAACTCCCTAAATTAACCAATGATTGAAGATAAATAAGACTAAAAACAGTGAAAAATATGCATATGATGAAGAGTTATCATCTACTCAATAAGAACTTTTGATTTGACGGTTAAATTAGTGATATTCATCGTTTATATTGAGTTATTAAGCGGAGTAACTCATCACATAGTTACTACTTGAGTCAATGGATCCCCATATATATATATATATATATATATATATATATATATATATATAAGGATCATATCAAATGAGAGGAGTTTTACAATGAGAGGGTGAGATGGTTAAATCTTGACCACGCAACCATACATGGATGGTCATGATTAAGAGAAAAGTCATGTATTTTTTTAAGTGATCATGTGCCACTTAAATAACTCTTAATCATGACCATCCATGTATGGTTGTGTGTGCAAGATTTAACCTTCTAGTCGTAAAACTCTTCTCATTTGATATGCCTTCTATATATTTTTCTAGCTAGACTCACTCCAAAGACCAAGCCCATCACAAATTTGGATTGGCCAGACCTAATCAATTAGCTTCATATAACCTTTTTGAAATTAAGGCAAACCACTTACAAAAATAGAATCTGAAGTGGCAGTCTACTATGACTCACCTGAAACTCTAATCATGACCACTAGATGGACGAGGAGAGAATCCAATGATGGAAATCACCTATGCACCCTTTTTGAGCCACTTGATGGAAATCATATTTTGATCATATATGCTAGATGGCACTCACCTTTCTTTGATCACAAGCACACATGTCTAACATTAGAGGGTGATCCAAGGATCACATATCCCTCCCCGATGATCATAACAGAAATCTTCTAGAAACCCTAGAAGGGGTCACTATATAAGCAGGACCTCTTAGGATATAAAGGTACACACAAATTCTAACATAACATACCTCCCATACTCTGGAAATTTCTTACTTGATCGTTGGAGTGTGTGCAAGTACACCCCCTTACAATGGGATGCAAACAGAAGAAGTTAACAACTTTCATTATCCATTGTTCACTGGCGCATTTAAAATCAAACTCCTATATTCAGCATCTCTGGTACTGAATATATATATATATATATATATATATATATATATATATATATATTTCATTGAATTATACAGACAAAGAGAATACAAAAGTGTAAATCTATATTCTATATTATATACAAGGGAGTCATAAGGTGGTTTAGGAAAGTTAAATGACAAAGATGTCATGAATTCAACTTTTTCATCTAACAAATTTAACAACTAATTACTAATATTTATACTATACTATATACAACAAATGAAAGAAATTTATATTGATTACCCTTCTAGACTCAAGTCTGCATCACCATATTTTCGAGATATTGTCTGTTTTTGGTCATGTGCAAGTCCTCAAATTATTATTATTTTGCAAAAAAGTATCTCAATGGATTGAGGAGTGCATGTGTTTATAAACTACCCTAGTCTCGATTCTTAAGCAATGTGGAACTTTTGGTGTATCAAAACAATAGCCCTCAGTCGAGGCTAAAGAGATAAAGGGTCTGTCAGCCCTCGTGTGTGGCAAAGACCCTTGTGGATGTGTTCCCATAGGCGGTACTAATGATCCCACTTCAAGTCTGCATCATCACCTTTCTAAAGTATTGTCCGCTTTAGGTCTTATGTTACTCCTAACGATTTTGTTCTTTGCGAAAAGGAGCCTTGGTCGGTTAAGGAGTACGAGTGGTTATAAATTACTCTTAGATCCGATCTCCAAATACTGTGGAATTGTTGGTATACCGTTATTGTAGCCCCAAATCAAGATTAAGGAGATAAAGGTATGTCAACCCTTGTGTGTATGCAAAGACCCTGGTGGGTTTGATTCTCACAGATGACATCAATGTTTCGTTTGGAACTCAAATTCACAATGATGATGATGGAGGATCAACAAAATAAATGCTTCTTAGGTGGTTGCATTTGGTCGGGATCCATGTTGGAGAGGATTTGTAAAATATCTATGAACATTCTGATGCTCAAATTAGTGTTATGCTTGAGGTGAATGTTAGATTATGCATACCTTGCTAGGAGTTCATGAGATGCTTATCCAGCAAAAAATAGAGTGGTATTAAGCCTCATTTGGAGTGGGCTAAAGTTAAATTTGGCCAGAACGACTTTATTAATTATAAATGACTCTAATACTTTACACAATACAACATAATGTATGTCATTTTTTGCTGCAAATATATAAAATATATTAATTAAAATTTTACAATTAATCACTCTTTCTCTTCATCTATTCATTTATAAATACTAATATATTTTTTTATCTGCATGGGATATAAATATTAACTAATATTAGCCATCAATAGTTTTGACTGATTCTATTTATTTGTAAATTAAACTCTTTTAAAAATAAGAATAAAAACTAAAATTATGCAATCATTGATATAAAATTATTCTTTTATAAGCTATCAAACTATTTTTTAATAATATATCTTACTTTAAATGTTAGTTACATTTTTTTGAGACAAATGTTAGTATAGCAGCTACTTCTATCTCTAATTATAAGTTTTTTATTGCCTTTTTCATATATATATTGAAAAGTAGGTAGTAATTTTAATGTGTCAATTTTATGCGTAGATGTTACTAAAATACTCATTTATACATTAATGTATTCAATTTGAATTTTTTTAAAGATAAATTAAGAATATTAATAAGGGGTATATTTAAAAAAAAGTGTGCACCTTACTTGAAAGAGTGTTTATATAATTTGTTTTTCTTCAAAAAGAGTTTATAATTAGGGACAAATATAGTAGTTTACTATCGGGGAGGGTAACCCTTTAGTATTAGGAATTAAACTCGTGACCTTTTTCTTAATATACCTTTGTTGGTTTCTTACATACCAAAAAAAATTCATCAAAATTTTAAAATTAATAGTTCTCTCTTATCATTAAATATTTCATTTATAAATTCTGATTCCTTTTTAATTTAACTTTTATCCGAATGAGATGTCAATAAATCTTTTTAGGCAAGGCACTACATAAAATTGAAGGGAAGAAGCTTTTACAGGCTATAAAAATGCTTAACCTGTGACCCGCTTCTTTAGGTAAGACTTTTTATAGCATCTTTTTAGTTGTTAACACCAAATTTTGTATTTTTTTTTAGATATTTTATAAATAATAATAATAAATTTATAAAAAATGAGAAAGATATAATAAAAAAAATAAAAAAATAGACTATAAATTTTAGACAATCATGAGTGTTTTTGGTATTGTTTGCCTCTGATTCCAGTTCAGACGTTTCACTCTTTTCTAAAACATAAAAAAAAGAGTATATAATTGAATAAAAAGAAAGCGAAAAGAAATAAATTGATGGTAATAAAAATCAGTATAATGGTGATCAATTGAATAAAAAGAAACCGAAAAGAAATTGATTAATAGTAATAAAAATGGTAATCAATCCACAATTATTTCCTTGTCTTTTGTAACATACACAAAAAAAGTCTATAAATAATCGACACCAAGAGTAGAGAAAGGGAGACACGATTGAGTAAAAAAAAAAAGAGAAAGAATAATAGGCAAAAAAATAGGGAGGAGCATAGAATCTGAACTTGGTAAAACTAGTCCAGCAAAACCTATTCAGCAGTAAGGTATCGATTTTCTTATCGTTATCTAATTTTCTTCTTTTTAGTTTCTTTGTATTGCATTCTTTTAAAATGTAACTTAATTTTATTTTTGTCGTTTCTGCAAAAATAAACTCATATGTTAAGCTTTTATTTTCCTTAAGTTGTCTATTCTTAAAATTATTTTGCAATAAATACTAAAACCACTATAAACAATTGATGCTTATAAACCAATCACTAAGTAAAACAAACTTTACCCCATTGTAACATAACACAAAACTCACATCATGGTTTATCAAATAACTCAGAAAACCATAACAACGAACTAGATCAATAAATAGTTTTTTTCTTAGGATTATAATTAATAGTCACTGCCGCTGGATGAAATTCATCCTCGCTCGCCACGCCGCATCACTCACCCCCAACAAATTCTTTAACATGAGCAAATTCTTTTAATGTGCTGCATATTTTGTTTTTTCGTTGCGTCCATTTGTTTGGTTCACATACCGTCCCATTACTCTTGTTTTCTAACAAGAACTAATTTTTCTTAACTTTAAAACCAAATATAAAATAAAAAGATACAATTCGTGAACAGAAATATCACCTTTTTTTTTCGTCATTACTACTATTTTACTTTTTTTTGGATACGCATATAATAATAATTATAATAATAAAATAATAAAAATCGAGCAATAGTAAAATCAGATAACACATAAATATTTTCTACCCAAGAACTACGTGTGTTTTGATTTCCCTATTGTACCAAGGAATACGTAGGAGCAAGGTCTTCCCTTTGCAAAAAAAATTAATAAAAAATATATTTTTCCTTCTTTTATTAATGTAAATAATTTATTGTCCTTTTTTTTAATCTATTAAGGAATAAAATAAATAAATAATTAAATAAATAAATAATTTGTATACAATTAATTATAGGGTAACCGTTTTAAGGGACGATGTAGGGTAATGTTACTTCCCTATTCGTAATCGACTCCCGAATTCATTTTTTTGGTTAAAAACTTTATTATAGGTTTTATCTAATTTTCCCTTTTAAAAAATAAAATTGGTGGCGACTCCTTTTTCACCGACAAATCAGACGCGACAGTTGGCAACTCCACTGGGGACTTTTGTGAGTCAAGCTCAATCTAATTAATTGTATATAATTATTTATTATTTTATTTATATAACCCCTATTGTTTTATTTGTTGTGTTATATTGTGAAGATAATTATATGTGTCTTATTAATTTATTTTCAGTGTCGCGATTTTTTTTATTTTACACTACCCTAACACGGCTCACTCACTTTTGAGTGAGCTCTATACCCGGGCTGAGTGTAGCCTAAGATAATTTAGAGAGTGTGTAATGATAATCTTCTGAATGTACATTCTGTTTGGTTGTCATGAAAGTCTCACCTAGAGTTGACCTTTTCTAGAATATTTCCATTTTAATAGTTTACCGATTAATTGGTTTAATATTTTAGAATTGAGTTTTGTGCTCTAGGAACCAATTTAGAACTATAGAGCCACCCATAGTAAATGTTCACATTAAAAAACCATCAAATAAGAAAAGAACCACGTAGGACACGTGTACATATGAAAAAACCTACCCTATCAATATCTCATATTCATCATAATGTATTGCATAATCATGCATCTTTCATCTTTTTATACTATTTTACAACATGTTGTTTTTCTTTTTCTCCTTATTTTAAAAAAATAATAATAATTACATATTAGGTCGTAGTAAAATGTTGGCTAAATAGCATCTATGGTCCCTTAACTTAATTTCAGTTAACGTTTTAGTCCTTTATCTTTTTTTTCCCGGTTTGGTCCTTTATTTTAATTTTAAGTGACAATTTGATCTTTTATGTTTTAAAATGTCAACAATATTATCCTTTTATTTACAAAAATTCATCAAAATGTTCAACCAAAACCCATAAAATTAATTATATTCTTTCATATAATACAAATTTCATCAGATTCGTAACTCAAATCTTCAAATAAATTCACATTTCCATTCTTTATTTCACTTAAAATTAAAATAAAGGATCAAATCGGGAAAAAAAAAGATAAAGGACTAAATAGTTAACTAAAATTAAGTTAAGCGAGCACGGGTGCTATTTAGCCTAAAATGTTTTAGTTAAAAGCATAATAATTGCATTCACTTTATTACATTCTTATAACATTTTCCTTCAAGAAAAATTAAAACAAATGACAAAAAAAAAAAAGATAGAGTATCATGACACCCTTACCGAAAATGTTCTCGGGCTAAAATCATGGATGAATTGAAGCATACAAAGATGATCTAAAACCCTAAACCAACTGAAAGAACCTATGGACAAAAGCTTGGAA
The DNA here is from genome assembly GCA_037974295.1 of Cicer cuneatum. NCBI lineage: Eukaryota > Viridiplantae > Streptophyta > Magnoliopsida > Fabales > Fabaceae > Cicer > Cicer cuneatum. The sequence goes on along the minus strand of JBBPBO010000003.1, from coordinate 43,957,945 downwards.
ATCTAACAAACCCCCGATACTTGAAATCATGGGATTCCTTCATGAAAAAAATGTAACACGAAGAACTCATGTTTACCCCTTGATTTCATAAGTTTAACAATTTTTGCCTTTTAGTCTACTTTTTAGTTATACTCTACCTCAAGTCACTTGTTCACAAGATTTGATAATGAGATTCATCTTTATCCTCCACCCCCTACTTCTGGGTCACGGATATACTTTTTTCGCTTTTTCGCCACAAGTGAACTTCTGAAAGCTGGGTCGTCTATGATGAACTTTCATCACTATCGCTTATTACTTTGATGCCATGAAAAAAATTCATCAATCTAAAGAAAATGTCAAATCTTGTATGAACCTTTAAGGACAATTGAGAAAAAACCTCGACTAAACATTATGTTAAAGACATTGACAGTGTTGCATATAGTTTCTAAGTTTATCCAATGGGCAAAGTCAATAATGAAGACATTATCAACTTCTCTCGTGAATTTTAATTTGATTATGAAGCACTGATAATATTGCTAAGTATAAGTCTTATGATACTTTATTATATTGACACACTCTTGTTTCCTTAATATTATGAATATCAATAAATGCATTTTGTATTGTTTCCTTTTGCTTCTCACCCATCATATATTTCACAATTTCTTACCAAACATTATTTCTCTTTCTCCTCTTTAAACCATATACCAAGCATATTTGGAAGTAGTCCATTCATAAATATGTTTGCTAAGATCTCATACATAATTTCAATCATGCTATTGATTCCACTGAATGTGAAAACGATATAAATAAACTCCACTATATTGACGGACCTCAATATGTTGCATGGAATTAACGTCATGTTAATCCCCTAGAAAAGTCACTTTATCTTTATCATTGTCTAAATGTGTTTTGAATATACCAATTACGTGGAGCAATTTGAAGTTTGTACCATGGATATTCTAGTCGCCCACAAATCGAAAGTGAAAATGTTGAAAGTACATGAGATTTAAATGTCTAAAAACTGAGATAAGAAGATGATCATTTATATATACATATTAGACAAATGTCTAAAAAAAATTTGAAGTCTTTTTCCATCATGTCCCTCAATAATATAATCAACTAGCTGACGTTCTAGCTACTTTATCTTCAATGTTCAAAGTAAGTCATGATGAAGAATAGTCACTCACAAGAATGAAAGTCACGACTATCCTGCTTATTATCAAATGTATTAGAAAAGCTAGTTAGAAAGTTCTCGTACAAATATTACCTCGTAATTGTGGAATACCCTCCTTGAGTATCAGACTATAACTGGGGCACCCATTTGTTCCTTGTTGTATAGAATAAAGGCAGTGCGACCCACTCAAACAAAAATCCCCTTATAAAGAGTAATGATATGTGTTGACTGACTAAATTCAATTCAAGAAAAATGTTGACTCCTTATGTCAAGGACAATTATTTCAAAAGATTTTAAAAGAAGAACATATGAACTTCGAAGCTTTGAAAGAAAGAATTAGCGCTCAAGAAGATTTTACATATCTGAAAGGACTAGCATGACTAGTGGATTCCCAACTATATAAGCCCCAATACCATAAAAGAAAAATACATTCAAGTGTCGCTTTGATCCACACCAATATGGATCGAGAAGACTTATCACTACTTGCACACATTGATACTTCAAAAAGTATTACATCTAAATGAAGACTCGCTAGGTCGGAAATCCAAATGGATGACCTAGGCAAAAATTAGGGTATAAAAAATAAAATATTAATAATAAATACCCGCTAGGTTGAAAACCTGAAAGGACAACCTAGGAAAAAATTAGGGTACAAAATAATAATAATAATAATAATAAATACTCGCTAGGTTGAAAACCTGAAAAGGCGACCTAGGCAAAAATTAGGGTACAAAAAATAGTAATAAATACCCGTTAGGTTGAAAACCTGAAAGGGAAACCTAGGCAAAAACTAGGGTACAAAAAAGAGTAAGGATCCACTAGGTTGAAAATCCAAAAGGACAACCTAGGAAAAAGTTAGGATAAAAACTTGAATAATGACTTGCTAGGTCAAAAACTCAAAGGGGCGACGTAGGCAAAAATCAAGGCCACAAAAAAAAAAAACAGAATGAAGAAGTTCACTAGCTTGAGAATAAAAGAAAATGAGCAAATAATATGGCTTACACATATCAAAGTCGAAGCAGAATATATTCCGAAAGGTTGTGAAGATAAATTAGGGAAAATCATATCCTCCAAAGTGGATTAAAATTGTGGCAAGAGTTATTAACACACTTCTTTTATGAAATACTACTAACAAATCAAGTCATTTACCCATACAAGATCACCAAAATATTTTGGGGCAAGAGTTATTTTTTTATGATAATCATATGTTGGGGCACAAAATATGTGAGTGTCAAGAGGCCAAAACTAGTATGATGTCTTTACACATAAGGCAGTGGCAACTGGAGATCAAGTCGAAGATGTAACAAAAATCTCTTTAAAGATCAAAAGGACAGTCACCACTATTTTTTCAAAGTGGTGCACATATTTCATCCATAAGAACTTCATAGACTTGCTGAGAATAATGTGCTCCCTAGTCCAATCTATGAGGCTAAACGAATGTTACGTTCTGTTGGCATGAGTTATGAGAGGATAGATGCTTGTCCTAATGATTGTATTTTATTTCAAAATGAGTATGCATTATTAAATATGTGTCCTAAATGTGGTGCCCCACGATATAGGAAGAAACAACACCAACTATAGTGTTATGGTATTTTCAAACAATACCAAGATTTGGGCGCATGTATTGTTATGTGGAAAATGAAAAACACTTAACGTGGCATACGGATGAAAGGATTATTGATGAAATGCTTCAACATCTTGCAAATTCTCCTCAATGAGCGAAAATTGATGATGAATATTCTGATTTTGGCCAAGAATTGATGATGAATACCTTGATTCAGAGCAGTTCTCACAATACTTGGCTAGTGATTATGTTGATTTATAACCTACCTCCATGGCTATGCATGAAACGCAAGTTCATGATGTTGAGTATGTTAATTTCTGGGTCCAAACAACCAGGAAATGGTATAGACTTATACTTGACTCCATTAATTGAAGACTTAAAGCTTATATGGGAGATGATTGTAGAGGTATATGAGGGGTTTATAAAAGAATTCTTCAAATTGAGGTCTATGTTATTTGGAACAATTAATGATTTCCATCTTACGGTAATATATCAGGCTATCGTATCAAAGGAAAGTGTGCATGCCCTATATGGGAAGACGGTACAAATTGGATGCGATTGAAGCATTTTAAGAAGAATGTATTTCTTTGGCATTGTAGATTCTTAAATCACAAAAATCATATTTGAAAGTGGAGGAAAACATTTAATAGTAAATTAGAAGAAGATAGACCTCCTTTGTTTTTGACGTGAGATCAATTATACGAAAAGGTAAAGCTTTTGAGCAATAAATTTGAGAAGCCTTTTGTATGGGAACTTGTAAAAGGCAAGTGGAAAAAAAGTTAATTTTATTTGAATTGCCATATTGGAAGCCATTGTATGTCTGACATTTCCTTTATGTGATGGATATTAAAAAAATTTTTGTGATAGTGTCATTGATACATTACTCAATGTTCCAGGAAGTCTAAGGATGGAATCAATGTAAGGTTAGGTCTGGTTAATATGGGATTAAGAAATGAATTGAGACCAGTTAAGAAGGAAAAACGTACATATCTAACTCTGGCAGCTCATACTCTATCATGAACAGATGAAACTACTTTTTGTAAGTTTCTTCACGAAGTTAAAGTTCTAGAGGGGGTACTCCTCAAATATTAGGAGTTTGGTATCTATGAAAGATCTCAAGTTAAAAGGTTTAACGTCTCACAAATTTCATGTTTTAATGGAGAATTTTATGCCAATAGGAATACGTTCCATTTTACCTAAAAAGGTTCGATGGGCCATAATTAAACAATGTTTCTTTTTCAAAGCTATTTGTAGCAAAGTTATTGACCCTGGGAAGTTGCCGACATTGCAGAAGGAAATTGTTGTCACCCTATGTGAGCTTGAGATGTATTTTCCACCCTCATTTTTTTGACATATTGGTTCATGTTACAGTCCACCTTGACAAAGAAACACAATATTGTGGACCAACTTTTATGAGGTGAGTGTACCTAATTAAGCATTACACGAAGATATTAAAAGAGTTCGTGAAGAATCAAAGTTGAACAGAGGATTGTATTGTCGAATGATATATAGTTGAAGAAGTTGTTGAATTCTATACCGAATATCTCTCAAATGTTGAATCCATAGGTATTCCAATGTCACGCCACTTAGGAATAACAATAGGAGAATAGGTTGGTGCAGGTAAAGTAGTGACCACCTCAAATGTAGAATGGCAGAAAGCATAGTTGTGTGTTCTACACAACGCCGATGAGGTTGAGCCATTTGTTAAAAAGCACATGGAAAAATTATGGAGTGTGAACCATAATAGGAATGAAAATTGGTTAACAAGAGAACACAATTGAAGTTTTATATTGTGGCTAAAAGATCAAATTTTTTTCAGAATTTGCGAAAAATGCTAATTTCATTTCTTAAAGATTGAGATGGCTTGCAATGGTGAAAATGTATATGTTCTCTCTTATTCTGATCATGTAATTAATAAGTATACATTTTAAAAGAAATGACATGACCATCAAAGTACTATACAAAATAGCAGTGTCACACTCATAGCTCAATTTATGCATATCTCAACTTACATGTCTCTGATGTGCACAAACTTATCATGCCTCCAAAGAGATTGTTCAAATCATAAATTCAAAGATCATAATCTGCTGATCAAAATGGTGCAACACACTCCAAATGTTGCCTCTGATATGCAACCTCTAATGTTGCACTAACTCTAAAGTTTCAACAAGGTGATTTTCCCAATGCCATTGACTATCATTATTCATGAAACGCAACATCTCACTCCAACAATAAAGTTAACGGCTCTAATGCAAAGTGATTGAAATTGAAAGAATTAAGTATGAAAAGAAGAGTTAGCCGAATCAAATTATTTTGAAGATCCAAGAACAACCCAGATTCATTCCATCTCGAATTTTGCAAGAGTATGAAAGAAGATTCTTGTTTTTGAATACAATCTAAAATAAGATTTGATTCAGATATTTAATTGAAGATATGAATTATTTACAAGAGGATTTGATAAAGATTTATCTATAAGAAGATATAAATTATTTACATGAAGATTTGATAAAGATTTATCACAAGAAGATATGAGTTATTTACAGGAAGTTTTGATCTAGATTTATCTACAAGAAGATATGAATTATTTGCAAGAAGAGTTGATCAAAGACTACACAAAGATATGAATTATTTACAAGAAGATATGATCAAGAATTGTTTACAAGAAGAACAACTTACTAGAAGATACATTTATTATTTACAACGATATGTTTTAGTTTTTGATTGGACAAATGAGAAACCGTAACCTATGCTATAAATAGATACTCAACGTTGAAGAAGAAAATAAGAGAACTCACAAGCAAAAAATTTCCTAAGTCACTTTTTAAGTGTTTTCTAGTGTGAGTCATTGTTACAATCAACTTGTTTGAAGCAAACCAATTTGTTTCAAACTCTTGTAACCCTGTCTGGTAGAGGCTTTCATGTTCCTAAAGCAATCTGTAGGTTTCAGGTCGTGTTTAGAAGACTTGGCTTGTAGAGTCAAGGTGTTTGTGTTCCTCAAAAAGTCTCTAGGCGTCATGTTGTTTTGAGAAGACTCGCTTGTAGGGTAAGATATTATGTAATTCAAGTTGGTGGTGAACAAGGATAAATTCTTGTGTCACTTTAATTCTGCAATTCTTGTTTTACTTTTGCCTCTGATCACTTAACTTGATTGCTACTACTTTTATTCTAAGTAAGTCATCAAACCCGAAGTTGTTTTAAATAAATTAGAAAAAAAAATCAAACTAAGTAAAACACAATTCAAACCTCCTTCTCGTGTTTGCATCTTCAATTGGCATCAAGAGCGCAGTTTCAAAAATTAGCACTTTATAGTGTTTGAACAAAAATCCAAGGATTCAACAATGTCTCGACTTGGTGAAAAAGTTATTGAAGGAAACATGAACATGCCGCCTTTGTTTGATGGTGAATGATTTGAGTATTGGAAGGACAATATGAGGATTTTCTTTATCTCACAAGATCCTGAACTTTGGGACTTATTGGAAGATGGCTACAGTGCTCTAATAAATTCTGATTGTAGTGAAGTTTCAAGCAAAGAGATTGATGCTGAATAGAAGAAGATGTATAAGATGCATCACAAGTCCAGAACCTTCAAGATTAATGCAATTGCCTTCAAGGAATTTGATATGTGCACTGAATAAGAATCATAAAAATAATCAATGACAATTTGGTTCTGAATTATGAAGGAGGCAAGCAAGTTCAAGAAGTTCTAGATGGAACAAGATGAATACATTGAAACAATATTGTCCAGATTCTAGACTCTGGTCTCAAGATTATGTTGGAACCAAGTTGGTTCTTTCAATTAAAGTTTTGATGTTAACAAAAGTATTTTATGAAAATCAGATTTTGACTTAGAAGAATAAAAAATCAGAGGATGTCAAAATCAGAGGATGACGTCACCAGAGGATACACCAAAGGATGTCATCAAAGGACGACGTCAGCAGAAGATACCTCCAAAATATACAAGTAGAAGATACAAATCAGAAGCAGAAGATGTCACCAGAAGATAAAAATGCCACCAGAAGATTCGGCCAGAAGATATCACCAGAGGATACATCAAGAGGATACCTCAAGAGGATATCACCAGAGGATCCCATCAGAAACAAGAATCAAAGGCAAACATCAGAGGATATCATCAATCAGAGGATATCATCAAAAGGAAGACACAATGACATCATCTGAGGATATTATTCTTGGCCCAGATTAGAAGGAAGCATTGTTCAAACTTGGTTCAGACCAGAAGGAAACATAAGTCTGACTTGGTCCAAATTTGTTCTAGACCAGAAGATAGCATGGTCTAGAACAGAAGACTTGGTCCAAACTAGAAGATAGCATGGTCCAGAACTTTAGACTTAGTCCAGACTTGGTCTAGATCAGAAGATCAATGGTCTAGATTAGAAGATCACCGAATGGTACAGATCGGATCACATGGTCTAGAGTTGGTCGAGATCAAAATATAATACGGTCCAGAATTTAAATCATGATGCAGATCAGTGAAGACTTGATTAAAATTCGAAGAAGACTTGATTGAATTTTGATAGCAATTTGATCAAAGTATTAAAGGGATTTGATTCAAAAATCACTGAAGACTTGAAGGAAATTTGAATGCAATCTGAAGCTAAAAAGATACAGTTTAAAATTAAGAGAAACAGGATTGGTCAACAGAATTTTCAAATGCAATCTGAAGCTAAAAAGATACGGTTTGAAATTAAGTGAAATAGGAATGGCCAACAGATTTTTCAAAGAAAATCTAAGCAAGATTTATCTCGAATTTAAGCTTGGACAAACCCTTAAGTGCATCTATAAAAGGAGGCATCAGGCAGGAGCATTAAGTATCGAAAAACACAAAACTCAAGCTTCAAATTCAAAGTTATCCGAGAGTTCAATTGAGAGAAATACTTGAGTTCAAAAGCAATATTTTCTAAGTGTTTTTGAAATAGAAATTCAGTGCAACAATCAGCTTTCCAGAAGCAACAAAAGAGTGCAAGATTCAGCTTTCCAGAAGAAACTTTGCAGAGTTCCAAACCCTTGTAATCAAACCCTGTAGAGGTGTAGATTTCTTCTTCAATCTGGGGTTTTCAAATTGGTAGGAGAAGACTTGACTTGTAGAGTCAAGGTGCTGTTATCGTTCATCAAAAGTCTGGGGTTATCAGACTGTTTGGGAATACTGACTTGGAGGGTTAGGTGTTGTAATTCAAAGGTTTTAAATTAGTGGATTAAAGCCTTCAGAGTGAAGGGACTGGATATAGCCAAGTTAATGGTGAACCAAGATAAATCGCTATGTTCTTATGTTGTTATTATCCGCTGCTGAGTCTGATTAATTATTCATCAAATAATTCACATCAACATTCAACAAAACAGCAAAAGAATTCAAGTTTGACAAACATAATTCAACCCCCCTTTCTCGTGTTTGCACCTTCAATTGGCATCAGAGCTCAGTCTCAAGACTGAGCACTTTACAGTGTTTGAGGAAAGATCCACGGGTGCAACATGTCAGGATTCAATGAAGAAGCTGTTGGAGGAAACATCAACAGACAACCTCTTTTTGATGGGGAACGGTTCAAGTACTGAAAGGACAGGCTGAAGAGTTTCTTTTTTTCACAAGATCCTGAACTTTGGGACTTGGTGGAAGATGGCTATACTGCTCCAGAAGATGCTGATGGTGTTAAAATTCCCAGGAGAGATATGGATGCTGACCAGAAGAAGATGTTCAAGTTTCATCACAAATCCAGAACATTCATGATCAATGCAATCACATTCAAGGGGTTCGACAAATGCACTAACAAAGAAACAAAAAAGAGCATCTATGACAGTTTGATTCTGACTTACGAAGGCAACAAGCAAGTCCAAGAAGCAAAGGCGAACATTCTAGTCAAGAAGTTTAAGTTGTTCAAGATGGAAGAAGATGTAGACCTTGAAGCAATGTTTTCCAGATTTCAGACTCTGGTTTCGGGACTAAGAGTACTCAAGAAGAGCTATACCATTGCTGACCACGTGAAGAAAATTATTAGAAGTCTACCAACCAAGTGGAGACCAAAGGTCACTGCCATTCAGGAAGCAAAGGACTTGAACACTCTGAAGTTGGAAGAATTAATCAGCTCCCTCAAGTCACATGAAATAGAGCTGGAAGAAGATGAACCCAAGAAGAAGAACAAAACCCTAGCCTTAAAATTCAAACAGAAGAAGGTTCTAAAATCAGAAGCAGAATCAGAAGATAGTGATTCTGAGTACCAAAATCAGAAACCAGAAGAAGCAGACATTTCCTTCATAACCAGGAAGGTTTTGAAGATGTGGCAGAACAGAAAGAATAAGTTTCCCTAGAGGTATTCCAAGAATTCCAACAGAGGAAAGGATGAACAAGACAAGAAGACTATCATCTGCTATGGATGCAATGAACCTTGGCACATCAAGTTAGAATGTAAGAATCTGGAGAAAGGGAAAAATCAGAAGAAAGACTCCAGACCCAAGAAGAAGAATTTGTTGGCAACATGGGATGATTCAGATGAATCTTCTGATGATGAAGAAGCAGAATTAGCCATGATGGCTCACATTCATTTTGGCTCTGGATCCAACATAAAATCTGACTCTATAAGTGAATCAGAAGAAGCAGAATTGGCTCAGACAGTTCGCACTCATTCTTCCTCTTGATCCAACTCTAGAAGGAAATCAGAAGAAGCAAAATTGGCTCTGATGACACATATTCATACTACCTCTAGATCCAACCCAGACTCTAATTCTGGAAGTGAATTAGAAACAGAACTGGCTCTGATGGCTCACACAAGCTCTGCCTCTAGATCCGATATAGAATCTGATTTTGGAAGTGAATCATCAAAAGATGAAAAAGAGATGTCCTCAGCAATCAAGTTGCAACCCCAGTCATGGTACCTGGACAGTGGATGCTCGTGACATATGATAGGTGAAAAGTCTATGTTCCATGAACTAACTTTGAGCAAAGGAGGGAAAGTGGCTTTAGGAGGAAAGCAAAAGGCCAAATCATTGGTCGAGGCACGGTTGGTAATGGTACTTCTTCTTCCATTAAAGATGTACTACTAGTTAAAGGTCTTAGGCATAATTTATTAAGTATTAGTCAATTAAGTGATAGTAATTATGATATTATATTTAACCAAAAAACATGCAAAGCTATTAGTCAGAAGGATAGATCAGTACTCTTCACAGGTCATAGGCAAAACAATATTTACAAGATAAATCTGTTTAGTCTAGAGAAACAAAAGGTTAAGTGTCTAGTGTTAGTAAATGAAGAGAAATTAATTTGGCATAAAAGATTAGGTCATGCTAACCTTAGATTAGTTTCAAAACTAAATAAATTTCAACTGGTGAGAGGTCTACCTAAGCTCAGCTACAAAACTGAAATTATGTGTGAAGCTTGTCAAAAGGGAAAACAAACAAAAAATTCTTTCAACCCTAAAAACTCAATCTCTACCTCAAATCCCCTTGAGCTATTGCACATAGATCTATTTGGGCCAGTAAAAACAACATCTCTAAGTGGAATGAAATATGGGTTCGTTATTGTAGATGATTACACTAGGTAGACATGGGTAAATTTTTTAAGAAGTAACGATGAATCCCATAAAGTGTTTATCACATTTTGCAAACAAATAATGAATGAAAAATGTCTTAAAATGATAACAATTAGAAGTGATGATGGTGGAGAATTTGAGAACAAATTCTTTGAAAGTTTTTGTGATGAGAATGGAATCTCTCGCAACTTTTCTTCTCCTAGAACACCCCGGCAAAATGGAGTTGTAGAAAGAAAAAGTAGAACACTCCAAGAAATGGCCAGAACAATGCTAAAGGATATGAATGTTGCAAAACACATTTGGGAAGAAGCAATTAATAACGCACGTTATATTCAAAATAGAGTCCATATTAGATCCATATTGAATAAAACACCATATGAACTGTGGAAAGGTAAAAAGCATAACATATCTTATTTTAAACAATTTGGCTGGACTTGTTACATGTTGAACACTAAAGATAATCTTGGAAAATTTGATTCATGATCTCAAAAGTGTACCTTCATTGGTAACTCTGAAAGATCCCAAGCCTATAGAGTGATTAACAGGGAAACTAATATGGTGGAGGAATCCATACATGTTAAATTTGATGACAAACAGCTTGACCATGAAAAGTCAAAGAAAGATGATGATAGTGCAGGTTTACCAGAACCAAAGGAAGCTGATGCAGACAAACCAAGAGAACTTGAAAAGGTGGAGGATGAAAGCAAAACAGAAGAACTCGACAAATCTTCAAAGGATGAATCTAAAGATAAGTCAGAAGAAAGATGTGGATGGAAGTACAAGTCATCACATCCCGAAACTCTGATAATTGGGAGTGCAAGTGATCCCTTAAGGACCAGATCATCACTTAAAGAAACCAGTTTGTTTGGCTTACTCTCATCTATTGAGCCTACTTTTGTTGATGAAGCACTGAGGGAAGATGGACGAATTCTTGCCATGCAAGAGGAGTTAAATGAATTTGAAACAAATGATGTTTGGGATTTAGTTTCAAGACCAGAAAAGAACATTATTGAAACCAAGTGGGTTTTCAGAAACAAGCTGAATGAAAAAGGAGAAGTTGTCAGAAACAATTAGCAAGAAGGTATTGACTACACTTAGACTTTTCTCCAGTGGCCAGGTTAGAAGCTATTCGTATGCTACAGTCCTTTGCTGCTAATAATAACATTTCATTATTTCAAATGGATGTTAAAAGCTCATTTTTAAATGGTTATATAAGTGTAGAAGTCTATGTTAAACAACCCCCAGGTTTTGAAAGTTCTTAATTTCCAAACCATGTTTTTAAACTTAAAAAATCTTTGTATGGTTTAAAACAAGCACCTAGGGCAGGGTATGATAGAATTAGTTACTTCTTACATAAAAATGACTTTGAAAGAGGGCAAGTAGACAATACTCCTTTTAGAAAATCAATAAAAGATGATATTCTGATTATTCAAGTTTATGTTGATGATATTATCTTTGGATCTACTAATGGCACTCTCTGCCAAGAATTTTCTAAATTGATGCAACAGGAATTTCAAATGAGCATGATGGGAGAACTTAAGTTCTTCTTAGGAATACAAATTCAGCAAAGTCGAAGGTGCAAACACGAGAAGGGGGGGTTGAATTGTGTTTGACTAACTTGATTACTTTTTCTGTTTTTGCAGTTTTATAACAAAACCTGATGTATGAATAAAACAGAGTTAGCAGCAGATATAAAGTAAATATAAAACTCATAATTTTATACTAGTTCACTATTAACTAGGCTACGTCCTGTCCCTTCACTTTGAATGATTTCACTTATTCAAAAACCTTGAATTACAACAATACCACTAACCATCCAAGTCAATCTTCTCAAACAGTCTAGCAATCCTAGACTTTCGAGGAAAGTACCTTGAATCTAACTGCTAAGTAATCTTCTACTCCTTTTGACTCCTTCAGATTGTAGACTCTACTTCAACCACTTAGATCTAACACAAGGGAAAGAAAAACTTAGAGTACTTGCTTCTGGAAAGCGGATACTCACAATTGATCTCACTGAAAACTCAAGTATTTTGCTTTTGGAAGTGTGGACTCTCAAGTATTTTCGATGCTAAGTCTTCTGCCTTGAGCCTCCTTTTATAGATGAAGAATTAGGGTCTCTTCCAAGCTTAAATTCGAGTTGTATCTTGCTGGATTCTCTTGCAAAAATACCTCGACCAATCGGGTTTCACTTAAATAAAAACATATCTTTTTAGCTCCAGATATGCATTCGAAAATAACTCTGGCCAATCCTGATCTTAATTAATTCTGGATCATATCTTTCTTCCCGCCAATAGCTTCTGAATTCCCCAAGACTTCAATTTATTTTTGTATCAAATCCTTTTAATATTTTGATCAAATTTAATCACGTCTCCACTGATCATTATTCAATCTGGACCGTTTGATCTTCTGCTCTCGACCACATCTGGACCATACTAACTGGTCTGCTGTGATCCTTTGATTTCGGCCAACACTGGACCACACATTCTGATCTTCTGATCTCGACAACTTTGGACTTGCAATCTGATCTGCTGTGATCCTCTGATCTCAGCCAATACTGGACCACACGTTTTGATCTTCTGATCTCGGCCAATGTAACATCTCGAGGTTAAAACACAACGCGAGTGTATTTTTTTTTAAATAAATAATTGAAATGATTTCCCAGTTTATTACTTCAAAAGAATTGAAATAAAGTTTCCTTTAATCCATTTCATAAAATAGTACGTCGTAGATTAATTGATGATCGTAATTAATTTACTTCATCGTAATATCACTAAGTACTTAATTCTGAAAATTAATAATAAACATTGATATATTTCCAAAGATAATAGTGTCATAATCTTAATAGGAAATATCAGAGTACGGAAAAACATTAGCGGAAAAGTTATACAATAATTCCCAAAATAACCAATTACATTTTCCAGAGGCTGTCACAGTGCAAAACCAGTGTTTTTCCACTACATCAGTAAAGTTTCAAAAACTTCATCACCACCACTTCAAACTATCACAAAAATTCAATTTTAATTCATCAAAACCTTCCCAATACTCCCCAACACTTAGGGTTTATAAAACAATGTTGAAAAACTTGGAATTTCTGAAAAACCCGAATCTGTATTCGAATACAGATCCCTTGTATTCTAGAAGCTGAAACTGTAACTTCAACATTCTGTATTCAAATACATCATGCTTGTAGTCGAATACAAAAGCCAAAAACAGTGTATATTCAGCATTTTCCCATCATCATTGAAGTTTTTATTAAACTCATCATCTCTTCTTCAAAACTATTCAAAAACTTCATTTTAAATTGTTTCAAACCTTCCCCAACACTTTAAAGTTCACATGAATAGCTTAAAACTTGATTTTCTGGAAAATACGAATCTGTATTCAAATATAACTTCCTTGTATTTGAATACAGAAGCTAAAAACTGAGTTTCTAGAAATACCCGAATCTGTATTCGAATACGGCTCCCTTGTATTCGAATACAGAAGAAAAAATTGTGAAAGTTAGCATCCTGTATCCGAATACGAGACTGTCGTATTCGAATACAGAGGCGAATACAGTGTTAAAATATCACTTCTGTATTCGAATTCGACAGAGTCGTAGTCGAATACAAATGCTAAGTCAGAAGCAAAATCCTTCCTCTGTATTCGAATACAGGGGCCTGTATTCGAATACAATTTTGAAAACTTGAGTAAAATAGAAGCTTGGCAGGTTGTATTCGAATACACTCATGTTGTATTCAAATACACCTTCGAAATCAGTGAAATTTTCCTGAGACTTCAACATATTTCAAACGGTTTCTTAAAAAAAATTCAACAAAACATCAAAGCAGATTCAACACTTTTCCAGAAAAACACTTTTATCATTTCAAATCCCTTTTCTTTTGAAAACATCATCATCACCAGAATCACTCAAAACAGAACAGAAACAGAATCATCAACACCAAAAGCAACATCACAGTTTTTCTTAAATCCTCCAAACAGAATATCAAACTCCAAACAGAACATGCATTTCCAAACGTTTTCATTTTGAGCATTCTCAAAGAAACATGCAGAGTATTTCCAACATTCTTACACAACCAATCACAACATGCAAAGCATTTTTAGCTTTCTCACAAAAGCAGAACAACATTCATACATTCAGCCAAACAGCAACAAACACATAACAGTAAGACACCAACAGAATGCATTTTCGCATTTTATAACAATATTCAAAACAGTTTTATGAATATGCTTTTTAATCATTTTCCAAATAACATGCAATGCATTTTTCAACTTTCCCACATAAACAAAACAGCATTGAAGCAACAACCAGAACAACACACATCACAGATTATTAAAATGTCATTGCAATACAGTTTTACTTCCAACAAAGATGAAAACATCAATAATGTCATGACAGGTATGCATTTACAACCCTAATGCAACTAGAAAGTGGAAGGTGCCCTTACCCTTGTTGTGTGTCTGCTACTGCTCACGTTTCTATTTTCGTTCTAGTTTACGCGTCAAAAATTGGCGAAACTCCCGCTTGCGTTTGCTGCTACGAAACTAGGTTCTCTAGGTCCGGAATGATGAGGGGAACAACTTTTGTACTGGGGGTTTTCTGGTTTGGTGCTTAGATTTCCATGTAATATCACTTTTGAGGAACTCCCCTCTTTTTTTTTGGAACGAACTGGAAACAGAAAACAGAATGGGAGGGAAGGAGAAGGTGGTACTATTACATGCAGTAAGGGCAGTAAGGGAGGAGGAATGGTGTTATGATTTCACCATCCTTCTCACTCCTTTATATAGGTTTGTGTGGGTGCCACCTCACCCGACACTTGTTTGATTTTCAGCACTTAACCCGTCTCATCGCAATTAGCCGATAATCCCTTAATTAACTGTCTGTTAATTTAATTACTCGTAAACATACATATATATATATATATATTTACTCAAAACATACATATATTAAATATTTTACAATATCCCCAAAATACACTTAATATTAATTGCATAATTTTAATTTAAAAATTAAGGGTCTTACAGCGAACACTGGGCCATATGGTCTGATCTTCTCATCTCGGCCAACACTGGGCCATATGCTTAAATATGGACCATTGATCTGAACATCTTCCCTCTGATTTGGACCAATTCTGATTTATGATACCTTTTGGTCTAGAACAAGTCTCCCTCTGGCAGGCTTCCTTCTGGTCTTGTCCAGGTCTCCTTCTGAACTCTGCTTCCTTCTGATCTGGGCCAGGAAATATATCCTCTTATGGTGTTTTGACATCCTGGTGTATCTTCTGGTGCCTTCAGGAGGCACCCTCTGGTACATTCTAGATGCATTATCTAGTATCTTCTGGAGGTGTATCCTCTGGTCTGATTTTATCCTCTAGTAATTCATCTTCTGCCTCTGGTGACTTCATCTTCTGCCTCTGGTAACTTCATCTTCTGGTGGCATTTCATATAATAATTCTAAGTACAAAATAAGATTACATGGAGTGCTTTTGTAAACATCAAAATCCTAAGTACTTAGAACCAACTTGGTTCCAACAAAAAAGGTATATACATTCATCAAACAAAATACACAAAAGAGCTTCTCAAGAAGTTTAAGATGAGTGACTGCAAACCTATGGCTACCCCAATGCACCCTAGCTACTCACTTGAAAAGGATGACTCAGGCTAAAAAGTTGATCAAAAACGTCACTGCTTCTAGACCTGACATTATGTTTAGTGTATGTGCATGTGCACGATTTCAGTCTGACCCTAGAGAATTCCATTTAACTGCCATTAAGAGAATCCTGAGATACCTAAAAGGCACTACCAACCTCACCTTGTTCTAGAAGAAAACTCCTACATACAAACTGAGTGGATACTGTGACTCTGATTATGCTGGAGATAAACTCGAAAGAAAGAGTACAAGTGGAAACTGCACATTCTTGGGAGACAATCTAATATCCTGGTCAAGCAAGAGACAAAGCACCATTGTCATGTCAACAATAGAAGCTGAATATATTTCAGCAGCCGGATGCAGCTCTCAACTCATTTGGATGAAACATTAGCTGGAAGACTACAAAATCATGGAGACCAACATCCCTTTATACTGTGACAACAGTTCAACCATCAACCTTGAAGGTGCAAACACGAGAAGGGGGGTTGAATTATGTTTGTACTACTTGAATTCTTTTTCTGTTTTTGATGATTATTTGAAATCTGAAATATAATCAAGTAGAGTTAGCAGCGGATAAAAATAAATAACACAAGGATTTATCCTGGTTCACCATTAACTAGGCTACATCCTGTCCCTTCACCTCGAAGGATTTTTCCACTAATTCAAAACCTTTGAATTACAACAACACTACTAACCCTCTAAGTCAGTCTTCCCAAACAGTCTAACAATCCTAGACTTTTGAGGAACACAGCACCTTGACTTCAAAAGTCAAGTCTTCTCTTACCAATCTGACAACCGCAGATTCCAGAAGGAATTACAACACCTTGAATCTAATTGCTAAGTCACCCGCGACTTCTTCTGACTCTTCAGATTGTAGACTTTACTTCAACAATATAGATTTAACACAAGGGAACGAAAAATACGAGTACTTGCTTCTGGAAAGCTAAAACTCACGATTAACCTCACTGAAAACTCGAGTGTTTGCTTCTGGAAGTGTATGACTCTTTTACAGATTTTCGATGATAAGTCTTCTGCCTTGAGCCTCCTTTTATAGATGAAAATTAGGGCTTCTTCCATGATCAAATTCGAGCTGTATCTGTCCAGATTCTCTTGCAAAAATAACTTGGCCAATCGGGTTTCACTTAAATAAAAAACGTATCTTTTTAGCTTCAGATTGCTTTTGAAAATTCTGTTGACCAATCTTGTTTCTTTTAATTTCAAACCATATCTTTTTAAGCTTTAGATTGCATTCAAATTTCTTCAAGTCTTCAGTAATTTTTGAATCAAATCCCCTTAATACTTTGATCAAATTTCTATCAAAATTTAATCAAGTCTTCTTCGAATTTTAATCAAGTTATCGCTGATTTTCATCATGATTAAATCTGGACCATATGGTATTCTGATTTCGACCAACTCTGGACTTTATGATATGATATGCACCAATTCTGTGATCCTCTGATCTCGGCCAACACTGGACCATATGATCTGATCTTCTGATCTCGACCAATCACTGGACCATATGATCTGATCTTCTGATCTCGGCCAACACTGGGCCATATGGTATGATCTTTTGATCTCGGCCAACACTGGGCCATGATGCTTAAATGTGGACCATTGATCTGAACATTTTCCCTCTGATCTGGACCAAGTCTGGACTAAGTCTGGATTGAATCTGAATTAAATCTGGACTTATGATATTTTAATCTGGACATTTATCTTCTGATCTGGATCAAGTTCTGATTAAATTTGGACAATCATTTCTTCTGATCTGGACTGAATTTTATGCTCTAGACCTTGTCATCTTCTGGTCTGGACCATGTCTGGACCAGTTATCTTCTGCTCTGGACCAAGTCTGGATTAAGTCTGGACTGATTCTTATTTCACGATCAGGCTATTTTCTGGTCAGGATTAATTCTGGACCAAGTTTGACTTATGATTCCTTTTGGTAACTCATCTTCTGCTTCTGATTTTATGTTCTGGTGGCATTTATTCTAAGTAACCAAAAACCCTATATTACATTCTAGAGCCAAAGACATAGAGATCAAACACCACTTCAGCAGAGACTATGTTCAAAAAGGGGTACTTAACATTCAATTTGTAGACACTGACCATCAATGGGCTGACATATTCACCAAACCATTACCTGAAGATAGGTTTGACTTCATCAAGAAAACCCTTAACCTTACCTTCATCCCTGACTAGTAGCTTAGTAAGTTTTTATCTTATTTTAATTTATTGTTATATGTATTATTTTCGTGTATTTTTATTTATAAAAAAAAAATTCAAACGATCTCTTTTCTTCCTTCAATCCTTTTTGTCTGATGAAAAGGGGGAGAAGATATACAACCAGATGATACCTCCTGAAGATATAAATCAGAAGTAGAAGATGTCACCAGAGGATGACCTCACCAGAAGATTCGGCCAAAAGATATCACAAGAGAATACATCCAGAGGATACCAGAGGATATCACAAGAGGATCCCATCAGAAGCAAGAATCAAAGGCAAACATCAGAGAATATCATCAAAGTGAAGAAACAATGACATCATTAGAGGATATTATTCTTGGCCCAGATCAGAAGGAAGCATTGTCCAGACTTGGTCAAGACCAGAAGGAAACATAAGTCAGACTTGGTCCTGACTTGTTCCAGACCAGAAGATAGCATGGTCCACAACAGAAGACTTGGTCCAGACCAGAAGATAGCATGGTCCAGATCATAAGACTTAGTCCAGACTTGGTCCAGATCAGAAGATCAATGGTCTAGATCAAAATATCAATGGTCCAGATCAGAAGATCAATGGTCCAGATCAGAAGATCACAGAAAGGTACAGATCATATCACATGGTCCAGAGTTAGTCGAGATTAGAAGATCATATGGTCCAGAATTTAAATCATGATATAGATCAGTGAAGACTTGATTAAAATTTGAAGAAGACTTAATTGAATTTTGATAGAAATTTGATCAAATTATTAAGGGGATTTGAAGAGCATTAAGTATCAAAAAACACAGAACTCAAGCTTCAAATTCAAAGTTATCCAAAAATTCAATTAAGAAAAATACTTGAGTGCAAAAGCAATATTTTGTAAATGTTTTCGAGAAAGAAATTCAGTGCAATAATCAGCTTTCCAGAAGAAACAAAAGATGGCAAGAATCAGTGCAGCAATCAGCTTTCCAGAAGCAACTTTGCAGAGTTCCAAACCCTTGTAATCAAACCCGTTAGAGGTGTAGATTCCTTCTTCAATCTTGGGTTGTCAGATTGGTAGGAGAAGACTTGACTTGTAGAGTCAAGGTGCTGTTATCGTTCCTCAAAAGTATGGGGTTGTCATACGGTTTAGGAAGACTGACATGGAGGGTCAGGTGTTGTAATTCAAAGGTTTTGAATTAGTGGATTAAAGCTTTCGGAGTGAAGGGACTGGATGTAGCAAAGTTAATGGTGAACCAGGATAAATCGTTATGTTCTTATGTTGTTATTATCTGCTGCTGAGTATGATTAATTATTCATCAAATAATTCACATCAACGTTCAACAAAACAACAAAAGAATTCAAGTTTGGCAAACACAGTTCAACCCCCCATTCTTGTGTTTGCACCTTCAGATTAAAGGTATTTGAGAAGAGTTATAGTAACGCTGATCATATGAACTTAGAGGACTAGGAGCGGACTTTCATATTCAGAAAAATTCTGAAGATGTGGCACAATAAAAAGAAGAAATTTCTTCAAAGATATTCCAGGTAGTCCAGAAGAGGAAGAGATGAAAAATTTGATAAGAAAAACATCATATGTTATGGATGCATGAACTTGGACATGTCAAGTCTAAATGTCCAAATCTAGAAAAAGGGAAACTTCAATGGAAAGATTCCAGACCCAAAAGAAGGTTCTGATGGCAACATGGGATGATAATAATGTATCCTTTGATGATGAAGAGCAAATAGATTTGGCTCTAATGACTCATACCAACTATGCCTCTGGATCCAACAAAGTCATTGATTCTGAGTCTTGAAGTGAATCAGTTGATGGAGAAATTGAGATTTTTCTAACTTAACCTGATCTGATTTTATTAATGTTATAAATGATTTCTTAAATAAAAACCACAATTTGTCTCTAAAACTGAAAGAACTTAGGAAAGTAAATGCAAACATAACTAAAGAAATCAATACCCTCAAAACTGAAAGTGTTGATGTTAAATATGTAAATAAAACCTTGAAAAATACTCTTGTTTCAAAACCTTTAGAAAATGGCACATGTAATTATGATAAACATAAAGAAGCATTCCAAGAATTTCTAGCTAATATTGTGGAAAGCAACAAGTATGCTTTTATGATTTATAGAGATAGTTGAAAGGGTAGCAAATGTGACACCCTAAATCCCAAA
Source organism: Cicer cuneatum (assembly GCA_037974295.1). Classification (NCBI taxonomy): domain Eukaryota; kingdom Viridiplantae; phylum Streptophyta; class Magnoliopsida; order Fabales; family Fabaceae; genus Cicer; species Cicer cuneatum. The sequence goes on along the minus strand of JBBPBO010000003.1, from coordinate 43,937,676 downwards.
ACAACATATAAAATAATTTATACTAGATTATTTTTTATTTAATTCGCAGTGGATAAAGAAAATATGTTTTCAAGAAAATAAGAATTTTTATAACTAATTTATGATATCACGTTCCTCTAAATACACACGTAAAAATTAAACTTTATTCCTTAATTAAAACAATGCAATCTCAATGAACTTGACTTAACTATAATTTCTTGATTTAATTCCAAAAACTTACTCGTACTTATAAGGTTTTCATACAAAAGGTCTTTTCTAATTAAACAAGTGAAAGTGAAATATAAATTACAACCCTTAATTCCCGGTATCACCTATCAGAGCGGAGTTTCTCCCAAATTTGAACTTCAAGACTCATTAACTTGTAATAACTGCGATTTCGCAAATGCAGGGCCAAGCCAGACAAACACAAACAACAAAGGAGGTGAGTTTTGAAATCATGTTTATAGTATAATATAAGTAAGAAGAACACGCAATCAATCATAATAAACCGTATCATTATACAAACATTCTTCAAGAAAAGAAACATCACATTATAATGTCAAAATCACTAACGAGAAACCAATATATTTCACTATAACATCAAATCATCTAAAAGAAATTATTATCGCACACGGTACATATTAATCACAACAAAACAATCACAAGAAGATGCAATGTTATGCATGAGCTTAGACTCTACTTCACAATGTGGTACCATTCTAACTTTGAAGTACTTGGTTAGGAGACTTGATACTATGCCACCATCCCGGTGGATGGACAATTCAAATTGGCCCTGTCCTCATAGATCCGCTCAACTCAACCCGAGACACATATACGCGACAGTCGAGGTAAACGTGTGTTGCATGGTAGCTCCCGACATTAGGAGTGCTATCTCCAAGTCACCTAGGAATCCCCCACCCGAATACCTCCAAGGTCTAACAATCTTGCCCTAAGGCTAAACAGCAGACCGCCACGATCAGGCTCATTCAGTTGTACTTCTCCGGAATCACTAGGCTTGTCAGGCCCTACCTATATGGTGACAAAATAATCTCCACTTCAAAAATTCTCAATATTTATTTTCTCCCCTCGTTGGTCTATGATACTCCATTAAGACCATAATCTCAAACACAAATTGTAATCATCACCACTCCATCAATTATGGGGTTACTTCAATATCCTCATCACAAATTTATAACATCACAATTATTAATCATACATCATTATCATCACATAAACTCATCACAATGCATCCATATTTTATTATCACATCACAAAACTCATCTAATCAAACATACATAAAATTCATTCGACATCCAATATTACAATAATATCAAATATCACACATTTAACGAAAATAAATCAAACATCATGATAATATCAAATACCACACATTTAACAATATTAATTCAATCAACACTTTATAAATATTTTTATTCCAAGTTTTAATCTCACAATTTCCATATTTTCACATTAATCAATTTATCACTCAAAGGGCTACTGCTGTACGTAGCAAGCCCCGGATGAATCGTTGGGAAATACGATTTTCCCGTTCATCTCAAAATATATTATACTCATAAATTCAAACGCCCTCTCACCCCTTACCTTATTTAGACGCTTTCTCTAATCACAGAAATCAATGAAAGTTTTCAACAGCAACCGTAGATTGACAACGTACAGTGAGTGAATCCAAATAAACGGCGAGTTCACAAAATCGCTGAGACGTGACTGATAAATTATGTGGAGCATAAAAATTAATGTTAAATAATTAATAATAATTTTTGAAGCAAAAATAGAGTCAAAACGACGAGAAAAAAAAACTGCAGAAAATGTCTCACCGACTCGTCAGAGCGCCGGAAGGGTCCGATATCAACTTCACCGAAAAATGCAAATGAGTAGTGCTTCTTGAAGGTTTCGACGAGAGGAATCCAAAAAAGATGTCATTTTTTTGATACGACAAACGTGGTGATCGGAATCGGCCAAAAACAGCTTGCCCAAGAAAAATAGCGCAGCTGTTTTTGATGAAACGGAGCCACGATTGATAAAATTGATGCCAAAAATGGATTCAGTGGCCGATTTTGTGTGGGATAGAAGTTGGGATCGGTTCAAATGGCAAGGAGTTGGTGGGATGAATTTGAGAGGAAGAGGATGTGCGTTTTTTTTTGTCTGCGTCGCTGGTTCCTTTCGTTTCTTCTTCTTCTTTTCTTATCTGTTCCTTTCTTTTCTTCTTCTTCTTCTTTTATTCTAAAACTAATATTTTATAAAATAATTAATTTTTTAAAATACATTAATAACCAAACTTATCATATTCCAAATAAGCACTATAATAATATTTATTTTTCCAAAAACTCAAATTAAAATATTACCATCATTAGTGAATAGTCGAAATTATAAAATAAATAAATATAACATCTACATTTTATATTAATTACGAAATCATAATAAATATATATAAAATCACAGCGTCATAACAAGTATATAAAAATAAAGTAAATCAAACACAATATCACTACTATCCTAAGATAATTATTTATAAAATAAATAACTAAAAATAGAAAATAGTTCTAAATAATTGAAATATAATATCGCATTAAATCTTATTCTTTAAAATATTACACTAAAATACAATTACTTTTAGAAAAACATATAAAATAAAATAATAAAATAAAATATTTATTATTTATATCACTCATTTAATATAATATAATATAATATAATATAATATAATATAATATAATATAATATAATATAATATAATATAATATAATATAATATAATATAATATAATATAATATAATATAATATAATATAATATAATATAATATAATATAATATAATATAATATAATATAATATAATATATATCAAACTAACACGTCATAGAAAACATCCATATAACGGAAATTAATCACAAAATCTATCAACATATATTCTAAAATAATATTAATATCAAATTAATTATTTAAAATCTTATTTCATTAATAAAATAGTTTATTATAAAAATTGGGGTGTTACAACAAAGGTCTAGCATTTGAAGAAACAATACCTAAACCTAAACTTATTCTCTTTGATATTTTGTGTATTGTTTCCTCTAAGAAAGATACTCCTAAATTATCTTGTCCCATGTTAAATAGAAGAAAAGACAAGAAACCTTTCAAGACTAACAAACCAGGACCCAACCAAATCTATGTATCTAAGAGAAAAATTATCTATGTTGAAGATGTCCTCAGCTTCCAAGTTAAAACACCAATTATGGTACCTCGACAGTGGATGCTCGCGACATATGACGGGAGAAAAGTCTATGTTCCAAGACCTAAAATTGATCAATGGAGGCAAAATTACTTTTGGAGGAAAACAAAAAGTCTAGATAATGGGGCAAGGCACAATTGGTAATCGCACCTCTCCTTCTATTAAAAATATTTTGTTTGTTAAAATTCTTAAACGTAATATATTAAGTATTAGTGAATTAAATGATATTAATAATTATATCATATTTTATCAAAAAACTAGCAAGGGAATTAATCAATAGCATGGATCTATACTCTTTAAAGGTCATAGCCAAAATAACATATATAAGATAAATTTGTTTAGTCTAGAGAAATAAGATGTTAAGTTTCTAATGTCATTAAATGAAGAGAAATTAATTTGACATAAAAGGTTAGGTCTTGCAAACCATAGATTAATCTGAAAATTGAACAAACTTCAACTAGTTAGAGGTCTACCTAAGCTTAGCTACAAAATTGAAATTATGTGTGAAGCTTGTCAAAAGGAAAAAAAAGCAAAGAACTCCTTTACCCTAAAGAACATAGTCTCTACCTCAAAACCATATGAGCTGTTACAAATAGATCTGTTTGTGCCAGTAAAAAAAGCCTCACTAAATGGAAAGAAGTATAGCTTTGTGATAGTAGATTATTGCACTAGGTGGACTTGGGTAAAATTCTTAAGAAATAAAGATGAATGCTAAAAAGTGTTTATTGCAGTATGCAAACAAGTAATGAATGAAAAGGGACTTAAGATTGTAAAAATTAGAAGTGATCGTGGAGGATAATTTGAAAACAAGTTCTTTGAAAGTTTTTGTGATGAGAATGGAATCTCTTACAATTGCTCCACTCCTAGAACACCACAACAAAATGGTGTTGTAGACAGAATGAGTAGATCCTATGAAGAAATGGCCAGAACCATGCTCAATGAGATGGATATTGCAAAACTTTTATAGGAAGAGGCAATTAACACTGCATACTATATTCAAAATAGAATCTTAATTTGGTCAATATTGAATAAAACACATATGAATAAAATGTAGTTGTATTTGTTATATGTTAAACACTAAAGACAACCTTGGCAAGTTTGATTGCATATTACAAAAGTGCACCTTCATTGGATACTTTGAAAGATCTAAAGCTTACAGAGTGTTTAATAGGGAAACTCAAATTGTTGAAGAGTCAATACATGTTAAATTTGATGACAAATAGCTTGACCTTAAAAAGTCGAAGCATGTTGATGATAATGGAGGTTTACTGGAACAAGATCAAATAGATCCAAACAAACCAGAAGAAGCTGAAAAATCAGAAAAATATGATAAATCATCATAGGATGAATTTGACCATGTCATTGGAAATACAAACGATCCTTTCAAAAGTAGATCATCACTGAAAGACACAACTTTTGTTGCTATACTATCATCAATTGAACCTACATTTGTTGATGAAGCACTGACAGATGATGGATGGATCTTTGCAATGCAAGAAGAGTTAAATAAATTTAAAAGGAGTGATGTTTGGCATCTAGTACATAGACCAACGAAAAACATTAAGGAAAACTTGTTGCACAAGGCTATAGTCAACAAGAAGGAATTGATTACACTAAGACATTTGCTCCAGTTGGTAGGCTGGAAGCTATTCATATCCTACTCTTTTTTTTATGCTTATAATAACATTACATTATTTCAAATGGATGTTAAAAGTGCATTTCTTAACGGGTATATAAGTGAAGAAGTCAATGTTAAGCAATCCCCTAGTTATGAAAGTTCTGAATTTGCAGACCATGTATTTAAACTTAGGAAATAACTGATTTGTATTAAACAAGCACCTAGAGCACTGTATGATACAATAAAAAACTTTTTGCTTAAAAATAATAATTTTCTAAGTTGATGCAGTTTGATTTCAAATGAGTATGATGTGAGAACTTAAGTTCTTCTTAGGGATACAAATTCAGCAAAGTCCAAAATGCATACGCATTCATCAAACTAAATATACAGAAGAGCTTATCAAGAAGTTTAAAATGAATGATTGTAAACCTATGACTACACAATTGCACTCTACTTGTTCACTTGAAAAGGATGAATCAGGCCAGAAGGTTGACCCAAAAACATATAGAGGAATGATTGGATCATTGCTCTACCTTACTGTCTCCAGACATGATATTATGTTTAGTGTGTATGTGTATGCATGATTTCAGGATGATATAAGGGAATCTCGTTTCATTGTTGTTAAGAGGATCCTTAGATACTTAAAAGGTTCTACCAACCTTAGCTTGTTCTACAAGAAATCTACTAAGTACAAATTAAGTGGTTATTGTGATGTTGATTATGTTGAAGACAAACTTGAGAGAAAAAGCATTAGTGGAAACTACACATTTCTTGGTTGAAACTAAATCTCATTGTTAAGTAAAAGACAAAACACAATTGCAGTGCCAATAGTAGAGGCTGAGTACATTTCAGCAGTTGGTTGTAGCTCTCAATTGCTATGGATGAAACATCAACTGGAAGATTACATGATTCTTGAGAGTAACATTCCCATATTTTGTGACAACACTTCTACCGTTTGCTTAACCAAGTAATGAAAGAATAATTGTTATAAAAAAGTTGTCATTATCAAAAAGGGGAAATTGTTGGAACAAAGTTGGTTTTCCACTTATAGTTTTGATGTTAACAAGAGCATTTTATGAGAAAAATAAATTTGGACTAATGGTTTCATTAACTATGCCAAAATTGGAAAAAGAAAATCTTTTTAAGGTATTAGAGGAAGTGACCAGAGGAAATGACCAAAGGATGAGATTAAAGGAACACAAAGTAAACACATATGTCTCAGAACGTATGCCTCCTAAAGTAACATGCCTCTAACGGTTACGAAGATTGCCTCTAATGTCTAGGTCTTAAGTCTTTGTCTGATGTATGGGTCTAATAACTGAGTCTAAAGACTAGCTTTGACGATTGTCTATAGACTGATTTTGAAGCATGCCTCTAAAGCCCTTGCATGTCTATGATGTGCACAAACTCAACATGGCGTTCAAGAGTTCATATCAAGGTATAATTAAATCTAAAAATATTGTTCAAATCATAAATTCAAAGCTCACAATCCACTAATCAAAATGGTGCAACACACTCCAAATGCTACCTATGATATGCAACCTCTAATGTTGCACTAACTCTAAAGTTTCAACAATGTGATTTTCCCAATGCAGCTAATTTTAAATCATGCAATTCTACCTCTGAATATCATTAATTAAAGAAACACAACATCTCACTCTAACACGAAAGACAATGCTTCTAACGGAAAGTCAAAAACTTAAATTGAAATAATTAAGTACGAAAAGAAGACTTAGCCGGATCAAAAACTTGTGAAGCTCCAAGAACAACTCAAATCTATCAAGCAAGTGTGTGAAAGAAGATTCGTGTTTTTGAAGACAATCAAAAATAAGTTTTGATTCAGATTTATAATTGAAGAAAATCTTTGACCAAGTTGAAAAGAAGATATGGTCAAGATTTGAAGATGATATGATCAAGATCATATCAACAAAAAGATATGAATTATTTACAAGAAAATTTGATCAAAATTTACCACAAGAAGATATGAATTATTTACAAGAAGATTTTATCAAGATTTGTCTACAAGAAGATATGAATTATTTACAAGAAAATTTGATAAAGATTTATCACAAGAAGATATGAATTATTTACAAGAAGATTTGATCAAGATTTAACTACAAGAAGATTTAAAATTTTTACAAGAAGATATTATCAAAAATTGTTTACATGAAGAAACACTCACCAGAAGCTACATTTATTATTTCCAAAGATATGATTCAAATTTTGCAAGGACATAGGAGAAACCCTAACCTATTTTATTAATACATACTTAAAGATGAAGAAGAAAATAAGAGAACTCACAAGAGTTTTCTAAGTGTGAGAGTCATTGTTACCATTATCTTGTTAGAAGCAAACCAATCTGTTCCAAACTCTTGTAACCTAGCCCTGTAGTGGTTTTCGTGTTCCTCAATCAATATGTAGGTTTTCATATTGTGTTGAGAAGAATTGGCTTGTAGAGTTAAGGTGTCTGTGTTCCTCAAAAAGTTTGTAGGTGATAGGGTGTTTTGAGACGAATGGCTTGTGAGGTCAGGTGCTGTGTAATTCAAGCTTTTAATTAGTGGATTAAATCCATCCTAGTAAGGGGACTACACGTAGCTACCATGTTTGTGGTGAACCAGAATAAATTCTTGTGTTACTTTAATTCTGCAATTGTTGTTTTACTTCTGCCTCTGATCACTTAACCCGATTGCTACTACTTTTATTCTAAGTAAGTCACCAAACTCGAACAACATTTAAATAAATTAGCAAAAAGAATCCAACTTAGTCAAAAACAGTTCAACCCCCCTTCTCGTGTTTGCACATTTACTATCGTCTAAATTATAAACACACCTATCTTCAAGATGATGGTCCAACTTCAACCCTTGCAAGTTAGAACACTAGATACACCACTCTAAAACCCATGAGGATATGTCCTCTTCATTCCTTTGACACACAATCCACTGATATCCCCTTGATGATTGGTATCTGGAGTATAGTCCCCAATAAATGATATACCGTCAATGTTGTTTCACACACAAATCTCGAATTCACACGACTTAAACAAGAAAAAGTTCTCATTCTATGTTATGATCTTGGATGTAGGAGTTTGAGGAAGGGTGAAATTATTATTAATTTTAAAAATATTTTGGAATGCTTATATATGATGCATGAAAAATATTGGCCAGTGAGAAACATTTGTAATGAGAAATAAAAACTTTATAACTATCATAATCGCCTCAAAACTTCCAAAAATAAAGTCTACAATCATGGTAAGTTGATTTACAAGCTTGTGAATTAAAATACACAAGTTTGCAAAATTAATTTTGAACTCTGGAATAGGTGAATTTATTCACAACCCTAGGACATCAAAAGTTGAGTTTATGATGTCTGTAAGTCGATTTTCAAAGTTAAAAATCATTTAGAAAAGGTTTTTGAAGTGATTCAAAGTGTGTCAATGCAATATGAATATGCTACAAAGATTATGCATGCTGAAACAACGTGTAACAAAGCCTGTGCATGATATAACATTCTTTTTCATGTGTTGTTTCTTGTTCAAGTAGCATTTGCAAGAGATTTAGAAGTTGAATCAACAAAGCATACACATCATCTAGACTAAGTTAAATTTGATATCCCTCAAATCACCAAGTTTAAAGTAACTAGGGGACCTTACAGTTACAATCTCCTTTTTTTATGATTGAAAAACTTGCATAACTTGTAATCCTTTGATGATGAAACTTTCTTAAATAAAAATGATGCATGATTATGATCCCCCTGAATATGCGCCACCAGTGTAAATACATGAATTTACTCTGAAACAATTTTGAAATTTTCTTTCTCCACTTTTGACATTATCAAAAAATAAAATAAGTACTACAAAATCAACAATATTCAATTGTTCTGGCGCAAAACAAATAGCCAACAGTTAGATTAAGCTACCATACATTACAATTTATGGAAAAAAAAGAGTTGTAACACATAAAGCATAAAGAGGCAAATGATGGAATCAAAAAAATTGTAAGGCATACACAAGACAAGATTTGTTTATAGTAACAAACTCAGAACACTAACAAAGAAGCAAAATATCCAAAAGGAAAAACTATCAGCCAAATAGATATGATCATAAAAAAGTCAACATATAGTATCAAATGAGGATAAAAAGTACTTACATAAAGTATACTTACATGAACTAATTCAGCAATGAGAAAGTTAAGAGGCATACCTTTGTGTAAAGCTTCTAAACCAATGACAAAAAATGTTATGCAATTTGAAATTCTACATTTGTTTGATTTTACATAGGTGACCAACCTTTAAAGCAATCTTCAAATATGATAGGTCAACCTACAAAACAATTAAGTATAATTTATAGGCACCAATTTTTATTGGATCCTTATAGGTTTGTTGTGGGAACTTGTCTCTTAGGATTCCATACCATCCTACCTTTTGATACTAAAACTTTTCTTATAAAAAAATATAGGACGTGTCCCGTTTTTCCAAAATAAATGCAAGTGACATGTGTTCCTTAGAATTATGATTATATCCTTTGAAAGAATGTTTATGGTTAACAAAATGCTTTCTTGGATTTGAAGTTTTCAAATTTTGCAATTCAACTTCAAATTTAGAAACTTATTATTTCAACAAAATATTTTAATTTTCTAAAGAAATGCAATTTGCACAAAGTGATGAATCCTGAGAACATTGAACTATTTAAAGCTTTAGATAAATCTCTTTCAAGTTTATTAATTTGATTTTTGAAGTTTAAAATAATTCTTTTTCTATGACCCAAAAGTTTAGTCATATATTTGGAATCCTCGTGAAGTTATACAAAAACGTCTTGTAATTGCTCATAAGTTGGTAAAAGATAAATTTCACCATCACTAACTCTATTTTTATGACTTTGGATCACGAGACATAAGCTTGCTTCACCATTGTCATTTGAATAGTATTGGATGATGAACAAACCTTGGCTTTTATATTTCTCTTCCTCCTTTTCATTTTCATTCCTTAAGCAATTTTACCCTTGAGCTCTAGTTCAACTTTTTTTAACTTTTAAAATATAGTAGATGTTGCATAATTTTAAATGTTCAAGTGTACACAATCATATACATGTAGTATAATTTAAGATCGTTTCCACGAGGATTGATTAAGCTAATAATTTCAATACTTTTCTAACACATTCAAAATGTTTGTTATGAAAGTAAAAAGATAACATTTTTACAGTAACAAGTTTAAAAATAAAATTTAATATAAAAATTGCAAGTTTGACTAAGAAATCAAATATCTAAAAATTAGATTATGGAAGTAAGTTAAGGATGTAATCCGTATTGAACTTAGTCTGTGAGTCTAAATGAGTGACCTTGGGGGTTTTCCAACCCCAGTCATCATGGTTTTCAAGTGCATTATTGTCATTTCTGGGTTCATGTTCACGTTCAAGCACGCTACAGTTTATAGTTCCTCTTTGGTTCTATGGACATAAATGATATTCCTAGTTATTTAATGTCAACCACTTCTCCAAGTATCTTGACTTAATTCATATTAAACAAGGAAATCCTTTTTTTCTCTTTTCCAAGTTCAAAAATTATCAATAAATCTAAAGTGATTAGATTTATACTTAAAGACAACATTAAATCAACTTGAATAAATAATGCAAACATGCTATAAACATATTAAACCACAAACATCATTCAATACTTCTTAAATCCTTAACTTAAAGAAGTATAGCTCATAATGAGCTTTTGTTCTAACATGGAAATGAAATAAAACAGTAAGGATAACATTGTAGCTTAAGTAATTATAGAGATGATGACTCAAAAATGAAAATGACAAACTTAATATAGTAGTTATGACATCTTCTCCTTCAAGTTGATTGCAAGTTTCCTTATTTGAGAAAGAATTCTTCATACAAAAGCTTCAATGGTGGATGATAAAAAACCAAAAAGGAAATGGTGGCTAGGGTTTTAGATCTAATTTCCGTTGATCTTATTTCAGTGCTTGTCTCCCTTTTATAGGGCAGCTGGCTGTTCTTTTCTCTCTCTCTTTGTACCTCCTCTTTTGTCATTTAGTTAATAAGGTATCTTTTTGGCCCAATAAGGTAAAAGTACTCCAACTACGATTTCTTTTAACCACTCTTAACAATAGCCAAAAGAGAAGAGACATGAATTCATTGAACGAAAGAAATATCGTAAGTCAGTTTAATTAGGTCGTACCTTATTCTATTCCCCCTATCTTTAGTCAAGAATAGTGGTCCGGTAAGATGAACATGCCCTATATGGTATTCCTAGTCTGTTTTTTCTGTTAACAACAGGCAACCAAGGGTTGTTGAACAACAAGAAATTCCCCAAGGATACCTTGCAATGACATTTCTTGTTTGCTTGATATATTTTTAACTTATCACAAGTTTTTACCATATCATGTGCATCCCTGAAGAGGGTTAGCCAAAATAACCTGTTTGAAGAATCTTTGCAGTTGTTCTAGTTCCTCTTAAATGTCCTCCACATAGAGATGTATGACCATGCTTTAGTATTTTAGAGACCTCCTCATCTCCAACACATCTTCTTAGCAATGGATTGGGACATTTCTCGTACAAGTATGGCTCATCCCAGTAATAAGCTTTGACATTATGAAGAAAACATTTTCTTTGTTGGTAATTGAAATCTGCTGGAACAATCCGACTTGCCAAGAAATTAACCATATCAACATACCAAGGTTCTACAACATCTTGTACCATTCCAAATAAAATCAACAATTGCTCATTAGAAATAGCATCCCTAATGAATAGTACTTGCCTGCTCTCTTCAGTGCTAGGTATCTTGGAAAAGTGATTTGCAATTTGATTATCTACACCTTTTCTATCTCTTATTTCCATATCAAATTCGTGAAGCAATATTAGCCACCTAATTAGCATTGGCTTTGCATCATTTTTAGAAGTTGATTATTTAATGGCAACATGGTTTTGTGTAAATAATGACCTTTTCTCTCACTAAATAAATTTGAACATATCAAATGCAAACACCACAACCAACAACTCCCTTTCCATGGTAGTGTTACTCAGTTGAGCATCAATCATGGTTGTACTAGTATAGTAGATTGAGTGAAAAACCCTTCCATGCCTTTGACAAAGCACTGCCCCCACAACATAGTCTCTTACATCACACAATACTTTAAATGGCTTTTCCTAGTAACAAGTAGTGATGAAAGGTGTTATAATGAGTGTTTTCTTCAAGGTGTTAAAAGCCTTAACACATTCATTATAAAATTCAAATGCCAAATCTTGTTGTAGCAACATACATAGAGGTTTGGAAATTTCAGAGACATCTGTTATAAATCTTCCATAGAACCCAACATGTCCTAAGAAACTCCTTACCCCTTTCACAGAAGTGAGATGAGGAAATTTTTCAATCACTTCAATCTTGGCCTTATGTACCTTCAATCATTTCTTAGTAATTTTATGTCCCAACACAATACCTTCTTTCACCATAAAAATTCATTTCTCCAAGTTCAAAACCAAATTGGTTTTTTCACATTTTTCCAACATTTATCGAATGATTCTCCGAAGACTAAAATATCATCCATAAGGTGCATTACATAATCCAAATGAGATGGAAAGTAGCATGTGCATAAGGCCATGTGAAAAGTAGTAGTTGCATTACATAATCCAAATGACTTTCTTCTAAATGCAAAAGTTCCATAAGGGCATGTGAAAGTTGTGTTTTCTTGATTTTTAGGTGCTATAGCAATTTGATTGTAACCAGAGTAACCATCTAGAAAAATACAAAATTCTTGTCCTACCAACCTATCCAACATCTGATCTATGAATGGCAATATAAAATGATCTTTTGTATAATTCATGCAAAGTCTCCAACCCGTCACAGCTCTATTGGGAATCATCCCATTCTTGTGATTTTGCACTGCAAAAACACCTCCTTTCTTTGGCACACAATGCACATGACTAATCCACACACTGTCTGATATGGGTTAAAGAGTTCCTGCACCTTGCCACTTTATAATCTCCTTTTTCACAACTTCCTTCATGATAGGATTCAAACTTCTTTGCTTTCAATGATGTTTTTAGAATTATCATCCAATAAAATTTTGTGTATGAAAATAGTGGGGCTTATTCCCTTGATGTTTGCCATTTGCCAATCCCTCACTTTTTGATGCTTCTTCAACACATACAACATTAAATCTTCTTGTGTGGAGTTCAACAAGGATGAGATTTTGGCTGGAAGTGTTTCATTCTCCCCAAGATCAACATATTTTAAATGAGATGGAAGCTACTTCAATTCAATTGCAACTGAGAAATCATTTGATGGCACATTATTTTTTAAACTTTCACTAGTGAGCTCTAATGATTCGTATCTTCTAGTCCAAAGTTTAGGTGGATGCAACATCGAATCTTTCAACTCTGTAATCTCACCCTACAACTAATCCATCTCATCAAAGTGAGAAAAATAAAATAGCTTTTGCTGTTTGAAAAATTGCTTGTGTACTAAAGAGTAAACATATCTAATGATTAAACATTCTTCTAGACCTTCATTAGGGTATTTCATGGCTTTTTGAAATGTTGAAAGTGATGTGTTGTTAATTCACTCTCATGGTTAATTCAACCTTTTGAACACCAACTAGGGTGCTTCTTGTAGCAAGAAAGGGTATCCTCAAAATTATAGGAATTTCTTCATCAGCTTCAAAATCAAGGATGATACAATTTGTATGAAAGAAAAACTTATCTTCCCTAACTAATACATCATCAATTTTTCCATCCAGATGACAAACGGTTTTGTCTTCCAACTGCAAGTTGATAGTTGCAGGCCTTGCTTCACCTATACCAAGTTGTATAAAAATGGATTTAGGCATTAGATTGAAGCTTTCTCTGAAGCCCCATAGTGCTTTCTCACAATAGATTCCACCTATGGAACATGGTAATGTGAAACTGCTAGGGTCTTGTATTTTAGATAGGTGCTTTTGTGGCAACATCAAGCTACACTCCTTGGTTAATGCTATAGTTTCAAACTCCATTATTCTCCATCTCTTTGTAATGGTGTCCTTAAGAAACTGCCCATAATCTGGCATTTTTTGCAAGGCTTCAATTAATAGAATGTTTAAAATGAGCTGCTTCAGTACATCAAGAAACTTATTGTACTGTTTCTCCATAACATCTTTCCTAATCCTCTAAGGAAATAGAGGTGGTGGTTCTTTAGGTACAAATTTAGGAATGCAATCAGGTGCTGCAACAGCTTTCTGCTTCTACATAACCGGTTATGCATTTTTTGGTTAAGTGTCACCTCTATTGCTCTAGATCCTTTCATTATGCTTAACAATACTTCCTTTTCCTTCTCAACACTATTTATTTGTTTTCCACTACTTACACCAATAGTCTTAACCTACTTCTTAACTTTAACTGATTCAACAGTTGGACTTTCTATGTTACTGGGTAAAGAACCAGTAGGCCGATTATTCACATCTTTAACAAGTTGTCTCATCTGGATGCGATGTGCATATGACGAGCGAGGATGAATTTCATCTGGCGGCGGCGACTATTAATTCTAATCCTAAGAAGAAGAAAAACTATTTGTTGATCTAGTTTATTGTTATGGTTTTCTAAGCTATTTGATAAAGCCATGATATGACTTTTTTGTTATGTTACAATGGGGTGAAGTTTGTTTTCCTTGGTGATTAGTTTATACGCATAAATTATTTATGTTTTTTTTAGTAAGTGTGTTGCAACACAATTTTAGGAACCGAGACAATAACTTAAGAAAAAGGAAAGCTAAGCATATAAGTCTATTTTGCAGAAGAAGAAAAAAACTAAACTGCATTTTTTTAAAAGGATACAATACAAAGAAACTAATAAGAAGAAAATTAGAGAAGGATAAAAAATCGATACTTTATTGTTGAATTAGTTTTGCTGGACTGGTTTTATGAAGTTTAGATTATCTGCTCCTCCCAAATTTTTCCTATTATTCTCTCTTTTTCTTTTTACTCAATAGTGTTCTCCCTTTCCTCCCTTTTTTACCCTCTTGGTGTGGATTATTTATAGATGTTTTGGGTGTAGGTTACAAAATGCAAGGAAATAATTTTGACTGCATTTTTTTAAAAAGATACAATACAAAGAAGCTAATAAAAAGAAAATTAGAGAATGATAGAAAGAAAATCAATACCTTACTGCCGAATTGGTTTTGCTAGACTGATTTTATCAAGTTCAGATTATTTGCTCATCCCAATTTTTTCCAATTATTCTTTTTTTTTTACACAATAGTGTTCTCCCTTTCCTCCCTTTTTTTCCTCTTGGTGTGAATTATTTATAGAATTTTTGGGTGTAGGTTACAAAAGACAATGAAATAATTGTGAATTGATCACCATTTTTCTTACTATTAATCCATTTTTTTTTTCATTCAATTGATCACCATTATACTTGTTTTTATTACAATTGATTCATTTCTTTTTAGTTTCTTCTCACTCAATTGATCACAATTATACTGATGTTTATTACCATCAATCAATTTCTTTTTGGTTTCTTTTCATTCAATTATGTATGTTTTTTTTTATGTTTTAGAAATGAGTGAAACGTTTGAACAGGAATTAGAGGCAAACAGAAACTAGAAGCACCCATGTTTGTCTAAAGTTTATAGTCCTAATTATATATTTTTATTATTATATTTTTTATATCAATTTTTTATATATTTTTTTTTATAAAAATTCCAAAAATAAAAATAGTGGACAAAATTAGGTGTCAACAGTTGCCCCTTTTTACTTAGAATTTGCTTGAGAATATAAGTAAAGGATATGTAAAGATGACAACTCTAATTTTTTCTGAAAAGAATTTTTGTAGGAGGCTGCAACATGTTTTCCTGGCTTCATGGTGCGAGTTGTTTTCTCAGCTTCGGGTGCGTGTCGTCTTTTCGGTTTTAAGATGCGGGTTGTTTTCTCGGCTTCGGGTGCAAGTCGTTTTATCGGGCTTAAATTGCCAGTCGTTTTCTCGGCTTCAGGGGAGATTCATTTTCCCAGCTTCAAGATGCGGGTCATTTTCTCGGCTTTGGGTGCGAGTCCTTTTCCAAAATTCAAGATGCAAGTCATTTTCTCGGCTTCGGGTGCGAGTCTTATTCCCAACATCAAGATACAGGTTGTTTACTCGGCTCCGGGTGCTAGTATTATTCCTAGATTCAAGATGCAATTGGTTTTCTCGGCTTAAGGTGCGAGTCATTTTCCCAACTTCAAGATGCGGGTCGTTTTCTCGGCTATAAGTGCGAGTTGTTTTCCTAAGTTTAAGGTGCGGTTCGTTTTCTCTGCTTCGAGTGCGAGTGGTTTTCCCAGCTTCAAGAAGCGAGTCATTTTCTCGATTTGGGTGCGAGTCATTTTCCCAACTTCAAGATGCGGGTTGTTTTCTCGATTTCAAGAGTGAGTCATTTTCCTGGCTTCAAGATCCAGGTCGTTTTCTCGACTTCGGGTGCGAGGTGTTTTGCCGGCTTCAAGATGTGGGTCGTTTTCTCGGCTTTAAGTGCGAGTTGATTTCCTGGCTATAAGATGTTGGTCGTTTTCTCAACTTTGGGTCCGAGTCATTTTCCCGTTTACAAGATGCGGGCTGTCTTCTCGGCTTTAGGAGCGAGACGTTTTCCTCGCTTCAAGATACGGTTCATTTTCTCGGCTTCAACTGCGAGTGGTTTTCTCGGCTTCAAGATGCAGATCGCTTTCTCGGCTTAGGGTGCAAGTCGTTTTCCCTGTCTTCAAGATGAGGGTCGTTTTCCTGGCTTCAAGATGTGGGTCATTTTCTCGGCTTTGAGTGCGGGTCGTTTTTTCGACTTTAAGATGCGGGTCGTTTTCTCGAATT
Source organism: Cicer cuneatum (assembly GCA_037974295.1). Lineage (NCBI taxonomy): Eukaryota > Viridiplantae > Streptophyta > Magnoliopsida > Fabales > Fabaceae > Cicer > Cicer cuneatum. The sequence continues at coordinate 43,921,034 of JBBPBO010000003.1, read as the reverse complement.
TGGATGCGAGTCCTTTTCCCGGCTTTAAGATGCGGGTCGTTTTCTTTGTTTCATGTCCGAGTCGTTTTCCCGACATCAAGATGCGGGTCGTTTTCTTAGCTTTAAATTTATGAAATGTCATGAATGAATGAATATGTTGGCTTTTACTATTAATTTTATTGCACACGACCATTCAAATCATGGCTGAGAAAGACACATACATTTTTCTTGAACCTTGTATCTTTGATCTCTCATTCTTCTTCTTGTTTTTTTTTGAAGAATAACTACTGTTGTGATCTTAAGCTGGTGAAGCTGATTAATGACTAAGGTTGAATCTCCATATACTTCCACTACTTTGCTTTTGGTTCCAAAGTAGCCAAAATTCCCATGGCATAAGTTTCATATTCTGCCATAAAAGCGCGTTGTGATAGGTATGGACTAATTTTTTGGAGATATTAAAACAACACCAATTCCATGCCCCATTATGTTTGAGGCCCAGGCAAATACTAGTGTCCATTTTGCATTATCGCACTCTTCAAACAAAACCATGATGCTTTCATCTAGGAATTTGCATTGCATTGACTGATAATCATCCACAGGCTGATTAACTAGATAATCGGCCAAGGATCTCCCTTTGATGGCTTTATGAGTAACATAGGTAATATCATATTTTGATAACATCACTTGCTAGCGAGCAATTCGCCCTGTGAGAGCAGGCTTTTCAAAAATGTACTTGATTGGATCCATCATGGATATCAAGCAAGTACATGGAAAATCATGTATTGCCTCAAGCGATGGGCCTCCCAGGCTAAGGCACAACAAGTACTTTCTAACATTGTATATCTTGTTTCAACATATGCAAATTTTTTATTCAAATAGTAAATGGCATGCTACTTTTTCCTATTTCATCATGTTGCCCCAACACGCATCCCATGGACTTGTCAAGGACAGTAGGACACATAATCAAGAGTCGGCCCATAACTGGAGGGGACTGGAATTGGAGGCTTCTGCAAATACTATCAGATTTTCTCAAATACGTTTTGGCATTCTTCGTTCCTCACAACTATTTAATTTTTTTGTAAAAGTTTAAAATCGGTTCACAAGTGGCAGTTAGTTGTGATATAAATATGGAAATATAACTTAGTTTCCCAAGAAAATTGAGAACTTCTCTTTCTGTACTTGGGGGGGCATTTCTAAAATGGCCCGAACCTTATCAGGGTCGACCTCAATTTCTTTATGACTAACTACAAATCCTAATAATTTGCCCGACCTCACGCCAAAAGTGCACTTGGAAGGATTAAGCTTTAGCTTAAAGTTTCTAAGTTTTTCGAAAAGTTTCTTTAGATCAATAACATGGTTTTTGTTTATGACTTAGCAATCATGTTATCTATATAAACTTCTACCTCTTTATGTATCATGTCATGGAACAGGATTACCATAGCTCTTTGGTAGGTTGCCCCAGCATTCGTCTGACAGAAAGGCATTACTTTGTAACAAAATGTTCCCCAAAGGATGATGAAAGTCATTTTTTCTACTGCCATCTTAATTTGATTATACCCAGAGACACCATCCATAAAGGAGAAGAGTGAATGGTAGGCCGTATTGTCAACCAAAATATCGATGTGAGGTAGCGGAAAATCATCTTGGCTTTTGAATTAGAGGGTGTGCGTCTGTCATCCCAATCTTAAATTAGAGTCTGCAGGTCAGTCATCCCGTCTTTTAAATTAGAGGGTGCGAGCCAGTAGTCCCTGACATTAAATTCATACACTATTGGAAATATGAAATGTCATGAATGCATTTGATGAATGAACATTTTCCTTCATTTTCATCTTTGTTTTTCAAATTTTTTCAAGCAACTTTTTTACATTTTTTTATTTTTTTCACATCCTTATGAATATGATCCTTGGATTCATGGATGAAAAATGTGCACATTTTCGAATAAATATTGGTGATTGTCCTTTTGACCTTTAAAGAGACTTTTGTTACATCTTCAACTTGATCTCTAGTTGCCACTACCTTATGTGTAAAGACATCATACTAGTTTTGGCCTCTTGAGATTCACATATTTTGTGCCCCAACATATGATTATCATAAAAAGATGGATTTTGACAAAAAGATTCATAACACAAGAAATTAGTGAAGCAAGGTTTAAATGATGATATTTAGAGAGAAAATCTATGGTACAAAAAAGAAGGATTCATAGAAAGAAAAGAAGATAAGGTGATCTCATATGGGTAAATGACCCGATTTGTTAGTAGTATTTCATAAAGAAGTGCGCTAATAACTCATGCCACAATCTCAATCATATTTTTAACCCACTTTGGAGGATATGATTTGCCCCAATCTATCTTCACAACCTTTCGGAATATATTATGCTTTGACGTTGATCTATGTATGTAAGCCATATTCTTTGCTCATATTCTCAAACAAGTGATCTTCTTTCATTCTATATTTTTTGTGGCCCTATGTTTTTTAGATTGCCCTTTCTGGTTTTTAACCTAACGAGCTTTTTTCCTAACTTTTGCCTAGGCCGCCCTTTTGGATTTTGACCTACCAACTCTTCTTCATTTTTACACCCTAATTTTTGCCTAGGTCACCCTTTCGGGTGTTTGACCTAACGGGTCTTTATTCAATTTTGTACCCTAATTTTTGCATGAGTTGCCCTTTTGGGTTTTCAACCTAGCGGCTTTTATTCATTTTTATACCCTAAATTTTGCCTTGGTCTTCCTTTTGGATTTTCAATCTAGCGAATCTTCATTTAGATGTAATACTTTTAGAAGCATCAATGTGTGCAAGTATTTGGATGTAATACTTTTATACCTAGCGACACTTGAATGTATTTTTCTTTTATGGTATAGGGGCTCATATAGTTAGAAATCCACTTGTCATGCTAGTCCTTTTAGATATGTAAATAAATCTTCTTGAGCGCTAATTCTTTCTTTTAAAGCTTCGAAGTTCATATGTTCTTCTTTTAAGATCTTTTGAAATAATTGTCCTTGACATGAGGCAATCAACATTTTTCTTGAATTGAATTCAAGTGGTCAGCACAAATCATTACTCTTGATAAAGGGATTTTTGTTTGAATGGGTCGCACTGCATTTATTCTATATAATAAGGAACAAAGGGGTGCCTCAGTTATATTATGATATTCAGATAAGGTATTCCACAATTACAAGGTAATATTTGGTACGAGAACTTTACATCTAGCTTTTCTTATATATTTGATAGTAAGTAGGATAGTCTTGATTTTCATTCTTGTGAGTGACCATTCTTCATCAAGATTTACTTTGAACATTGAAGATAAAGTAGCTAGAACGTCAGCTAGTTGATTATATCATTGAGGGATATGATTGAAAATGACTTCCATTTTTTTTAGACATTTGTCTAATATGTATATATAAATGATCATCTTCTTATCCCGGTTTTTCCATTCTTGATTTAGCTGATTGAGGATTACATTCAAGTCTCATATACTTTCAACATTTTCACTTTTGATTCATAGACGGCTAGAATACCCATGGTACAAACTTCAAATTCCCCTACGTGATTGGTATATTCAAAACACATTTAGACAATGATAAAGATAAAACAACTTTTCGAGGTTTATCCAGATAGTGGAGTTTATTTATATTTTTCTCACATTCAGTGGAATTATAGCATGATTGAAATTATGTATGAGATATTAGCAAACTTATTTATGAATGGAAAACTTCCAAATATGCATGGTATATGGTATAAAGAAGAGCAAAACAAATAATGTTTGGCAAGAAACTGTGAAGTATATGATAGGCGAGAAAGAAAAGGAAACAACACAAATGCATTTATTGATATTCAAAATATTGAGGAACAAAAGTGTGTCAATTCTACAATAAAGTATCATAAAATTTTGGGCACATAGACATGGCAACGAGGTGGGGCAGAGACGGATTTTGCCTTCCCCACCCCTGCACCCGACTAATCAGGGAAAACCCGCACCCGCCCCTATTTTTAGCGAGTGTAAAATTTAGACCCCCATCCCCGCTCGCAACGGGTTTCGAGTTTCCCCGCCCACACCCGTACCCATTCATATATATAAAATTATAAACTTAAAAATCATATCTATTATAATTAGTATAATAAAATTAAAAAAATATTTTTTATAGAGATGAGATTTTAATTTTTAATATTTAAAAAAATATTAAGTATATTCAATATGTGCATGTATATAAAATTTAAAAAATTACAATAATATTAATAGCAGAGCGGGTTTGGGTGCGGGGTGGATATCAACACACCCATCCCCGCACTCGAATTTTAAGTATGGGAAAAATTCGCACTCGAACCCAATCAAAGCGGGTTTTCCCCGCCCAAATCAAGACGGTTTTGGGTGGTACCCACGGGTGCGGGTTATGTTGCCATACCTATGGGTACATCACTATAATCAATATTTTAGAATCAAATTAAATTAAAATTTTAACGATCATGGGGAAACTTGATAATATTTTCATTGTGACTTTACCCCTTGCGTATACAGAAGAACATGGTCAATGTCTTCGAAATTGTGTTCAATCAAGGTTTTTCTTCAATAGTCCCAAAAAGTTCATATAAAAAACTTTCCCTTTTTTTTAGGTTGATGAATTTTTCCATGACATCAATTTAATAAGCGATAATGATGAAAGTTCAACATAGACGACCCAACTTCTAGAGGTTTACTTGTGGCAAAAAAGTAAAAAAAATATGTCCATGACCTAGAAGTAGGGGTGGATGTGAAAATGAATGTCATTAGTATCAGGTTCAAATCTTGTGGACAAGTGACATGAGGTAGAGTATAACTGGTGAAAATTGTTAATCTTATGAAATCAATGGGTAAACATGAGTTCTTTGTGATATACTTTTATCCATGAAGGATTCCAATGATTTCAAGTATCAATGATTTGCAAGATTTCCAAGCTTCTAGCCATAGGGACTTTCTATTGATTTAGATCATTTTAGTATGCTCCAACTCATTCATGATTTTAGTCTGAGAGCATGTCTGGTAAGGGTGTCATGATACCGTTTTTTTCTTCCATTTTTTTTTTTATTTTTAAAGGAAAATGTTATAGCAATGTAAAAAAGGTGAATGCAATGAAACATGTATTTAACTAAAACATTTTACTACCTCATAACATGCAATTTTTTGTTAAATGAGGAGAAAAATAAAAACAACATGTTGGAAAATGAAATATAAAGATGAAATATGCATGATTATGCAATGCATTATGATGAATATGAGATATAGATAGGGTAGGTTTTTTCTTATATAAATGTGCCATACATGGTTATTTTCTTATTTGATCTTTCTATGGTTTTTTTAATGTGAACATTTACTATGGGTGACTCTATAAATTGTTTCATAGAGCACACAACTCAATTGTACAATATTAAACCACTTAATAGGTAAACTATTAAATTAGAAATATTCCAGAAAAGGTCAACTCTAGGCGAGACTTTCATGACAACCAAACAGGATGTACATCCAGATGATTATCATTACATTGTCTCTAACTTATCTTAGGTTGCACTTGTAACATCCCAAATTTTATAATAAACTATTTTATTAATTAAATAAGATTTTAAACAAATTAATTTGGTGTTAAATGATTTTAGAATATACGTTGATTAATTTTCCTTATATGTGTGAGTTCCTATGATTTGATAATCGTATACATATTTCATTTAATAAGTAATATAAATTATAAATATTATATTTAGTCGTTTGATTTATAATTCAAAGAATAATGGTATTTTAGCAAGAGTATTTTATAGAATAAGATTTTGAGTGAAGTTACGTGTAAATTTGCATTAAATATTTGTGGTGATATTTTCGTGTGGGTTTGACTAACTGATAAATGTGTGGATTGTTATATTTTAATTATTTATGCCTATTTCCTATTTTAATTATTTATTTTATAAATAGTTGGCTTAAGATATTAGTAATATTGTGGTTAACTTCTTGTACTTTTATATATTTCTATGATACGGTGATTTGATACATATTTATTGTGATTTATTAATTAATATAAAGTGTTGGTGTCATATTCATTTATTTTATCATTTTTGCCATTATGTGAAGATGGTAGTATTTTAATGTAAATATTTTGAAAAAAATAATATTTTAATAATTATGGTGATAATTATGAGTATGATGGTTTTAGATTTTAGTAATATATATATATATATATATATATATATATATTTAGAAGATCTACTACTTTAATTATTCTATTTTGAAAAATATTAGTTTTAAAATATTAATAGTGTTTGAGAAATATATTTGTGTCTGAAGAAGTTTTAAAACTTAGTTTTGATAATTATTGGTTTTGTTTAAGAAAAATAAAAGAAATGGGTAAAATGCGTTTTCTGGGTTAGGCCCATATGTAAGAGTAAAACCTAATTAAATAATTAAATAAAAAGAGAGAGAAAGTGTGGGCAACAAGAGATAGCTGCTGCAGTGGTATGAATCCAAAGGAAAAGAAGAAACTCATACACTTGTGAGATGTCCAGAAAACTTTCTCGGTTTTTGTCCAAATTTCAGTATGTTGTTTCACTCATTTAGTAAGCACATTTTCTCAAATTTTTAACCATCCCAATTTCTCTCTAAAATACTCGACTTCTCCGTTTATGGAATTCGTTATTTTGCACCGTATGTCTGATTTGAGTGAAACCAATGCCAAAACGACCGTGTGAATGGTGGCTATATTATCCCCCGACTATTTTTTGATTTAGGGTAAGTTTACATGATTTGATTTCGAAATTTACCTTTTTAGAGTGTGTTTTCATAATTTATTTTTGATGTTTAACAATATATGGTCGAGTTAGATCGATTGAAGGACAAAGAGTCAAAGAACAAAGGATTTTTTCTTGCAGACTCGTATTCACATGTTGAAGCGACGAAATAAGGTAAGGGGTGAGAAGGTGTTTGATTTCATGAGAATATTATAATGTGAGATAAACGGGAAAACCGCATTTCCGAACAATTCATTTGGGACTCTCTACGCACGACGGTAGCCCTATTTAGTAATAACTGAATTAATATGACTAATTAGGGTTTGTAGGATTAAAATATGGATTAAAAACTTTTATAAGGTGTTGTCTGATTTAAATTCTGCAACTGTGTGGTATATGTGAAGAAAGTTTAAGTTTTTATTTTTAACGTGTTGAAAATCTTATTTATGATATATGTGATTAAATTTGAATTTATGAGTGGCATATGATGAAGGTTTTCATTTCTATATGTATGTGATGAAGTTTAAATTTTTATGACGTAACGGATTAAAATTTTGATTTTGATTATACTTTTATGAATATATGATTTCTTGATATGTGTAGTGGGAGCTTTGATCTTTGTGATAGTTGATTATAAATATATGATCTTCATGATGTGTGAGGTGAAAACCTTGATTTTTATGATTGTTGTTTATGAATATTTGATTTTCATGATAACAACCTGTGATGTATGATATTAGTGATATTTGAATAAGGTTATGATTCCGTGTAGGTTATTTTTGGATCATTTGACCTAATCCAAGTGGGCTTTGTGGCAATGTTTGATTTTGATAATACTTCATCATGTCATGGTATATGTGTCATAGTGAGATGTGTGGGAATATTTTAATTTGATAATGCATCATTATGTCATGACATATGCATTTTCGTGGAAGTTGCCTTTGTGGCAGGTTTAATTTTTCCATTGGTATAAGTGATTTTTTTGTTTGGATGTTGCCTTAGTGACACGTATTATATCCGGATCATATAGGTATCAGGAGATTGCATAGCACTGAACCATTTTTGATTGTTTTGTTGTGGTCAATGATAATAAATTCTCTTAGATGATTTGATGTTATAATGAGATATTGATTTTCCTTAAATGATTTTGACGCAATAATATGATTATTTCTTTGAATGTTTTGATATACTATGATGTGGTTGATACGACTTTGTGTTGATTATTTGTGTGGTCTTCTTACTTATATTATACTATCAACATGATTTTAAAACTCACATCCTTCGTTGTTTGTGTTTGATTGGCTTGGCCATTCGTTTATGAAATCGCAGTTATTACAGGTTAATGAGTCTTGAAGTTCAAGTTTTCGAGAAGCCCCGCTTTGTTAGGTGATACTGGTAATAGGAGTTATAGGTTGTATTTTACTTATTTAATTAGAAACAACTTTTGTATGAAAACCATACAAGTACTACTAAGTTTTTGGAATTAAATTAGAAATTATAGTTAAATCAAGTTTATTGAGATTGCACTGTTCTATAGAAGGTAAACGTCTGAAGTAATCCATATGTATTTTGAAGAATGTGATATCCTAATAACTCATAAAAGTTTCTTTTCTTTTGAAAGAGTTTTTATTTATCCGTTGTAAATTTTAGTAAAAATATAATGTATATTATTTTGGGGGTTAGGATTTACTAAGTATTTAAACGAATAGTAGTTTAGGTATTCTCACTTAAAAAAAAAGTTGTTGTAAGTTTTCTAAGCATTAAGTATTGTTAAGTAATGTTTTGGATAAAAAATTTGGGGTGTTACAGCACTCAGCTCGGGTATAGAGCCCGCTCATAAGTGTGTGAATCGTTTTAGGATAATGTATAGAAAAAAAAATAAAAATCGCCACAATAAAATAAATTAACACAGAAACCTATAATTATATTCACAATATAACAAAACAAATAAAACAAGAGGGGTAATATAAATAAAATAATAAATAATTATATACAATTAATTAGATCGGGTTTGACTCTCAACAGTCCCCATTGGAGTCGCCAGCTGTTACGTTTGGTTTGTCCGCGAAAAATAATTCGCCATCAAATTTAAAACGGAAAATTAGATAAAATCTAAAATAAAGATCTTGAACCAAAAAATGGATTCGGGAGTCGATTACGAATAGAAAGAGTAATATTACCCTACATCGTCTGTTAAAATGATTACCCTATAATTAATTGTATATAAGTTATTTATTTTACCCCCTAAAAACATAATAAAAAGGAAAATAAATTATTTACATTAATAAAAGAAGGAAAGATATATTTTTATTAATTTGGTTTGACAAGGGGAAGACCTTGCTCCTACGTATCCTTAGGTGCAATAGGGAAATCAAATCACACGTAGTTCTTAGGTATAAAATATTTATGTATGGTCCAATTTTATTATTACTCGATTTTAGTTAATTTTTTTACTATACTTATTATTATATAGGTATAAAAATAAGGTAACAACAACAACAACAACAACAACAATAATAATAATAATAATAATAATAATAATAATAATAATAATAATAATAATAATAATAATAATAATAATAATAATAATAATAATAATAATAATAATAACAACGAAAAAGAGGTGAGATGTTTGTTCATGGATTGTATCTTTTTATTTTGTATTTGGTTTTAAGGTTAAGAAAAAATTGATTTTTGTTAGAAAACAACGGTAACACGGTGTTATGTGAACAAAACAATTGGACGCAACGACGAAGCAAAATACGCAGCCTGTTAAAGTATTTTCTCGTGCGTTGTCAGATTTGTTGCAGCACAAAGGTCTCTGACAGTTGGGGTGAGTGATGTGGTGTGAGGATGAATTTCATCCAGGGGCGGCGACTATTAATTCTAATCCTAAGAAGAAGAAAAAAAACTATTTATTGAACTAGTTTGTTTTTATGGTTTTCTTAGTTATTTGATAAAGCCATGATATGAGTTTTCTGTTATGTTACAATTGAGTGAAGTTTGTTTTCTTTGGTGATTGGTTTATAAGCATCAATTATTTATGTTTTTTTTTTTAGTATGTGTGTTGCAAAATAATTTTAGGAACATAGACAATAGCTTAAGAAAAATAAAAACTTAGTATATGAGTTTATTTTGCAGAAGAAAAAAAAACTGCATTTTTTTGAAAAGGATGCAATAAAAAGAAACTAATAAGAAGAAAATTAAAGAATGATAAGAAAATCGATACCTTACCAATGAATTGGTTTTGCTGGACTGGTTTTATCAAGTTTAGATTATTTGCTCCAAATTTTTGCCTGTTATTCTCTTTTTTTATTTACTCAATATTGTTTTCCCTTTTCTCCCTTTTTTTCTCTTGGTGTGGATTATTTATAGATTTTTTGGGTGTAGGTTACAAAAGGCAAGAAAATAATTGCAAATTAACCACCATTTTATTACTATATATTAATCCATTTATTTTTAATTTCTTTTCATTCAATTGATCATCAATATACTGATTTTTATTATCATTGAACTATTTATTTTCGGTTTCTTTTCAATCAATTGATCACCGTTATACTGATTTTTATTACCATCAATCTATTTCTTTTGGTTTTCTTTTCATTCAATTATATACATTTTTTTTATGTTTTAGAAATGAGTGAAACATCTAAACATGAATTAGAGACAAACAAAAACCAGAAGCACTCATGATGGTCTAAAATTTATAGTCCTAATTATTTATTTTTATTATTATATTTTTTATTTCATTTGTTATATATTTATTTATTTTTTAATAAAAAGTCCAAAAAAAAAAAATAGTGGACAAAATTAGGTAACACATCTCTAAAGTTATTATTCTTAGTGCTTTTGATGTGGAGGTTCATCCTGTTAAGGCTTCTAAAATTATAGAGGTTATGTGGCATCCTTTTTTGGATTAAATGTAACACTGATGGTGGAGCTTGTGGTAGTTCGAAGCCTATTGCTTGTTGCAATTTTTTGGAAATTTAAGCTATGTATGTTTTCCGTTTTGCTTGTAATATTGGCATTTCTTCTACTCTTAATGCCGAATTTATATGTATATGTATGTTAATTGGATCTGAAGGAACGTTAAATTTAGTTGTGAGATGGAATGGAACGTGCAATATGATTAAATTAAGACAATTTATGACCATAGATGGAATTGCAAGCTAGTACGTCTTAGACGTGAGAAGAGGAAAGAAATTAGAGCAATTATGCATCACAACAGACATTATTGGAGTAGACAAAAGGAGGGCCGAGTGCAGAGGAACTGACCCTCGGAACATGTTGCTAAATAATTCATATAAAGAACACAAACAAAATCTGGTCAGATCTCGAGGAGCTTCAGGTGTAAGTTTTGCCAACCTACAATTTTTAAAACAATGATGTAAACTTTACATCTTTTAATTTTTAAAATGGATTTTCCGAGAAATAAAAATATGCTCTAGTGTCACATTTAGAATATATGGCGCACGACAATAAAATAAATTGTACACAATATATTCATGTCATGATCAATTAACCGGAATTTAGTTCCATAAATTTAGGTTATGATATATAATAATAATAATAATTTATAAGGATTTTTTTAAATTAAAAATCTTAAGAAAATATGATAAAACAAAAAATTGGGAGATATAAACCTAATTCACAAAAAAAATAAAAATAAAAAGAAAAAATGCAAAAAATGTTCTTCTAACTAAGTAGGTTTTCAAACCCTTTGACGAGTATTATATAACTTAGCTTCCTTATGCATATATGTTTCTTTATCTTAGAAATTACTTATAAAAAGGCTCTTCACTTGTGGTAGAACCGTTATGCAAATATGTAATAGTTTTTGCATTCTCTTCCACATCAATATATATCCTATCATTTGTTTCGCCAAAATCTCTATCTTTTAAAAACTCCCTCAATATCTTCTTGTCATGAGCAACACTGGAATCAAAATTATCATCACTATTAATAGCATTTGGATATATATAATAATCCATATAGAGATAAGAGAAGGAGAGATAGAGATAAGAAGGAGTGATGGGGGAGAGAGAAGGCATAAGAGAGTATATGGAGAGTAGATAGCGAGATAAAAGGGAGAGAGAGATAAGAGGGAGACACAAGAATGAGGGAGAGAGGCATGAAAAATATGTCCCATGGTTACAATAAAGTTTGTCTAGTTCCATGATCAGTTTCTAAATCAAAGAGGTTACAATAAAAATTATTCTATCTTCCTCTTTGGTTTTTAGCAAATGTAATTTATAAAAGCTTGCTCAAATCATGATTTGCAATGAAAAAAACGGAATATATTTTTAAAAAATAGCATTGTACAAGGAAAGGAAACATGCATATACAACATAATCTTGATGAAAAATAAATTCTAGGATTTGCATCAAGGTTAAAGTCATGTATCGAGATTCTTATAATTTTCATGACAACCACAACATATATCTATGTAGTTCTCATACCAATTGTTGGATATTTTAAAATATTAACCAAAATCATGGATACAAAATTATGACATATTTAGATTATCAAGCATAATTGAAAACAACACACTTTTAAGATTCGAGAAATCGTCGTTGAGAGACCAAGGGTATGAGTGGTGTACTACCTTCATTTTTGTCTAGGATATAGAATTAAGATTAGGTTAACCTGTAAGTTCAGAGGCGTACCTAAGGTGGGGGGGGGGGGGGGGGA